>OX451400.1:11177284-11671895 GCA_949629135.1 Eremobia ochroleuca | reverse complement strand
TATTACAATATACCGTTTATTTATTACAATACCTAATTAAGTAGGTACCTACTTGCTTAAAACAAAATAAAGATGAGAAAAAATACATTGCCCATACTTTTGTGAGTAGATTCTGAAACCCCCCAGAGGGTAGAAATTATTCCTAACTCATAAAAAAAAAATATATCTGCTGTTTCATAAAAAAGTGCAATACCTTACTCGGCCAAAATGTATGGAAGGAAAAACAATTTTTTTCTATAACCGACTAAAAATTTCAACGCAGAATCATAAAAAAAAAAAAAACTTTAATACCTAGATATTATGGAACCGACCAAATACCTACATAAATGAATTGTCATTTTTCAATAAAAAAAAAATAAAAAAATATTATTGTTAAATTATTGTAAAGCATTGGCTTTAGAATAGAAAGAACAATAAAATATGTCAAACAAACGTATAACAACCTTCTTACTGACTTAGGTACCTACCTTGGTAGCTACTTATCTAGCAAAATTCATACGATTTTTAACGTATAAACGGAATCACAGTTATAAACGGTGAAGTATCTTGCCCATTTTACTCCAATCGAAACTAGCTTTTACAAGAGACGACAAGAATCAATTCAATTTTTTTTTGTAAATTTTGACGTTAAAAAGTGCCTTATATGTGCCTATTTGAAATAAATGATTTCACTTTAATATTTAACTACGTTTTCACTGAAAGTTAATAAAGTAGGTACCAAGGTACGTCTAGCAGGGTAGGTACCTGATACCAAAGTAGCCTACGTCCTTTAACTGTCTACACGGAGAGACAAATCTTAGAAAAATTACTGTGCTGTCTCATAATCTGAGTCCATTGAGTGGTAATTGAAAAATTACCATGCTAGCACAGTAAAAATTCTTATGCTGTAGGTATCTACAGTAAAATTTATTGGACAAATAGTGAATTTTTCCCAATCACACTCAGAATTTTTTCTGTAGATGTCACTTGCACTCACTTTACAGTGATGAGCACAGTCATTTTTCTAAGAATTTTCTCTCCGTGTAGGTATACCTAAATATGTTTCTATTATACCTACAACGTGTAACGTTAAGTGCGCAAAACCTGAAAATAGTTTGATCAGAATAACGACCAGAATCAATTGAACCACTTTTTAATATAGGTCACATTAAAAAAAAATCTTCATTAAAAACGTTGCCGTATCTATTTATTAATAGGTCAAGAAAGCCAATGTCAGCGCGGCGCAGCGGCCCGGTGATGACTCCTCCCTCGGTAAAGCGTCGTCGCAGACGCAAGAAACGATCAGAATGGCCAGTAAAACTAAAACAGCGCATAAAACCTTTACAATTTTTTTAATGACTTATTTTATCTGAAATAGGTCAATTGAATTAAAAATCAGTTGGGGTGTCTGAGGTTTTGCGCATTTACCTAACGTTACACGTTGTATAGGTCGTGAGTTCGAACCCAGGCGTTGTATCTTTAATTTCATCGCCACTACTCTTAAAACGGTGAAGGAAAATATCGTGAGGAAACCAGCATGTTCTAAAATAAAAAAATCGAAGACATATTGTGACATCCATCAACCCGCCCGTTTCAGCCCGGCCGTTCATTGGGCCCGCTCGCTTTCAGGGAGAGGAGGCTTGTGGTCCAGCCGTGCGATTCTGTAACCATCTCACCGTGAAAACTTGGGTGAAGTGAGCGTGGAGTGAGCTGTCATTAGGGATTAACACTGTTGACACTGCTCATTTCAAGCTCACTTCACTTATGATTTCACGGTGAGATTTTTACAGAATCGACGGGCAGCTGTGGTAAAAATATAGGTACAGGGTTCCATTAAAACATTTAGGTAACACAGCGCTCAGTATGAGTACCTATCTACGTCTAACCAAAGATAACCAAGCAAAAAAAAAAAAAACGGTCAAGAGCGATTCGAGCTCACGCACCGAGGGTACCATACCATTATACCTACCTACATTAAATTTTCTTTTTTAATAAGTGTGCTGTTTAGAGACATCGTTTTATTTTTCCTGTAATCTTTCCATAAACTTCTATCACATAAGTAGAATACTTTCAGATTTTTCTCTATGCAAACTTCGGAGATAAGGGGGGAAAGGTATTCTTTTTTTACATTTCCCATCAAAAGTTGGAAACTATGCGGCCTAAAAAAAAAAAAGAAAAAATATTTGAAAATGTGCAAACAGTACTCTTTCATTATGATACCCCACATGCCCTAGTAGCCCCACTTTGAACTTTTAAGACCCCCCTTTCAGTCCCTGTTGCAAAAAATAAATATATTTTTATTTCTTTCTTATTTACAAAATAGTTGGGCAAACGTCATCTAAAACTATTCTAAATTTCAAGTTGATAGCATTAGTAGTTCTTGAGATATCCAGCTGTGACAGACGGACAGACAGACAGACAGACTGAGTCGCACCATAATAAAATAGGGTTTCTTTTTACCATTTTGGTACGGAACCCTAAAAACACTAATTAAAGTGATTTTATTTTGACCTCAAATAATAAATTGCCGACACACTGGAATAAACATCTCCATTTTTCGTTTGCTGATTATTTTTCTTGTAAGAATCTAATGCGCTTTTCTCATACCTACACTTTGTTATCATAGTCATTATTTTGGTGGACTGAATGATTTCTAAAAGTTTGTCCATCTATTTTAATGGGACCTTATTTTGGAGCCATTTTTTCATAAGAAACCACATGGTCCCTTTTAGCTACTACGAAGAAATAATTAAAAAAAAATTAACATTTTTGTGAATAACAAAACCATCAATTAATAACCATTTGGCAGGTGTTATGGCATGCCAGCGCTATGTTTTTATTAATGGAAGTGTCTATGGTATGCATACCAATGACTTGGCAACCGGTTAATACCTAATAGCTTCCGTATTTACGTACACATGTACCTACGTCATCATCTGCCTAGCCTTTTCCCAACTGTGTTGGGGTCGGGTTACAGTCTAACCGGATGCAGCTGAAAACTAGTGCCTATTTTACGTGGAGCGACTGCCTATCTGACCTCCACAACCCAGTTACTGGGAATACGATACCCCTTGGTAAGACTGGTTGTCAGACTTTCGTGCTACTGACGACCCGTAACGACTGTCAAAAATCCACGAATGACAGCCGGGACCAACGGCTTAACGTGCTTTCCGAGGCACGGAGGGGTCTTGGTATGTGAAGATGGTCACCCATCCACGGACCAACCGCGGCAAGCGTAGTTTAACCTGATCGATCGACCCGTGCGGCTGTTATTACTTAGCCACAAGCCCCTCCTTACGTAGACATGTACGTAATAACTTAATAAGAAACGGTTTTGGGTAATCTTTTGCATAATCAGCCTAAAATTTTCCCACTACTGGGAGACGGGCCTTCTCTCCACGAGACTGAGTGTGCTACAATCCACCACGCGGGCCCAGTGCGGGTTGGTAGATGTCACATGCCTTGGAATGTTTGTTTCTAGGACATGCCGGTTTCGGGTGGGTAATCTTTTAAGGCTTAAAAACCATTTAAAAATAACAAATAGGTATAACACGTCGCTTCGGTGACACGTCACGACTCTTACGTCTCTGTTCCACGAAGCGTTAGGTTGAGGTGCCCCTTTTTTTGTAGCTTTTTTTCAAATTCCATGTAATAGGAGCGAGTCTGTTGCCATCTACCGGGCACAAATCCAGACTCCCAGCTGCTAGTGAGAAATTCCTGATGGAGAATCCTAATAACACTTTGCCCGAACTGGGGATCGAACCCAGGGCCTCATGTAAGCAGTAGCACTTGCAACCACTAGGCCGACCACCGAGACCGAGATAATTAAAAATGATAAAAAAAATTAGGACTGAACATTATTGCGTTTATTATTAAATTAATTTACTTACCTTATGGTAAGTAAATTAATTTAATAATAATAAGCCTTCATAAATTGAATCTTGTTACAACATACCGTCTCAAGCTTCAGTATTTTTAACATAAGTATCTGCCTGGGTATCTACTTATAGAAGGTACACTTATTCCGTGTCTCTCAAACGGTACCGACATCACTGAATAAAAATCGCTACTCATGAGTGTTTACGCAAATGTTAATAGTTAGTATTATTATTGGAAAAAGCCCTAGTAACAATTTGCCCGACCTGGGAATCGAACCCAGGAGGAGATCCAAAAATTATAAAGTAAAGTAAGGACTTCTACCTAATCCTAATTGCGATAGGTAAGATAAGAAAAATATGTTTTCTAAATAAATAAATTATAAATAAAACCTGACAAAATACTTCCTCAAGCTTCAGTATTTTAATCGAAAGTACGATACCTACCTACAGATTCAGAGTCTCCCAAATTGTACCAACTTCACTTAGTAAAAATCGTGACGCATGAATGTTTACGAAAATGTTAGTAGGCATGGTACACTTTCATCAATGATTTCCAGTTTTGTGAATTGAGAATTTAATGCATTGTTATCATAAAGTACTACACTCGGGACTTGTGTAGGTAGATCAATTGGGTAACAATGTTGGAGCTTTACAACATCAAATTGGTAGCAGACATAAAGGAAACGTCCAAGGAAATAATGGTCTATTTCTTGAAAATTGTCTATAGAAATAAATTGGCGGAGAAAAACTCACGTGAGTGTGATTTCAAGTGCGATTGATTAAAAAAGAATCTATAAAACCTGATGAACATTGTGTGATTTAATTTGCCTGTGGCATACCTACCATGAGTTGAAACAGGAATATCCCTTTCCAATCGAGTTGAAGTGATCGTGAGTTTCGACTTTACAAAATTGTGAGCACGACCGATCGAGCGACTATCAAATTATTCCTGAACCTCACGTATGTGAGGATCTGACTGCTGAAGTCCAGGTTGCATGAGATTTTTTCCAGTATTTTTCCCAGGACCTCTGAACACTTTCCAAAGGATTGATTAAGTTTTTACTGATCTATGCGAAATTTTTATGTACTCCCGGTTGCAAAGGGATAAAAGTTGCATACAACAAGTAATTTGTAAGCTATTTCGAATTTGGAAAGCCACAGACAAGAAACTTGCATCGTGTAAATGGTGCTTAAAACTCTTTCTGGCTAGTCTTCATTTCACAAAAAAAATAAAATTAATATTGAATGTCTCCACAGGTGAAAATGAGAATCAATGAGCGATCCGAAGGAAATATTGCCAACATAACAACGATCGGAAAACAGACCGGTGATTGTGAATAACACTGACAGGGAAAACCGTCTTTCCCATCTGATAAAGTCGTTCATCCACCTGGTAAAATCGCTAAACTGCTAATAAAGCACGCCGGTTCAGACGAAAGTCAATTTTTCAATGTTTTTATTGTACAAGATACAAAAGCGCGTGCTTCACGTTTTTGGTTCTAGAGGAAATATGACCATAGACAGAACCATTTTTATACCATACTATTATGAGTGAACTCGCAAGGGTACTATTATTTATACTATGCTACACGTAAGTTGTGATAGGTTAAATATATTATGTTTTTATTTAGTATATAAATGTGTAGTATTAAGTATTAAATTTTAATAAGTTATATAATAATTGTTCTGTGTTATTTTTATGTATGAGATTTATATAATTAAGGATAGGTAGTATGTATGTATAGAAGTTCCTTATTAGGTTAATTTAATATTGTAAGTATATAAATACCACACCATCGCATTAAGTTAATGTGTGATAGTTTTAAGGGTAATTATAAATAAATAAATAAGTAAATAAATAAGTAATAAATTTAGACCACAGACATTGCCATTTTATTTTGATATTGTTTTTATCAAATGCTTTCAATGATACGTGAAGAGACGATATTGATCATTTCTCGCAAAGACACGAACAAGAAGAACCAAAAATTGATCGTTTAAAAGGGAACGAAACGAAACGAAACTATATTTCCAAATTATTATAGCCCAATACAACCAAAGGACGGAAGTGGGCTATTTGACGCCCAAGCGATGGTGAAGGGCGACCTTAAAAACGTTAATATAAGTACTTATCCTTTATTTCAATGTCAGTACAGCCGTGCGATTCCGTAACCATCTCACCGTGAAAACTTGGGTGAAGTGAGCGTGGAGTGAGATGATGCTGTCAACATTATTGACACTGCTCACTTCAAGCTCACTGCACTTATGATTTCACGGTGAGATTTTTACAGAATCGACCGGCTGTTCTCTTATAACTTTTAAATCTGACTAAACATTTTATATAGTCCCCAAGACTGGTGATTCATAACCTACCTAAGGCACTCGCTTATATTTTTAGTACCTAACACACATACATAGCTACATCCGCATTGTCTAGTGTTATTTTAAAACAGCTGCAATTTTTCTAATAATTATGTTTTGAAAGAAAATTAAAGAAGCCAATAAGTAAATACTTAAGAGTTTACGCGGGAAGCATGTAAGACTTCTCCTAACGGCAATCTAATGTGAATTCTACCGACAGATGGCGGTAACTGACTGACATAGTAGCGTGACGGGCCGGTAACTTGGCTATTATAATAAAGCTGGCAAAGAGGTTCATTTTCAAACCACTTTTATACAAAACGAGCGACGCAAAAACTACGACATTTCTTTATAATATGTTCGTCTAATATTTCGAAATAAATTCTCTACCTAAATGATCTTGAAAGACGCATCAAAATCTGTTCCGTAGTTTAGAACAATAACCCGGTCACACAGGCAGACACGAAAAGTGATTTTAATTTATAATACGTATAGATAAATTGGCTCACGTGTAAGATTTTCTAGTGCCATAGTTACCTACAAAAGACAGTAGAGCCTCTGTTGTTCACAAACTAAATGATATTTTAGTTCGCTGCATCTTTTTCTTTCTATTTCATTAATAAAAGGACAGAAGGTAAATATTAGTTCAGTCCTGTCAAATTAAGATATTCCATAGACAAGTTTAGACGTGATTAAAAAATTGGCTACTAAAAAAACGTCAATTTACGTCAGGCGCTGACTAATTTGACAGGACTAATCTAATATTTATCTTCTGTCCTTTTCTTAATGAAATAGAAAGAAAAAGATGCACTGAACTTAAATTTAGTTTAGTTTGTGAACAAGGTAATCGGTGCCATTGCCCAAGAAACCAATACCAATTTACCTCTTCCTAATGATTAGTAAGATTTCTCAGCCGTAAGTCATCATCATCTGCCTAGCCTTTTCCCAACTATGTTGGGGTCGGCTTCAAGTCTAACCGGATGCAACTGAATACCAGTATTTTACATGGAGCGACTGCCTATTTGACCTCCACAACCCAGTTACTGGGTAATACGATACCTCTTGGTAAGACTGGTTGTCAGACTTTCGGGCTACTGACGACCCGTAACGACTGTCAAAGATCCACGAATGACAGCCGGGACCAACGGCTTAACGTGCTTTCCGAGGCACGGAGGGGTCTCGGTATGTAAAGATGGTCACCCATCCACAGACCAACCGCGGCAAGCGTAGCTTAACCTGATCGATCGCTCCATGTAAAATACTGGTATTCACCTGCATCCGGTTAGACTGGAAGCCGACCCCAACATAGTTGGGAAAAGGCTAGGCACATGATGATTATTATAACATAAAGACCGGTAGGTACATTATAAGTAAGAAATTCTAATTCTCAGGCCATAGGAACATGAAAATTATTCAATTCGCCACAAAAGTATTATTCCACGTGTTCACGAAAACCGTACTGAAATTCAAGATAAGTACCTAATCACAAATCAGTCATCTGTCAGGCAACCAAAACGTTAACGCTACAGACAGACAGACAGGGCGGAATTTGGTTTTATTATTATGTAGTTTATTTATTTATTTATTTAGTTATTTTATTACATTTTTAAATATTTCTTAAAATATGAAAAAAAAAACGTTTATAAATATAAAAAAATAGTGATCCACCGGTGTCGGGAGCAGGGTCCAAGACTCCAAGCTACCGGTGGTTAGGGCTCCAGAGACAGGAACCTCCTCACAATGCGAGCCGTATCGAGGAGTACTGCCTTCTGCATCCGGCCCTTGATCCAAACGCTAACGAGAGCCTCAATACATGTTGATCGAGGCTGTTGGCCATCAGGCCATTACATTTTATTTATTATTATTATTATCATAAGTATATTATCATACACAACGTGTAACGTTAAATGCGCAAAACCTCAGACACTCCAACTGATTTTTAATTCAATTGACCTATTTCAGAGAGAAAATAAGTCATTAAGAAAATTGTAAATATTTAATGTGCTGTTTTAGTTTTACTGGCCATTCTGATCGTTTTTTGCGTCTGCGACGACGCTTTATCGAGGGAGGAGTCGTCACTGGGCCGCTTCGCCGCGCTGACATTGGGTTGCTTGACCTATTAATAAATAGACACGGCAAAGTTTTTAATGAAGATTTTTTAAAAAATGTGCCCTATATTAAAAAGTGGTTCAATTAATTCTGCTCGTTATTCTGATCAAACTATTTTCAGGTTTTGCGCATTTAACGTTACACGTTGTATTTCGGGATGCGCCGATAGTGTTGGTCACAATGGTCTTAAAATACTAGTCTTAGGTTTATTCCGTGTGAACTTTCCTCCAATGTCGCAGCATTGGAGACTCCCATCTATCTGCGAATAAACTCAAGATAGTGTTGCTACCGCCACGAAGACGAGCAAGCAGAGAAACGCTTCTTTTACGTGTGTTTTAATATTTTATTATACCAGACAATGTATGTAGATCTGAGACAAATCAACCGATTGAATGTTTTAAAACTAACAAGTTTTTTCAGTTCACGTGCGGAAAATGGAAACGTTTCGGGATTAATATTACATTCATAAGCACATCTCGTATTCTAGGGTTTTCTTCGGCTTTTTTTTATCTCTGTTTGACAATTTTCTCACCGATTCTCAACTGATATTGAGCGGTAATGCGGTCAACGATGCCCTAACTTACAAAAGCCTCATACCCGCGCGTCTTAAAAACCTGATGGATTTTTCTATACCTCCAGTGTCTTAAAGAGATTCTTCCACTGCTGTGCCGGCCATAGAATGGTCTTCAGCATGCTTGACTCGTCAAATATTAGCATCCGTAGCTTTAATATCGTTTTAATTTGTCTATTTATTGAAACTTTTCGCACAAAAGGTACAAAGGCGGACTTAATGCCTTAGGCATTCTCCACCAGTCAACCAAGGGTGGTGAAGAGATTAGATGGCAAGTGCTTTAGTTGACACGACGATGATAAAAAAAAAAAACCTAGACAAATACATACGATTTACTATAATAGTTATACATTTATAATACCTATATAAATATTTTGTTAATTTTGTGAGACAAAATCATTATGAGTCACTGCTACCCGATCAACTATTGGTTAAGAAAGTCTTGTGGTCACGTCAATCTGCGAAACATATATCCAATTCAAATAAACGTATCTTCAAGACAAATATCTAATTCAATGACCAATATTATCATCGAAATATTTAAAGTTATATACTCTTTTATATCACCGGACTTGTTTTAGTCACTGACGGAAATGCCAAACTGTGATAGATACCTAACACTACAATGCATTTTAATCTGTTGATATTTTATAATGTGATATTATTAATATTTTCATCTTACGACTTTTTCAAACAATGGAGCCGATTCTGTTGTCCACAAACTAAATTAAATTTAAATTCAATGCATCTTTTTCTTTCTATTTCACTAAGAAAAGGACAGAAGACAAATTTTAGTTTAGTCCTATCTTTATGACGCCTAAACTTGTCTATGAAGTATCTTAATTTGACAGGACTAAACTAGCATTTATCATCTGTCCTTTTCTTAATGAAATAAAAAGAAAAAGATGCACTGAACTTAAATTTAGTTCGTGAACAAAGAAATCGCCACCAATATTTTAAAATGGCTCATTACATAAGCTTATCCTTTACCATTTTAGAAACCAAGGATTAATTATCTGTAGACCAAACAAATGTTTTCATAAAATAACATCGCACCTTTAACCTCCGAAGGGTTAGGCAGCGGTGTACACTCACCAGCACATCAAGCTACTACAATCTGTCAAATTTCTTCAATAGATTTTCAACTTTATCGCTAAAGCTTAAGGTTCAAAGTTGATTGGGAAAATTTGACCGTTTTGGGTAGGTTGATGTGCTGGCGTCTGTACCTAGCTATTACACCTACATTTCGATCCAGCTATTTTAGTACCATGAAATAGGGAGGGATCCTATTGCGATCAACTAGGGCACAAATCCAGACTCCGGGCTTCTGCTGAGAAATCCCTGATGGAAAACCTCAAAAGCACTTTGCTTGACTTGCTAATCGAACTCAAGACCTCATGCTCAGCAAAGCGCTTGCAACTACTAGATCTACGAGGCAGTCAAACAAATATTTTTTGTATCGAATCACCAGAAACACAAACACCGAGTAAGTCTCCAAGAAATAAAATATTTATAGGTATTGTTTTTACCTTATACGCCTTGCCTTTTTACAAAGGTATTAACATGTTTGCAGATAATTAAAGAGAAAAACATGGTTGCTCTACTCTACTCATGTACAGACGCCAGCACATCAAGCTACCCGAAACTGTCAAATTTTTCCAATGAACCTTACCTTCTAGCGATAAGGTTGAAAATCTATTAAAGAAATTTGACAGATTGTAGTAGCTTGATGTGCGTCTGTACTTATAAGTAATTAAATTATGTATTTTATACTCAGTTACCAATACTATTTTGTTTCATTAACATGAGTCAACAAAAACAAGATGGCTCCCAGCTGCTCATCATGAAGTTGTAAAAAATGTTTATTCTAGTTTGATACACATCGGTAAATAAGCGATGTTCAATGTACGAAGTTTTTACTACGAATATGTCGCTTACTTTTGAGTTATCTAGACTGGTTTCGCTGTTTCAAATTGTCGGTGTTTTAGAGAAGGTAGTAAAATTTGTTACGGATGGGTAGTCTTTAAAGTAATACATGAACAGGCTATCCAAGACGAAGGTGGAGGACCGAGTTTGACTTCTACCGAGCGGGCTGGCCTGCAACGTTAGAATCACAGAGGTGTGAAGAGAAAGGAAAGGAAGTCCTGTAGTGGGACATCACGGGCTATACAATGTGTAACGTTAAATGCGCAAAACCTCAGACACCCCAACTGATTCTTAATTCAATTGACCTATTTCAGAGAGAAAATAAGTCATTAAAAAATTGTAAAGGTTTTACCTATGTGGTGTTTTAGTTTTCCTGGCCATTCTGATCGTTTCTTGCGTCTGCGACGACGCTTTATCGAGGGAGGAGTCGCCACCGGGCCCTTGCGCCGCGCTGACATTGGCTTTCTTGACCTATTAATAAATAGACACGGCCACGTTTTTAATGAAGATTTTTTGAAAAATGTGACCTATATTAAAAAGTGGTTCAATTCATTCTGCTCGTTATTCTGATCAAACTGTTTTCAGGTTTTGCGCATTTAACGTTACACGTTGTGTAGAAGGATAGGCTATCATGGCTTCAGCTAGAGTTCTAGCACTGACTGAATAATAGTAATAATATGTTGTCATTATCAGCCGGAACATTCTTCTGAAATATAGACCTCCTAACAGAGGGCAAAAGAAAATTTTCGAGCAGAAATAAAGCCAAAACACTTGACCTGCCGGTCGATTCTGTTAGAATCTCACGGTGAGAAGTTAAGTGAAGTGAGCTGTCATTCCATCTGATTCTGGGGATTAACACTAATGACTGCTCACTTTAAGCTCACTTCATCCAAGTTATCACGGTGAGATTTTTACAGAATAACACTACAGGACGAGAAATATTAGTGATGTACTGGGATACTTATCTTACGCCACCTCTTTTACACCTCTTTCGATACCAACTTTCTCTTCCCCTTATGCCAATTTATTTGGAGTCGGTGCAGCATGTCTTCTTCCATACTTCTCCATTGGTCGTCATCTCAGTAGTCACCCTCTTTCTGGTCATAAGTATCATCTTTCACACAATCCTTCATCAACATCTGCCTAGCCTTTTCTCAACTATGTTGGGGTCGCCTTCCAGTCTAACCGGATGCAGCTGAATACTAGTATTTTACATGGAGCGACTGCCTATCTGACCTCCACAACCCAGTTACTGGGTAATGCGATACCCTAGGTAAGACTGGTTGTCAGACTTTCGGGCTTCTGACTACCCGTAACGACTGTCAAAGATCTACGAATGACAGCCGGGACCAACGGCTTAACGTGCTTTCCGAGGTACGGAGGGGTCTCAGTATGTAAAGATGGTTACCCATCCACAGACCAACCGCGGCAAGCGTAGCTTAACCTGACCGATCGACTTGTGCGGCTGTTATTATTTAGCAACGGGCCCCTCATCTTTCACACAATCCATCCATCGTTTCTTTGCTCTTCTCTTACTCTTATAGACATCCTCATTCGTTCCCAAAATTTCCTTCTCGACATTTTGCTCACTCTCCCGCATCATGTAATTAAAATATCACATTAGATATCCTCTCATATCCCTATGTATTCCAAAGCTTACTTGTTCAAAAGCCTTTAAAAAACGCGTAACTTCAGCATAAAGTAAGGGTTATGTCTACGCCTCATCAACCATCCCACCAACAATTTTCACATATTTACAACATAGTTGCAATAAACAGGACATATCGAAAATTTATGTGAAAAAACCAATAAAAAGCGTATATGTCCAGTTGTGACATGTCGGTAGCTATAAATAAATTCCCCCACATTGTGGCTGCCACCCACGGCGCACGCGCATGCAAAAAATGTGTTCACCGCTACCTGCCACTATTTGTATACTGTGGTAGGTTTGTGCTATTTTAAATTAGGATATTGTTGTGGACAGTGGTGTGCCAGAGTGGATAAAGGCAGTGCGGAGAATGCGACAGACAATTGCCAATTCGGCTTGTGGTGAAGATGTCACCTCGAGTTCTTTCGTGGTTGTTATAATAGTCTTGCTTCCAACCTTCTAAGTCTTTATTTCCTTTTTGGCTGCTCAGTATGAAGAACTCAGTATGAGACGCTACTTTTAAGTTTGAGAATGTTTAGCACAGTGAAACACTTTCCCTTTTTTTTATTTAGAAATTAGAAATATCCTCGAAAATGGTTAAGTTTAAAGTGCTACTTGCCCAGCATTGTAAAGTTGATAACATACCCAGACTGGTGAAACTCGCATTAGGGTGAATTAAGCTGAGAAATCATCAGAGAAGAACCACGCTTTTCTCACTGCGTGAAAGATTACCTAACATATCTAGATAACGTTTTGGAATTACTGTAAGATTGATTCGAAAATTCTTACCGAATGCAGTTGCGCTTTGTCAGGCTAGAGGCTCTAAATAGATGAGAGGTTCTATATAGGTAGATGTGTTGTCATTATCAATGCTTCTCAGCAATGTCAAGGTCGCATAAGAATACGCTAGCAAACAAAGCAAAGGTCTTAGGGGAGAGTAGAAAAGGGATAAAGGAAGAGGATCTTGTCAAAATAAGAGCCCTTAAAACACAAGTGAAGCAGAAGGACTTGGGTAAATGGGTATTTCACCAATGCAACTGAACGCGATCGGTACATCTGAACCGCGTTCAAGAGCTGTCAGTGTCATTATTGTTGTGGAATATTGACAATTACAGCTCTTGAACGCGGTTTCAGTTGCATTGGTGGAATTGGTCCTAGGTCACATTGAAGTAACATTGAATCATAGATCTTATAGATAATTATTGTTATCTTTTTCTCAGTTTATCTTGTTCTTGAACTATATTTTATTGTAACAAAATTCCTCAGGTGACAACATTATCGTGTCAGATATGTCTGTGTTCGTTACCTATATTTTACTTTTCCTGAATGGAGAGATCCACCAAGGATGTATTTGTAGAATTTATAAAATTTACCGTTCAGTTGGGGTTACTTTTACTTATTTTTACGTTATTTCTAGGTTCATAGTTGCATTGCTGCATATTTGCATAGCCTTAAAGACAGGTATTTTATTCACTACGAAAAGCGAAGCGAGAAAAATATTAGGAGGTAGGTATACCTATTTATAAGCCTCATGTTCAAATGAATGTAAAGCGAAGGAGGGCCAATTAAAAAAAAAAATGGTAAGTTTTTGAGCACCCTCGAGATCCAAATCCAAGACTCCAGATTGATAACTGTGAGCCTTGCCTTTTGTCATTTTAAGAAAAAAAAAGCAACTGATATCTGCTTCACAGCTTTTAAAGTTCTAGGCTAGTCGATTTAATGAAAACCACAAGACAAACATACTTATCATAAAATATTTTATTCGTTTTTTCTTTGCAGAATATGCATGGATCTATCTTCTATAACAGGTGTGACATTGACCATGAATTTTATAATCTTTATTTGAGTTTCATGACATCAAAATCGTTATGTTTACATTACGATTATAGAATAGTTAAAAAAGCGATAGTGGCCGCTAGGCTTCAGGCCGTCGGTTTGTGGCGCGAATTCGTATTCCATTTTCAAAACGAACTTCTTTTTTAACCTGGATTCTAAATCTATTATAGTTACCAATCAAACCGCCTCGATTCTCGAAAAAAAAAAAAATCAAAACCTCATTTCTTTGACTTTTTTTTACAAATCGAATTATTACTGGGAATGTACGAAAAAAGGCAGTGTATACAATCGTGGCGTGACCTCTCGGCGATTCAGTCACAAAGCGGTGCGGGCGTTGACCCGCGCGGCCAACCCCTGACCTTGGTATCGTGAACTGTGCCCACTGACGTAACCGTGACTCTTTCCTACATGTGATGCTACGCACTTGTTTACTTCTTGTTCACGTGGACTGGACTCTTTATTTGAAGGGTTACCTAAGTAATTTTCCGTTGTTTTCGCCCTTAATCAAAGACTTTTGACACTTATACCTACATATGTGTTTGGATCTGACGTAGACGTGACTTTAAGGTGAGTTATTTTTTAACATTTGATTCACGTAAAGGGTTGAAGAAACTGCCCCCTGACCAGAAATTAGCTCTTTGTATCGATATACGGTGTACGGCCGTGAAAGTAACAGTCATCTAAGTTAAACGTAAAATTAGGGTTCGATAAGTAGGTAGGTAAGTACCTAACTATGAATTGATAGTGAGTTTTCTTCTCTTTTTCTTTCGCACTTAGGAACGAATACACTTATTTACTTCTTGTTTATGTGTATTTGCCGAATTCGGGTTCAGTAGTCAGAAAATTAAATTTCAGAAGATTCTTGCACAAATATGCAACATGTTGTCCAAAATGACGGTAAATATGGTAGAAGTAAGTAATCCGTTTAAAAAACATAGTTACAAAAAAAAAACCTTGCAAATATTTGCGCAAGTTTTCCTAAATTGTAAATTGATAGATACCTAAATTACGCAGACGTTTTAAACTTTTTCCGAGCAACGAATTGAGTTTATTAAATTATAATACTTACAACTATTGCGTTTACAGTATAAGTTCATCCAGATTAAAATACCACGACATTTTTTCAATGAATTGGTATTTTCTTCATGAGTTTTGCTTCATACAGACGTTCTCTATTTAGACAGTGTGAAGAGTGCACGTCAATGTATCTCAAATTAGTTTGTTTTTGTAGTGTTCTAGATTAACATCTACTAGATACACTTTTTACTGTTATTTGTTTATTTATTTATTTAAACTTTTCGCACACAAAAAGGTACAAAGGCGGACTTCTCTTTTGTCTCTAATATTTTTAAGTTAAATGTCATGCATATTTATATAATAGTTCATTTGAATAGTAAGTGACTGTGCTGTTGGTGTGCTTATTATAAATAAATAAATACTGAAACCGTCACTAAACAAATCAATGTGAAATAACACTAAGCATAACCGAATCCAATGGTCAACGGGCAGCTGAAAACGTACGCACACCGCCCCCTATACGAACAATGGCGTACTATAACGTCCGAAAACAACCCTACTATTTCCCACTTGAAGAAAAGCTGAGAAAATTCCCCTAACACATGTGTGAAGCGCTAGTACGTGGTTAGAAAATAAAACCTCCGTTCGAACGAACTGCTTTGACCGCCAGCGCCATCTCTTAGCGGATAGGCGAACTACTTTTACAAGGCATTTTTATGTTTCAAATGCCACTAAAATAACACTGAATTGTTTTACGGTTAGTATTTTGATTGTTAAATTCCTACAGGTTGGTTGTTGTGCGTTTACCTCTTAATTTTGTGGGGTTTTCCTTGCGATGAATATCAAAGTGGGTTACCTGTAACAAAAAGGATTTTATTAGACTCTTTACGTACCTACGGAAATTATCGTATTTTGTACTTACGTTGTATCTAAATTAAGTAATATAACGTGAGTGTAATTTTATCTGTTGTGTGTAGGTAGGCCTTTTAAGACAACCTGTTAGAAACCAATTCACAAAAATAATCACAAAAAGAACTATTGAGAAGAAAATAGTCACATTTTCCAGGAAACATGAACTCATTACGATTGAAAAATACCTCCAATAGTTTCATATTTACCTATAATATTTCAGTAAAATTTCCAGGACATGGCTTTAACAAGAAGCTATATGTATTATTACACGATAAATCAAGCTCAGTACATCATTGACATTATTATATCTTCGTAATATAAATATTTATTATATTTAGAGGGGAAAATATGGACATTTCTTTACTATTAATTTAAAGGATTTTTATTCTGTCGGAAGCGTGCCATCAGCTACTATTGTGCTGACACCAAAACGGCACGAGCGTGAAGAAAATTTACATATTTATAAGACCAATTTCACAATCATTTATGATTTGTGTTTTTTTTGGAAGATGTTGTGACTATGGTAATATGTGAAGAAGCTTGACTTACAAAAGTTAGGTAACATTTACTTATTGTTAGAAAGTAGCAAAAGCATAATTTGACTTTAGTGTTGTTAGCGGGTCGTTAGTTCAACAGGAATTTAAAAGTGGGAAAATCTGGACGTCTGGAAAACCGTAAAATTTTGTTTCACTAAGGATTACTTACATATGTCCTAATTACCTATTAATACGCTGAGTTGTTGTTCATTGGCGTCTTTACAAACAATCTTGTAAAAACAGACGGCAGTCTCAGACGGATTATGTTTGAAAATATGTACCCATTTTCCGCAATGATTGCTCTGGCATTTAAGATGTTATCGAAGGTAACTTAATTAATTTCTTATACAGTTACTAGCGACTCGCCCCGCACGGTTTTCGCGACTTGACAAAATATGCAGATTTCTTTATGATATGTTAGTTCAATATTAATGTATTACACACCGGAATAAATACTCAAAATGATGGTGAAACCCTTATCAAATCTTGCGTTGATAAGAAGAACAACGCGGTCACACAGACACGAAAAGTGACTTTAATTTTTAATAAGTCACTTTTCACTTTCTTACTTATGTAGGAACTCGCAACCGGGAAGTATGCCAGAAGAAAGGGGAGGCCTAAACCCAGTAAATGGGTGATTCCGGGCTGCAATGATGATATCGATGATGATGGAGGTACCGATACATTTTGATTTGTCATAAAAAGTTTCCACCTTTGAAACTCAAGCCAAAATTGTGTTTAACCGCACAGGAGTATTTTCTTTTTATACAATAACATTGAACTCAACCACCCTTACAGACAAAACCGAGATAATAAATATTACAAAGACAAACTTTAAACCCCACGCGTTATTCGCTAGCGATATTCGATATCGCTTGACATTTTCGCCAAAATCGATAGCACCCCTTATTGGTACCGAAATGATTGAACATCCTATCGCGACATTTTTCTAATGGTGGCTCGTGTTTGAGACCCCTTTTCTTTGTAACGGAGTTTACACATACGATGGAGAATTTTTATGAGTGTGCATATATTTGTGTGTGTGCAGGGATGAACATTTTTTAACGGATAGAAAAGAAAAGAAAGAAAAAACTATGTTTATTTGGCATATGTCACAGGTACACGCGATATAAAAAAACCCGAAGAAAAAAAATGCATTGTGACGTGTGTGATACAGACAAGACTGAGTTTGAGTTAACTAACAGTACTCAATAAATAAAAGTTATGAGAGTGTTCTATTCATAGGTACCTAGAGCATAGTGTTATCTATGTCAGTACTTAATTTTCTGCTGTTTTATTAAACAAATATTTTGATGATATCGAAATGTAAATCAGTTACAAGAACTTCATGCAAATTACAATGTCAATGCCACGGACGATTTAGTCCAAAATACACAACAGCAAGACACATAAGTAATCCAATGTCATCAAAATAAATCATACCACAACATTAACAACACTTGCACATTTTCCATTGAGAATACCACAAATGTCTATATTTCATTGCATCACTGATAGTAACACCTTACCCGGAAGCAGCGATCAAGTGTGTACGGCCCACGAGACCCCTTTCTTTTACATGTCGCAAGCTAACGACAATACGAAATCAATACCAACACCATCGATGCGAAAATCGTGAATAGCGGAGTGACTCACACGACAATGTGTGTGTGTGTGTGTTTGTGTGGGTAATAATATGCACGCTCGTATGGACTGTGCGAAGACGTGTGCGGTGACTATGAGTCGGAGCGGTTTGGGATGCGATCAAAGTGGGCTAGAAGAGTTGTGTGCTTCTTTGGTCTGTTTTTTAACATCTCAAGGGCGAAAGCTCGTGGTTAAAACTTAACAGCCGCATAGGTCGATCTTCAAGGTTAAGCAACGCTTGCCGAGGTCACCCCGTGGATGGCTGATCATCCATTACATACCGAGACTCCTCCGTGTCTCGGAAAGCACGTTAATCCATTGGTCTTGGCTGAAAACTAGACTTACCAAAAGGTATCGTGCTAGTAACTGGGTCGCTCCCTGTAAAATACTGGTATTCAGCTGCATCCGGGTAGACGGGAAGCCGGCACCAAAACTAGTAGGCAGATGGTGAAGGGCGAAATTACCTTACTTAAAATAAAAGGTTCAATGACAGCTACGTTATCATCTGCCTGGTCTTATTCCAAATATGTTGGGGTCAACTTCCAGCTCAACCAGATGCAAGCAATGATGCAGCGATGGTTCAGTGACAGGAATGAATGTAAAATATATGTGCTAATTCAACAAGAATAAAGAGTTGAAGATGAAAGTGCTGCAGGTGATATAAATATGCGAACTTCTTATTCAATGTATCTATATTAACGAATGAAACAATTCATTAATAGTACCTACGGAATGCTGACAAGTTTGAAAAACAACAAACCAACAAACCTGACAAGCATGCATGGAAGATAACAAAGAGTTAACGTAAAAGAACTCGAAAAACGAAAGCGCCAGATCAAAAAAAAAAACAAGAAACTCAATTCATGCAAAGTCTTCACCCTCAACAAACAATGGTCACCCGAAAAATTGGTAAAAAGAAAACGCATTAACACATATAGATGAGTAGTCACACACGCTAAAGGCTACGCACACACAAACACAGCCCCCTGCCACCGACTCCTTTAAAAACCACCTCACACCCCTGGGAGTCTTTTCATAAGGAAATGCAGACATTTCAAGAAAGCTAAGTATCAAATAAGCGTTCAAGAGCAGTAGTGGTATTTACGAAAGGATATCATAATACAAGGCTTCTTCATATAACTGTTTATATGATTTTTAGATCTTGAGTTTTTTTTTTTTCGTTTATTTATCTGTGAAGGCTTCTGAAGTTGTATGTGGGTGTATAGACAGATTTATTTGTCTTACGTCTAATGTATGCCTCTTAGTGTAACCTACACTAAAAGACAATGCCTAACGGTGGGTGAAAACTTTGGTGTTCTGTTGTCATTAGTTATTAGAAACTTAGTTATTAATGATACTATTGGTTCGATAATTTTAACGCACCTTCTCGGAATGGTCGATGAGAATAACTTTGCTAAAATTTGTGATTTAGTAGCTGCCTGTACCGATAAGGATGCAGAGGTCCTATATTCAGCAGAGGATAACACACTAACACTGTACTTAATAACATAGTCGTAAGTTTTACTAACAATTTTGGTGAGTCTTTGTTACTTGAATAAAGAAAATTCTATTCTATTCTATTCTATTCTATAACGATAGGTTGATTTGTATTTGATTTATAGAAAGATTCAAGAAGAGATCAGCCGTTTACTGCAACTTCAGTGTAAATAAAATACATATAATAAGTTGCGCTAATAACCTTGAACTAAGTATAAATTCTCTACTGCCATCACAGTTGGCAGGTAGAGAATTATTAATATCACATGCTGTGGGGAAGGACAATTATGCTAGTTATGTAGTATGAAGCCATATGTCATGTCTTATCTACTAATATACAAACAAACATAGACTAACAGCTTTTGCTAAGACGGTAGGCAGAAACTACAGAACGCCAGCTGCTGCGATCCTACTAATACGTAACTAAAAATAAAATAAATTGGCTCATGTATTGCCATCAGCGCATATCATACACATAATGTAGGTTTTTATATTTTGTTTGCTTTGCTAATGAGGTGATAATGCAGCGTACAATTTTTTTAACTCGTAAAGTAATTGATTAATTTCCAAGATACCCAAGTTAAGTTATTTAATGCTCTTGGGAACACCTTTTATCAATAGATGATGACATCATTTTGCATTTGAAAAGCAATAAAAATTCTTCAAGCACTTGAGTGAAATTTTAATGTCCACACGGCATGATCTTGGTGATATAATTATCCTATTAAGACCATTAAGTCTGAGTAATAAAGACGGTAATTCTTTAAACCAGTAAATTTCTATATTATCGATCAACAGGATCCATTTTTAATCAACATAAACGACACATTTGCACCAAATTATCAATTCAAAAGCATAATGGTTCTAATAAATGCTAATCGCTATTCGATTACGTTCGTTATCTGATTTTAATTCCGTCGTCATTGCTAATTATAGCCCAAACAGCTAACTTGAAAGGCAAAGCTTCGCTCCCCTAGTTTTCAAGTGGTTTACATTCCACTGAAAAGCCCCGTCGTTTGGCGAGATTTGCTAATAATCTCCCCCAGTAATTAAAACCCAGTTTTAATTGCTGCAAAACGCCACCTGTTGCTGTACCGTACCTTCTCTTTCACCCAATCTTCTGTCTTTTTCTCTCGGAGGCTGTGGAAATCGGCCCGTATCCGGATACCCGGATAATTTTGTCAGAAAATTCAATTTTAGAACCAGCTAATTGGGGGCAAATGAAATTGCCAGTGTCACCCTCTGACACTCTGTTCTCTTTGTTTAAAAGCCTTCGACCGAGGGCTAATTGTTTGAAGATATTATGAATTAATTTAATTATTTTTGTACTTCGTTAAAAAAGTCGAGTTGCGAATTTTTCGTTATGGTTTGTTTATTTTTTGTTTATCACTGCAAAAGCGAAGTTAACCCTAAATGGTTTTTCGCCAGCAGCATCAAAGAATAGCAAATATATAGTTCAATATTTTTAATATAATCATAATCTATGTTTTTTTACCGTGATCTGATGTTGGGCATCAGGCCCTAAGCCTCAAACATGGCCCGTTAAATCCCTATACCAAGATTCTTTTGTCTCAAACCCGTGTTACCTCAATCACACTTATACCAAAACAATTTTGTATCATAATTGCACCTCGTTTACCAAATTAATATGATATTAAAACCGCCTCAAGTAATCCATCAGAGCAATCGGGATAAGAAACACCCATTGTTATAATACTAGAAAATTGCCCGAGCCAAATTATCGGGCTATTATCAACCCCTTTCTTTAATTACCTTCACATAATTTTTGTTTGTACACTGACCGACCTATTACAATAATGACCGCTAGGAACGCTCAATTTCAGATACAGCTAGGAATGATTAAAGTTGATTAACATCAATTTCGTGTACTTACAATATTAGAATGATTTTCGTTGTTATTAAACAAGTAATGTTTGTTATTAGGAGTTGTGTTTTGTTTTCTTTGTGGTCCATTTTGTATGATTGTGTTTTGTTTTTCTGTTTTGTTGTCTGTAATCATGTAATGGGTATTCGTCTGTAAATAAATAGGCCTATGGACTGCAGTTGACTAATATTGTACAGAATCCAACATGAATATTTCAACGAATCCATGCTAACTGGTTAATAATATAACTAAAGTTCGGTATTTATTTAAATACTTCTCAAAATAATATATTCACAAAATGTCAAAGTAGATAATTTGTATCTCTTCAGATAACACAGTCAATTTAGATGTAGCCACACTAACCAAATACCCATTTGACAGATAAAGACAAAATAATCAAAACGGGTTCATTAAAAGAATTCAAACAATAAAACGCAAGGAATCAAGCTTTTGTGTTGACGGGAAAGTCATTGAGAACCATTTATATTGTTTTGATTAATTAATTATTTGGTTATCTGTAAAAAGATCACGTTCGACCGGTCTCACACTGAGAGCGTCGGTCCTCACTGGGGCTATTAACATAAGTATTTTAATTGTACTCTCAAAACACAATAATATATATCAATATTAAATGTGATAGCTCCGATTGTGTCTCGAGTTTTAACGTCTAGAGTTTAGTCGTTCCTGTTTTATGGACGATTAAATGATAATCAAATTGAAATATACGAAACTGATGAATGTTATAACCAAACAAAGGTTTAATAATGAAACGTTCGTTTTAGTAAATGTGACAACACACCCAAAACAAGGTCATTTTGTTATCAACAATAAGCTTTTAATCTAATTCGCTGCTGCAAAATTTTACGACACAGCAATCTATATTTTATAACCCATTAAAATTAACATACATAAATTAGTTTGATACACACACATGTACCGTTTAATAATTACGCTATCATAACAGTAGATAAGCAACATTAAAAATTCACCTAACTGAATGAATAAAGTTGACACCTCTATTATTTTTTTAATATGGCAAGTAATGCCGATGTCGACAATTCTGCCAATGTCAAAAGTGAAAAGGCAACGCAGTGTGCAATAAAAGTAAAATATAGATTGACAACTGAACTCAATATAGATCTTAAAGTGACGACACCTCAACGCATAAACGACGTTAAACATGACAAAATGTTAATAACACATGACTATTTGTCAATAACGTATGGAACAGACAGAAGCAGGTTAACGCACAGTAGAATGGCATACAGTCGATAGGCCATAGGCCTCAGGTTTAATGCCTTCGACGAAGCTAACGCGATGCAATGCAATTACTGTTGGAGACGCTTTCGCGCAAATGGACGACCCACGACTGTAGTGGGACACACGGATGCTAGTGTTAGCGAGTTGCTGAGGAGAGAATTTCTATGATTGGCCATTGACGGCCATTGAGGTTTACCTCTTGAATATGTGGTGTGGACATATGTAGTTCCCACTATTAAAAATGTTGTGCTATAGTAATTACGTAATATGTTATCCAGAAATTCAGCTTCAAAGACAAAAACGCAGATCCCATATTCTAAAGTCTATAGTTTTTTAGTTTGCGCAATGATATAACCTACCAATTTTAGTGAAGCTTACAGAAGCTTCACTGAAATTGGTAGGTTCCACTTCTCCTCTGTACACTCTTCTGTACACCTGTCGATCGACTCTGTAAAAATCTCACCGTGAAATCATAAGTGAAGTGAGCACTTAATAGTGTTAATCCTTAGCATTATGGAATGACAGAGCTCACTTCCCGCTCACCTCACCTAAGTTCTCACGGTGAGATTTTTACAGAATAGCACTGCAGTTGTCAACTTACCCTGTGGAAAAAATGTGCCCAGTACATGAAAATTAAATTAAACTCAACAAGAATAAGAACGCAATGCAAAACGTTGGAAGAGCGTTTTCCGTTCCACACGTCCGTACATCCCAAAATTATAACCATCCAGCGCATACATTATTGAAACGATTTTGGCGTTAATTCTCTTAGTAGTAATGTCGTTTTCATTCTGCACCACTCTAACAAGTACAAGCCGTCTAATGACATGCTCGAATAATCATAGCGAGGGCCGAATGACACGCATGATGCGACTTGTTACTTGTTTTTACACCATACTTAATATGGGGGAAAATGTGTGTAATTGTTGTATAGCATACCTTTGAAAGTCGGCGAATATATCGTCGGTCGTAAAGGTTTAATAACAGGAGTCGCTGTGATTTAAGCGTGACAACGATGCGACGTTTTGTCATGACATGTCACTGTGATTTTGAGCAGTTAGCTTGTGCAAACTGCAGTGTATAATTTTGTCGAGAATTTATAAAATAAAATGTGGAGAAACGCCTCTAGGAGAAGTCATGCATGTTCATATATTTGGATAATTTGATGTAAATGTATCATATTAGGTTGGCATGGAATAATTTTAGCCTTGCTTTGAGTCGGATTTATGCCATAAGGATGTGACGAAGGTCAGTGACCAAAAATGATTATTTATATTCTTCGTATGCAAATTGGACTAAATTAGATTAGTGTTTTCATTGTCATTCTGACTGTTAATGCTAATTAATATTTGTCTAGTCTGTCTTTTTATGTAAAGTTGAATTCTTGTCTATCTTGGACCAACGTCGAGAGTTCTTTTTTATTTTCAAATTGTATTATGACCACGAAATATGGCATGCAGATTTAGGTATAAAGTCTGAAGTTGAATATACTTTTCTTCTAAAAATATCTCCATCTATCTCTATGTCTGTTTCTTCCTAGGTATTTACGGAGATAGTATGGAAATAATCAGAGTATGTCGTCAATTGTCGACCATTAATATTCTCCGCACTATTTTAAATAGGCACTTACATACCTAAGTGTGTTGATTTATTCTAAACCATGAAGCTCACGTGAATATGTAAAATACACTTTTAAAATTCTCCACGGCGGCGTCAATAATTCCGTATCTAAGTCGAATATCGATATTTATATCGGACTCTTGTTATTCTGAACAAATAAAATAAAGCGTTTATTAGGATTCGCGTCGTGGTTCTGTTTCGAAGACTGCCTATTGTTTCTTCAGGGCTATCAATCACGTATAGTTCGGCCGGCCGGGCTTGGGACAGGGGTGCGAGGGGCACGTCGGCGAGGGGGGAGGGGACGCGAATAACGGTTATTGAAATGAGACGAGGCCCCCGCTTTTTTCCAAATTTAAATTTTGATAAGGCAAGTCTCCGTTTTGCTCTAACTGTGTCCTCGTGTGGTGAGGGTGGCTTTTTTGTTTCTCTTCCAACTGTTCTGTCTTTGAGTTTTTGTTTTAGTGTTTGAATTTAGTTTATTATTGGGTAATACAAGTTCTTCGGCGGGAGAATCTTGATGCACCTTTTTTGAAGGTTCTGCTTTGTTTAACGTACAACCTTCGCACACCTTCACTTTTTCTTTACATTTCATTATACCTTATGGAAAGTTGGAAAATAAAATAATACGTAACAGAGTAAGAGAAATAGTGGTGATCCTTTCTTATTCTAGGTAGGAAGTTACGTTACGTCTAGTTTTAGTAAGAAATAATGAAATTAATATTATTATTATTAATTTAGTAGCTGCTGCCAGAACTCTTACGCCATTCTCTTGACTAGGTGTTAAATTGCAACTAGAACACCGCTTTAATCAATACGCCAGACATATGAATTATGAACTCATATTATTCTCACAAAAACTGATCTATTCATCACGTCAATCGGGTGCAGTTGTTAATTCGTTTTACACCAGTAAAAGTGCGTCGACACAATTCCAAATATTCGGTTATAGGTTTTTTGCCGAGCAAGCGAGCCACGCCGCTTGAATACGTTATTCGAACCAGAATAAAGCCGAATTAACATATCCCAAATCTCAACTCTCGATTCAGACTTTTTTGTTATGTAAAATTTCAACTCTCTGCCCTTAAATCGTTGTTTAGAAAAATGGTGGACGCATTGACACTACGTTATACAACTCGACATTTTTTCACTCAAAACTCCTATTATTTGATACGTCTCATCGATATTCATGGTCCGGGAGAGTTGTAAAATGCAATAAAACACAATTTTTATATGTTGTGTTTAGACAGTGTCCGAGAGATGATAACGAAACCTGTAGGCCAGGCCAGTCGATATTATAGGACCGGATATCGCCGGCCATTCACAAAAAACCAACTTGCACACATGGATAGCGTGACGTGTTCTCACGTCACACACGCGTACGCTCTCACGGTTCATTCATAAGGAATAGTGCCTTTACAGCGTCAACAAAATAGTGGTCAGCCACGCGATGGAATATTTGTTAACTACAGTTTGTCCAATCCAATGAACATTATGACCATTTCAAATATATTAGAAACAGTGGGCGGTGCACTTAATAGTACAAGGTAGTAATCATGCGTTCTTAAAACTTATTGCGGTTGAGATGTCAATTAAAATTTACTATGATATTATACTTTTTAAGGTAGTAAAAAGTAAGCATCCAGTAGTGCCATCTTCTGTGAGGTATTTCTTAGCAATCAAAACAGTGCAATGGAATCCGGAACGTGCATGCCTTTTAACATGCATGTTTGGACGTGCATGCCTAACCCACGCGAGCCGTGACAGCCAATGATAAGCGACTGTATCTCACAATGCAATAGCATGTGTCATTATCCATGTCATATTGTAATCTTGTGTCATCCTAGTGGTCTCACTACTAATCTAGTCTTCTGTATAGTTAAGAAGGACTGATCAATCTCGCAGGGAGGGAATCAGAACTTTTAGAATCCGCAGTGCGAACTAAAGATGATGCTGACATGACATCTCTTCGGTAAATATCTTTTTTTACCTCATGGGGTGAAATTGGGTGACCTAATGATTTCTATACAGTTACAACCTAAATAGCCGTTTATCAAAGTAATCATCTAATAAGGGGTAAGTATTTTAACATAATTATGATTTAAATTCCATCACTGCCAATATTTTGTTTAGCTTTCTCCATTTTTTTTTTCACTAGCAGCTCTGCTGAGCCTCGAACAAAACAAGTTCAAGTCGCAACACACCAGACAACTTTATCTGTACACAGCAATCCATAAAGGTAAACATGTAAGTACCTAATAGAGGCGCGCCCAGCACACCCTAGCATGTCGAGATGAAATGACTCATTGCAGTCTAATCCAGTGTCATAAAAACGTCCAAGCCATAGACCGTTCTCTTTTACTGGACCGTTGACATCGACATCGACTATCGAGAACCCGTTTCACATCACGTGCTAATTAATTCATATGTAGGCGTACCATTATCGATAGAATTATGTGGTAGCCCTATACTTTATTACGACTATACGTCTTGCCAGAAAAAAAAATAGAGATGTTTTGTGTCCCGTGCGTGATTTTATAAGGTAAACTTTTTAATTAACATAATATGACTATTAAGTGGTATTGGGAGAGATGCTTTCCAAATATTTTGGGTTGGATGGTTTATTTATGGTTGCTGTGGTCATAGTTTAACGTGTGGTCTCTCTTTCTTTAGGGCTAGCACAACGCGTGCTTTAAATGGTGTATTCAATCAAGTATTTTCTAACTGAACAGACAGCTGTGCTGCTGGGGAGTTTGTTGCGCCACTTCTTCTTCCCAGCGAAAGCACTAGGAAGTGGTGAAGGGCGGGCGTTTTGGGGGACTGTCTTTTGTAATTTTGACGTTCGAAAAGTGCTGATTCTCAGCCTAGTTTGAATAAATGACTTTTGATTTGATTGATTTGATTTGATTACTTAACGCTCGATGTGTGCTAGATCATTAATTTGACTTTCTCAGAGCCACAATAATTAATATAGAAGATTAAATAAAAGAATAAGAGCAAGGCGTAGATGATATTAAACTATTAGTTATTTATTTATTTAATACTTCAAGCACATAAATGTACAGAGGGGGACTTAATGCTATAGGCATTTTCTACCAGTCAACCTTTGGGTGATGCAGAGAAAAACAGTAGTAATTAATTAATCATGAAAATTGAGGAATAAATATTTTAAATAATATAGGTATAAGGATATGCATAATTCTATTAAAACTATAAACATAATATAAACCTAATTACATATAAATATAAGCACAAATAAAAATACGATTACGCTGTTGGTCCCATGAAGAAAGTTGTTCAGTTCGATAATCTGTACCAAACCCTTAAATATGACCAGACATTTCTAATACACGCAGACTGGTAGAAAATGCCTATGGCATTAATTCCGCGTCTGTACATTTATGTGCTTGAAGTATTAAATAAATAAATACAAGCGCTTTTAACAGCGTATTGATGATAATACAAACCATGACATCCTTTACAATAACTTAAATCCGAATTAGGCAGTAGAAAAATCCGTTCACAACATTGTACAATTTAATATCCATAAAGTTCAACTAAAGTTAACTTTTAAACGCGTAGTGGGTATGTCTTGTCGTAGCGTAAAACGCATCATAAAAGGTTAGCCGTCGTTTGCACTGAGGTATGAGGACGATTTGTTTTACCTCATACAGACTGTTAACATGGTTGATTGGCTGTGTACCGGCTACAGACTTATTCTGGACAGTAATTCTAATGACTGTACAAGAGCTTTCGATGTTTTGGTGGCAATAGAGGCCTATTTATGTGAAAAGTGAATGATGTTGCTTGAACACTGGTGTTCAATCAGGTTAGGCTTTAGTGTGGTTTTATACTATGATAAAGCAGCGATATAAGAGTAGACAGAGACTTCTGTGTTTGCTATCTTTGCCACAGAGTCGAAATTTGCTTAACTTTACATATTGCAGCTATAAATCAATTCCGATTAAGTTTGAAGATAGCACAGTCAGTTAAGTAAGAAGCCTACACCTATAGGATTCATAGAGTCGAGGAAGAAGAACGATGAAATGTATATATTCTGTTTTCAAGGAGTTCGTCTGATCTATTCTGTAAAAAATCTCACCACGAAAACGTAGGAGAACTGAGCTGTCATTCCAACTGATGCTAGGGATTGACACTATTGACAGCTCACTTCACCTAAGTTTTCACCGTGATATTTACAGGATAGACAGGTAGGTGCAGAGAATTCAAGAAACATACAATTAACATCTGTTTACTGTATAATTATTAGAATGGGCTTCCAGAGTAAGGATCCCTTAAATTGAGATGTTCATTCTGTGTGCTTCAGAAAACTACAAATATTTGTGTATGTTAGAAATTACACACGTTTGCTCAGTAAGCAAGTTTTATTTGCCTGTGATTTGTAAGTGTTATGTAGAAAGTCGTTTATTTTATTGACAGTTAGTAATTGAATAGGCATAGACGGGAAAATTATCTAGCTTCACAATATTCAAATTATGACGGTATAAAAGTTAAGTGTAGTGTTAGGGCTTGGCATATAATAGGTACTTCTTTAAGACTATCGTTAGTTGGGTGAATAACTTGTTAAAATTCTAATACTGAGAATCTCACGCTCATCAGAATTGAAGCTTACTATTATAATAACGTGTACCTTAGAATGGCAATTACTATGACCTGACAGGATACATGCATAATTACGACACTTAGCAGAGAGGGTTGACTGAAGCATTGCCTCTATGGAGGGATTTTATAGAGATTTATAAATATTCGCTGGCATTTCTTAACCCTTAATTGCATGATTTTTACTTTTTAAGCAAATTCAATTTATTTGGACGTAACATTAGCTCTATAGTAAGGAAAAAATATTTAAAAAAATATATTCATAAAAATACTTTTTTTTTTAATGGCCTGGTGGAAATTTACATCTTTATGTGATCAGAACGAATCTACTGGGAACAAAATGATTTGAATATCTCTAACAATTGGGGAATCCCGTGCTCTGTGGAAACGAAAATAGTGCATTAGATTGGTTGATGTAAATTTCCATCACGATGAATTACAGGGTTGAGGAGCGTTGGCAGACCAATAGCCAGGTGGGGGACCTACAGAAGATTGCGCGGAAGACCTGGATGAGACTGGCACAGACCACGAATGCACGGCACAAAAGGGAGAAGGCCTATACTCTGCAGTGTGTGGAACAGGGCTGCCAATGATAATATTATGATGATGGCATTCCTTTAGCTGCCTATAAATCTAAGCACGAGATCGCTACGTACATGTACAGTCACCAAAAGAGATAAGTAACCAGGATCGTCGGATACAGTTGAAGTTTACTAAGAAACAGATGGATGTTTTCGAATAAAATTTAATGTATTTAATAGAAAACTAACAGTTAATTTATCAAATTAAATTTCATTCGAAAACATTCATCGGTTTCTTACTAAACTTTAACTATAGGTATCCGACGGCCCTGGTTACTTATCTGTTTTGGTGACTGTACATCGAATGTTATACAATATGAAGACAACAGTACGAAAATAAATGAAAACACGTGCAATATTAATAATAATAATACATTTATTTCAGACGTAGTCCATATACTAACACATAAGAGAATTTTAGAACTATCAAATAAATCCTAGCATCGATGTTAAAAAAAGTGATTTTGTTCAAACAAACTAAATGGTAGTCGGCCAATTATAGGTTTTGCCAATCTTTGACAAGCTATAGTGCCTAAACTATTGTATATCTTCGATTGAATTTTCATATGCAAACTGGTAACGTCATCAGATATACGCAGTTCAATTTATTGTCGTATCGTCGTCTCCACCTTGTATATCTATGTTGATGCTGTCAAGTAAAATAAAATTAGATAGGGGTACAAGAGAAGAAGATGAGCCTCGTGAACAAAGCGGATATTCTACTCAGCCCCTAAGTAGAACTGTCGAAAAGAAGTCACCATCTGCCTAGCCTTTTCCCAACTATGTTGGGGTCGGCTTCCAGTCTAACCGGATGCAGCTGAATACCAGCATTTTACATGGAGCGACTGTATATCTGACCTCCACAACCCAATAACTGGGTAATACGATAACCCTTTTTAAGACTGGTTGTCAGACTTTCGGGTTTCTGACTACCCGTAACGACTGTCAAAGATCCACGAATGACAGCCGGGAACAACGGCTTATTAACGTGCTTTCCAAGGCACGGAGGGGTCTCATTATGTGAAGATGGTCACCCATCCACAGGCCAACCGCGACAAGCGTGGCTTAGTCTGATCGATCGACCTGTGCGGCTGTTATTATTTAGCCACGGCCCCCTCTTCGACTGTCAAAAAGAAGTAATGTCCCTATATCAAAAATAATCAGATAAAATGAAGTGAGCATTCAACATAAAATCATGTACGAATTACTTGAGAAACTTTATTATTTCCTCTTCCATTTATATACCGCTTATTTGTCAATCCGTCGCAATCTTTTAAAATTAAGCAATTTAAAATTTGGCATACCTAACAAACTCGTTCCACACCCATTGAGATTGCCCGCATATTTCCGCTGCAGGGTATTTCTGCTACATCGAAAATTCGTAAATATCAATGCTTACTTTAGTAGAAATACCTTCTGCTTTAGTAGTTTTTAAGGGAATTTAGAGTTGAGAGTAGAGGGCTTCTGACTACCCGTAACGACTGTCAAAGATCTACGAATGACAGCCGGGACCAACGGCTTAACGTGCTTTCCAAGGCACGGAGGGGTCTCGGTATGTAAAGATGGTCACCCATCCACAGACCAACCGCGGCAAGCGTAGTTTAACCTGATCGATCGACCTGTGCGGCTGCTATTATTTAGCTACGGGCCCCTCTTCCAAATTGATGATTAATTAAAGTAAATCCTCTTTCCAATTAAGGCGACGCGATAATTTGCAACGTGGCGCATAAACTAGCACTGATGGACTAATCCCCGTGGCTCGTGGCTACATGCCGAGGGCACGTTGTAAATTACACCATCGCTCGCCACGGAGACAAAGCCTTTGGCTTATTCTCGCTTTTAATGCGCAGTTTAAAGTTAAAAGGTGCGTTTAAAGCTATTGTTTGTCGCACTTTTTAAATCAGAGGTGTATTGTTCTATTCTTAGCTATGCTTTAGTTAGAGAGAAAAGTATTTATTTACGGACAACATTTTTGAATTTGAATTTTTCATGTCCATTTAAGCAACATGAGTAAATCTCACAAAAAAAAAAAAATATTTACGCAAATATTACCTACAACTACCATTACAGCCGGTCGATTCTGGAAAAATCTCACCGTGATAACTAAGGTGAAGTGAGCTTAGAGTGAGCTGTGAGTCATGCTGATGCTAGGAATTGACACTATTGACGACTCACTCCACGCTCACTTCACCCAAGTTTTCACGGTGAGATGGTTACAGAATCGCACGGCAGATCTGCGATCCGATGCGATAGAGTGGCCTTATATGCTAAATCCTTAATAAACATCCTATAGAATTACATACTATATCCTAAATCTTAACCTACATCTAAATAACATATTATACGAGTATATAATGCAGCTTTTGCGAATTCACTAAAGCTGCACCACAATAAATCAACCCCCTCGTGGACCCCGTTCGCCACACGCATGACTGTAGTGAGAGGAGTCATCGCCAGTAGGTTGGTTCTGGCTGCAGACACAGCAAGCATGGACGGGCGTCGCTGCCTCCACACATACTGGCCAGATATTTGTATTGTGAGTACCTATGTCATGTTTGATAAAAACCATTTTAGTCTTCAGGCCTACACTTTCCTCACATACCTGTAATTTGAAAACACTGTAAAAGCCAATTATTTTTAAAAGACCGTGGAGTTTTTTTGCCGTCTCTCTCTATAGGAAATGAGCAATTGGAATCGTGCAACTAGATTCTGACGTTTCATGAGTGCCCATGTATGTTTGTGTGAAATAAAATATTTCAATTTTGAGTAGGTATATACCCAGATATCCTCAAAACTGTCATTCATCTCTTCACCTGTCCATTACACGATAAAATATGACGACATTAAAAGCCGTTGACCACGATCGTCAAAAAAAAATGTTGATCATTAACATAAGTTTCCGTTAACCAATGACTAATTCGACATATTTACCTAAAATGCAAATAAAACGTAAGATCGAAACACAAATAAATTAAACATTACAGAATAATTAAGTTGACTTAACTCTGTCATAAATTATCCTACTAATATTATAAATGTGAAAGCCTGTGTGTTTGTTACTCAATCACGTAAAAACGTTTGTGGCGGATTTGGATGAAATTTGGGACATGGAGAGACCATAGCCTGGCTTAGGACAAAGGGTACTTTAAATCCTAATATTCCCACAGGATCGAGACCTATGCGGGTGAAACCGCAAGGCGCTGCTAGTATAGTATAATATTTGAATGTAAAGGAATGTATGTTTGTTACTCAATCACGCAGAAACGGCTGAACGGATTTGGAATAAATTTGGCACACAGACATACCTGCCATAGGTAATAGGAAAGGTTTTATACCGATACTAAGTTCCCGTTGGACAATAGCGAAGCCACGGGCAAAACCTAGTCAGTGAATAATTAAGTAGACTGAGCTCCGTCATAAATAATTGTGAATAAAGTTTCTATTTTAGTTAATCAATTTGGTTAATGGGTAAGATGGAACTGTTGGCGATAGTTTTGACCTTTGAACTTGCACGTGGTTGAGAGTTGACATACTAATTGTTTACTATTGTTACCTTAGATCGAAATTTATGTTTCTTTATTTTAGATGAAAACAGGGTCAACCTGTTTTCATCTAAAATAAAGAAACATAAATTACGTGATGATGATGAAGATGATGTGGAATTGGAATTTGACGGTATTTTATAATAGCGAAGCAAAGCAAGGGATTTTATTTTGAGAGGGAGTCAAGGACACATTTTAAGTTTTTTTTATATTTAATTATAAAAGAAATATGCAAAAAGTACAAAACACTAATAAACCTCTGAAAAGGGCCCAGAACTTGATTATTTAAAAATAATCAGCAGGAAGACGTTCACTGCAGGACAAGCCAAAAAAAATCACCTGTTTTTAATATTTAAATACAGATATACTCGTAGATATAAAATATCCTATGAAAACACTGTCCCCTATCTTTCAAACATGTTTATCTCCAGCCGCAGAACTGAAACAAGACATCAAATACTTGCAGAATACGCCAGCCGTCCGGACATGCTCTCGCGCACTACAAATTACAATCAACACGGCGAACATGTTTGCACGTGAGGACGACCCTAGCCCTATCGATTTACAACAAACACATACCCAAGATTATTTTATAGTAATTTCTCTATTACGATATCTCCTTAGGTGTTTATTCGCACGAGCCCTGTTCAAGATAACAGCGATTTATATCTTCATTATATTATGTTTGTACGAACCATTTCTTTCTTTCGTTGGTTTTGTTACTCTACAATGTCTCTGAAATGTTTATGCAATGTACCTGTTGTATTGTGTGATGTCAGGTGGAGTTGTTTGTGTTACTTCTCTATATTCTATCCTGTCTTTTATATAATAGATGTTTGTATGTAACGCGTTTAATATACAGGATAAATATGTATTTAAGCAGTGCGCGTACTGCACTTTTCTATGAAACACTGGATTTTTTATATTTTTTTTATATTTATGAGGCTTTTTTCAGGGACTTGAAAACTGTTTTTGCGTTAAAGCACGTCATCTATTTGATAATTCGTGTTTGACAGAAATGGAATTTAACTAAAACGTCGATACCAAAATTGGTAGGTACCAATTTTGGTATCGACAATAATACAATAAAACAATTCGCACACCTCTACAACAAACACAGAACCAGTTAACGGGACCGAAACAAAAAACACCAAACATTGTGACACCTAGAAAGCCGTAGCCATTAGCTAAACATGAACAATGTATGAATCAGAGGTGTTTATACTAAGACAGGGCATGTCGAAACGTCCGTCAGCTCTCGGGCCGGCCTCGAAGCGAGCGGGTAACAAGCAACGGGCGGAGACGAGCCGCGCCACTAGTGCACGTTACAAACAATTGACACTCGCCTTTTTTGTCACATAATTGTTCTAATTTTAAATTATTTTGAATATGTTTACGTTGGAATGTTTTCGAGGCAAACAGACTGTACGATATCGACTTTTATTTGTCACATGTCGAGTTCCTGATTTATCTGAAGACGAAGAAATGTAATGCTCATCTAATGCCCAGGATAAAGACGCATTACACCATAATATATGTATATCAGGCTTTCGTGCCCCGCTCAATTCGAAGGCCCAGCCTAATAGTTTTCCAGCCAGCACTGATTTACAATCAGGATAGGACTGTCGATCTGTAGCGTTGCGCCTACGCACATTCACTATTATAGCTAGCAGCTACACGTATTATTTATGGTAAGAAGCTTTCCTAAGGATTATGGAGGCCGGGCGTCAACAATGCAACTAATAATTTTTAGGTTTCCATTGTTGCCGTTGTATCAATATTTTGTTAACTTTTATTTGGTTGTCTAAATAAATTTAAACGCATTCTCTATTGGAATATAAATTTGTGTTCGAATATTTAAATTTAAGTATCATAAAATGTGAACTTAGTGCGACATAAAGTGGCGGGCTGACGGTTCGCATTTCTCGTTACGTAGGCCGCTGGATCGCGGGATCCATGAAATACATTCACAAACAGATGGCTAAACCTTTGATTACTTTAGAATTACGAGTGGCGTGGCGTACTTGATTATAATTGCGTGGACAGCGCGGATCTGATTTGCGTGACCAATCCTGCTCAGGTAATGACGCGCGCCTACCGCCCGGCAGAGCTGCGTTTCAGCTTAACGCTAAGGTATCATTGCATAAGCGTAGCGATCGTGTAGATATTATTATTTGACAAGCGGGATTTTCTTAACTTAACTTGATAAATCTCCATACCATACCTCAAGTAGATCTGACCAAATAATATTGAGAGTTCCAAAACACTCGCTGTAACCAATCATTTTAATTCCTACATTTTAATTTCTAATTCATACATTGTTTTTCGGCGGTTTCCTGCCTACAGTTGCTCATCAGTCATCACTATAACTGTTACTTGGCTCTTAGTACAGACGCCATCACATCAAGCTACTACAATCTGTCAAATTTCTTTAATAGATTTTCAACTTTATAGCTAAACTGTAAGGTTCAAAGTTGACTGCGAAAATTTGACAGTTTCGGGTAGCTTGATGTGCTGGCGTCTGTACAAGTATCTGAATCAATTTTTGTCATCATTTCACCCAGGAGAAAATGGCACAAGTAAAATAGATTGTGCCATTCAGTCCATATTATGCCCTAAAAGTCAGAACGACACGTTTCCAAAGCATCGCTTCATCATCTGTTATCGCTGGCAGTGCGCCCTCTGCCGGCCGCGTAGCGCGACCGCCTCACTTTCGCACTTAATCGAGAAATATGGTTCGTGCTCTTATGCCTTTATTTATTACCACAGCCCCTCGGATTAAGAACATCGATTTATATTGTCCTCATTAGTGCTCCTAAATTGATTAGTGTAAGCTTTCGTTATGGTGTTACGTTGGTTATATTTTAAATGTTATGTGGATAGGTTGGAGGTTTGCATTTTGTAATAAATAATATATCCATAGTTAAGAATAAATGCTCTGTCCAGAATTTAACAGTTTTCATTTTGCTGCGTATGGAAAATTTCGAAATTTTTTCGAAGAATTTCGGGTCGCTGCATTTCATAGAGAGCTTTGAACCCAGAAAGGCGCTTTACTTTGGGTGAATTATTTCATCACTACTGTTCTCAAAACGGTGAAGGAAAACATCGTGAGGAAACCGGTCTGTCCTATAACCAAAAATTTCGAAGACATGTGATATCTACTAACCCGCACTGGGCTCGCGTGGTGGATTATGGCCCACTCCAGGAGGCTTGTATCTCAGCAGTGGGAATATTATGGGCTGAATATGAAGGATAAGTGCTCTGTGCAGGACTTACCCAACAGATTTTTTTAACAGTTTTCATGATACAAAATTTCGGGTCGTTGCAGTTTATAGAGACATAATTATCGATGTCAGTTCACCTTCCACATACGAGCCATAAAAAGATACCAAATATTCAGAACGGTTGCATAATTTACAGTCCGAAATAGCCTAAGGAAGCGGCCACTTCCTCGCCGTCACGGGCTCACGCGACGAAAAACTTCGCGTGATACACTCGTCTACCCACTTCATTATATTAATTACCCCATGTTAGTCTAGATTACACCGACACCGCCAACAACAATACAGGTATACAACAGATAAGCGACACTGGATTTATTACTTGCATTTCTTTTGTCAGCTTTGAAATTGTACTCGCATAAGTTAACCAAGATTAAAGTAATCGAACTTATAAATTTTGTCGCCTCACCTTTATAAGGCCAACGGCGGTGTCGACGCGAACTTTGTTCAAATTAATGGGCCGCATTATCAGATCGAGCCTGGTACATGGCGTTTATGCTGAGATAATTTTGTGTGGAGAATATTTTCATGCGTTTTTTTTGCTTTCTTTTGGCGCTTGTTCCCGTGGGTTGCCTTGTGATGTAAGCGCGATCACGACTCGTGGGCGCTAAGATTGTTGCGCGTGAAAAAACGGATCGGTATAAATTAGTGTCCTACACAAATAAGAGCAGATTTGGGACAATATTGTGTGATGCGTTGCAATAAATTTAATGGGATTTGAATTAAGGAAACGTTTAATGAATCAGCTGATCGAATCCACTCTGCACATAATTTAAAGCACCGAATGTATAGCGGATTTTTAGCAGGCTCACTGCAAATGATGAATCATGGTTCATATGGTTGGTTGGTTCGATGTAAGCGACAATTTTAAGAAGAGTAGCAAACTGCTTAACGCCTATTATAACTTTAGGGATTGACAAACACAAGACCTCCCCAAAGTGTCGCTTAGAGTGCCTTGGCATTCATTATTATAAGTTTCCTCGATAAGAAACGTAACCATCATGATGTGTACTTATCTTATGTAAATCTAAGATATTATCACAAAGTGTCAAAATATTTCTATCGACTAATGTAATAGTTATATCGGTATATAAATATCAGAGATTTACCGACGTGAATATTTTTGTTAACTCTGCTTTCGGGTGTCAAATATTTCTATAATGTATGATAAAATTGCCACTGAATCTGATTTTATTGTTGATATTGAGAAACATGATATTAGTGTTTGTTTATGATATTAATAAACAAGGATTTTGTATTTTAATGTAGGTATAAAATTACAATTTCTATAGTTTATGTTAACACAATGTGGATACCTATAAAATGTGTATACTTAACTAGCGACCGCCCCTGCTTCGAACGTTTTTTTCGACATGATAAAACATTGAGATTTCTTTATTACAATTAAGTTTAATAGTATTGTAATACAAACCTTCCGGAATGAAGTCTCTAAATGAAGGCAAAAACCGTATAAAAATCCGTTGCCTAGTTTAGAAGAACAACGCGGTCATACAGACAGACACGAAAGTCGACTTTAATTTATGATAAGTATAGAATAGATAAATTGAATTTAAACCAATTCGAATGATTCAATTCAAATCAAATTTCCGACGAAACCAACTCAAGTATAGTATTCAAGCTATCCAGATTGTAAAGAGAAAAAAAGAAAAAAAAAACAAAAGTGCAGCTCATAAAGCATCATAAAAGACCCTAAACTCATATTACTGGTACTGGCAGGAAAGCCCTAATCCGAACATGTCGTGTTGAAAACGGTAACTTGTAGGGATACTAATTAAATGACTAAACAAGCTCCAATAGCCATGAAATTCCTTATAGGAGCGGTAAACCAATTCCGTGGCACTTAAGAAGCGCACGCGCAGTAATTGACAAATAAAAGTACATGTTAAGTAAGGGTCCGTGTTGACGACACTTAATAAATATTTAGTTGTAGTGTGTTAAAATATTTGGTGTGAGACAATTTGTCTATGATTTGTTACTATTTTTTAAGTGACAAAGTGTCTTGCCTTGGTAAGACTTACTTAGCTTAAGTCTTACGCTTGTCGTTCTTGTCTGTGGAACATTAACGATGGTAAAAAGTGTCGTTTTTTTAAATAGATTATTTTTGAGATATTTAAATCTATATATATACTAAACCACACCTTTCTTTATGTCTCTTCTTCTACGCTTTTAAAGTCAAACCTCACAATTTACGAATTCCCTTCACACTCAGTTGACCCGTACGACATTATTGTGTACTTTAATGTTATAATAAACGGAGAGAAAGCTATAAAGTTCACTCAGACTTCAACATTAATTCCTTTAAAAATTACAACGAAAGCGTTCTCTCTTACAATGACATTACAAATCGTCACCCCATAAAATCTCGAAGTCGCACTTGAAATGAATAATTAGTGGTGTTATCACCGAAACAAGGGACTTTGTCTTAATTATTGCACCATTATAGCATGGGGAGTCCCACGACCCCTGGTGATAGCAAGGAATGAAACTTGAGAGGGTAAAAAACTTGCAAGACAAGTCGAAGTATTAATTAATTCTGGCCACCATCGGCCGGTTTATTAAACGCTTAATTTCCATTTAGTGGGCTCGGTCTGCAAGGAAAAATCTTGAATGACTCGGATTTTCCTTGTCTAAAAGGGAAGCGGGGCGAGGAATGTAAATGTTTTGTCGCGGTTTCATTTGAATTAATTAATGGATTTAATGAACGCGAACTTTTTCATCCGGCCTCCGTTTTCTGTAACAATGTTTATGGTAAATAAAACTTGTCAAGGAAATGCTTTTTTGTCCATCTGTCGGTTTTTTCTTTTTAATTCGCTCGGTTTGTTGGGGCCGCGAGTTCTGCGCCGGATTGTTTGGATTTATTCGTGTAATTAGTGAAGTTTGTTCTGTTAGGATTATTTCTGTTCTTTTTTGTGTAACAAATTGGGTGGGATTCAATTTAGAGGTGAGTTGGATTGTACAAAAAGCGCTCGATTGTTTCAAATTAAGAACTTTTTGGGACCACTAATTCGCTTGGAGCATAGCTAACGAAATGAAGACCGAAATACAGTCGCGTTTTGAAAAAGACCTAGTCTTCAATTTACTTTTTCGTAACTTTATCTAAACAAATGAAATGTTACAATTGTAATCTAATATTCTCAAAGATATCTAATTAAATGTAAGTAATAATTTTTATCAAATAATCATTAACTTTAATTTTATTTAAATACATATGTACCTACTTATGAAGAGATATCGTAGCTATACAAAAAACTGTTAAATAAATAAAAAAATAAAAATAACGAATTAATATTAAAACCACTTATTAAATAAACAAATCAAAACTAAACAAAGTCATCAACGCCTGTTTTTCTACGAATGTTTATTAAAATCTTTCCTCAAGAAAGGCGGGAAGCGAGCCACAGATAATGATAAATCGCGTCAAACCTCCCCGCAATTATGACGGACGCCGACTAAATTAAACATAGACTAAAAATGTTCAAAGCCGTCTCCAGTCACTAATAAATTACGCGAGCGAAGGGTTAAAGAATAAAAAATGAGATAGCGCTTGTTCTATAATAATTTAACCCGTTTAGCGCAGTCGTCGAGTAATAAAGATTAAAAAGTTTATTTTTTAACACTTTTGGTGCTAATGAGGGGGCGTTGGAAACAATTTGAGGGATTACCTTCTAAAAGCTTCCGTCAGCTTTTTAATTGAGACTTTTTTGTGGGCCGAAAGGCTTTTAGCCCCTTTGACTGCCTCGCGCCTTGCCTTTGTGCCTCCTCGCCGGTGATCTATTAATGAAGGAAAATATTTCCCTTTTTTATTTTTACAAATGACGCGTTTTTTGGTGTTTTTATAAATATTTAACGTTATTTGATAGCTGTGTTTAATTGATTTTGATTAAAGCGAGGTGTGGCTGTTTCGTTATTGAAATTGATTAAGTAGCTGTTCTTAATTTGTGGGTTAAGGATTATGTTTTATTCCGTTATGATCTCTCTATAATTTTTTTGTTGATTTTTTGTCACATTTGAAGTATTCTATTAATCAGTTGATCGACACTTCACGTCACCAAAAGGCTGGCTCGTTCTTTGGTTAAAGAATTAGCACTGCCATTCAACGTGGCAATGCTGGCAGTCTTCTGGGCACGTTTCCGGATGACAGCAATGCGGACGACTTCGACGCCTAAGTGTCCTTTTGTTTATGTATTTATTTGAATAGTTAGTTAGTTAGTCATTCATTGTAGTATCTAGTGTAAATAGTTAGTTGAATCAAACCGTGATATTAGGTAGGTATTAATTGATAATATACTAAATACATTTATAGAGTTCCAGTTTCATCTTCCATATTATTATCATAACACGATGCCACAGCCAAGGTTAGGGGCGACTACAAATCGGTATTATAAAAACACGTGTATCGACCATTAGAACTGCAAAGACAAGCGGAACATAAACAAGCATAACTCTAATCTTGAGTAAGACATTACGAGAATACCAATGCATGCGCGAAAAATCGATCGCGCGTTGCCGTCTTAAATTCCTCACCCTTTTCGAGGGGGCTCCCCCAAAAAAACGAAAGAATAGAAGAGGGAAAAAATCTAAATCGTCTCATATCTCCCCCCCGACCCACCCCCGCCCCCGGACACCTCCGACGTCAAGCACCCTCCTTATTTCGTATGCGAGCTCCTCCAGCAATCATTATAAGGATATCGATTAGGGCTACGTCTCCAACCTGCCCATGTCTTTGTGGAACACTCATGTGTACATAGGATTACTTTCGGCGACTTCTATAATTTCTTTTTTTGTTAAATTTAAATGTCCTGCTGTTAAATTTTCGAGAGGTTGTGTGAAAATCATATCCAGATATAAATTATAGGCATATCGCTCTCTCATATACCTACTTTTGACCCAAAAATATTAATTTGTTAAAAAATATTGTGTCAAATATCCATGGTGGGCTGATTATGATCCATAAAACATCGTAAGACACTGTATCTTTGAAATTCCACAATGTTCCATGTGAACTTAGGACCCTCAAAGTGAAAGATGCAAGTACCACCGATACCACTAAAAATAAACGAACTCCTCAGATTCATAGTAAACAAACATACATAATATCAACAAATACATATTGATATACAATTGCCTCTGAAAAGGTAAGACGAAGGAGACTAGTTAACAACCGAGGACGGCCCCCGCATAAGCAGATGCAAATTGTTCCCGTTAAACTATTTCGGAAGGTAAACATAGAGGGGTTGGACCCACGTGCAGATCCGACCAACGAGATTAAAAATGCTGGATGGGAGACCGCTGGGTCGAGTACGAGCCAAGAAATATAGGAGTTCACGAAGAAAGCCGCTTTGGGGATATGTAAATAGGAAACTACAAAAGTAATGTTTGAGTTTGGGACGTCGCGAGAGTGAGTGGTCGCTGGATTATTGCCGCCGATATTGTGCAAGCTTATCCAATTTAAATTGAGATCGATGTTTGGTTTCTTTTGGGTTATAAGGTTTTTGGTGAGTTTGTAACAGGTAAATTGTAATTTTGTATGCGTAGTAACTCATTATCATCATTGTGACTTGAAAATATGTAGAATGTAGATTCAAATTCAATCAAGAATGCATAAAGACCTTAGTGAACATTATAAAGATACACAAAAAAAAAAATGCTATAAGCAATGCAACAAAAATACATAAAATAACATATTTTCAAAGTTTCTAAAACTCTAACCTTAACAGGCACTTGTAAACTCCACGAAACACAAACAGTTACTATCGACAATACAATTGAAAGAGGCATCTACCCACGGAGACACAAAACTAATGACGACTTGAATTCTAACAAACACAATGGTAAAAAAAAAAACAGTAAAACTGCTCTCGACTCCGTCTCCGAGACTTGAATAAAGCGAAAACTAGGATCTAAGGAATCCTACAGACGACACTTGATTGTATACACGCGACTGACCACTACGGGGTAATAGGTAAAGTTAAGTAGGAAAAAGCCTTAGAAAATCCTTGAGATAAGACTGGTCAGTCTAATTGTATTCATATTTTGTTTGCCTTTTTACGTTGTTACGACTGTTTGTTGTGCTTGGAAAGGCATGAATATTTGTTATATTATTTTGCATAGTTAATTCTTCTTTCTTTCAAAACTCTATATCCATTACAGATACAACTTCTTTAAATAATGATTTGGCGATTAACCTCTCAAACGTCGATTGTACACCACGTGTACATATAACAATAATGTTTCTATTGTGTCTGCTAATTGACGCGCGACGGGTTAAAACTTCTCTAATAGCTCTTTCATAAAAAAAATCATCTCTTTCTTAGCAAAGTGCAATACCTACGCAGTCAAAATGTATGGTAGAGCAATTTTCTATAATGACCGGCAAAAAATTTCAACGCATTAGGTTTCAGAATCATGTACTGGTTCATGCTTACAGTTTGCGCACTGGTTAAAAATTTATCCTGTATATGCTCCGTGATAGGAACAATAAGTGTTCTCAAGCAGTAACGGAATGACAAATTAGAGATGGATCTAAAAGAAGTACGAGTAGAGGTAAACAACGTAAACGCTGGGACGACGACGTAGTTGAGACAGCTGGTGCCCTCTGGGAGGAGCCGGGGGTGGCGTATGCGTCAAAAGACGCGCTGATTGACGAAGGCATCGAAGTGATTTGCTTAATTTATTTATATTGTAATTAGTTTATCAGTAAATAAAGGCGTTATTATACAACGTGTAACGTTAAATGCGCAAAACCTCAGACACCCCAACTGATTTTTAATTCAATTGACCTATTTCAGAGACAAAATAATTCATTAAAAAAATTGTAAAGGTTTTATGTGCTGTTTTAGTTTAACTGGTCATTCTGATCGTTTCTTGCGTCTGCGACGACGCTTTATCGAGGGAGGAGTCGTCACCGGGCCGCTGCGACGCGCTAACATTGGCTTGCTTGACCTATTAATAAATACACACGGCAACGTTTTTAATGAAGATTTTTTGTAAAATGTGACCTATATTAAAAAGTGGTTCAATTAATTCTGCTCGTTATTCTGATCAAACTATTTTCAGGTTTTGCGCATTTGACGTTACACGTTGTATATTTAAAATAGCATTCACCTCTATTCCGTCTGTAGTCATTCTTAGTTCTACGCCATACGAAATTTTGTATAAGACATCTTTTTGAACAAGAATGCTGTTGTGAGTGGGTTATCTTGATCGCCTTACGTCATCCAATGTCGGAATTACCTTTACGTCATTTTTCGGTAACGTTTATTTCTATTGTTAGGACTGTTTACAGAAAGACATGGTAAGTTTTGTATAAAATATTGAATGTTAAATATAGAATTTTGACTTCCAACATTTAAGTGTTTCGAAATTTTTGATTTCACTGCCCAATTTAATTTGAACTCCAAATACGTCTGAACCGTAAAACTTTATTAAGGGCAGGTATACATAGTTACAGCAATATCTACGTTTTGTAAGTGCCTAATTCCGTTTGGTTGAATCTAATAAATCCCAACCGCTGAGCGGAGAATATCTCAAAGCTGTTTCATTATTCGGCATTAGCCGGCGGTCGGCCACGCAAATCTTGGCGTCCCTCAGCCCCGGCCAAGAGCCCCCAATTTCCCTCATTACTTACCTCCCGTCCGAGACAATGGCAAGACGACGACAAGAAAAAAAATATAATAATTTCAAGTGGAATAACGCTGAAAATCTTTTCACGGAAAGAAGAATTATTGTTGTTTTGCAAGCGAGCTCTCAGAGACAAAATGCACCATCCTTATTACGCTATTGTTCGGTGTTACGGGCTTTATTCATTTTTACTTGGCTCGACTTGAATGCTTATTAATTTAAGGCCGTGATAAGCTTGGATTCTTTTGAATGTACGAAGGAAATGTCTGGCTATTGTGATGAGTTATTTTACATCCTATTAGAGGAGGAGTTCGCGAAATGTTTCGATAATGATGTTAAAGCCCCTGGGGAAATAAGAATTTTGAGATGTATCTATATTTTCGTAAAAAAATCAAGCAGCATATTAAGAAAAAGTCTTGTTAAGAATTAAATATTTAATGAACTTATTTCCTTAGTAAATATTGCTGCTACGAGTAATAACAGCAATTGAATAAATAACTGGCCATGCACTTTAAGTCAATTTACGTCATGTTTCTGTAAGTAACGATTTACCCTGACGATACTTGAGGGCTGAGAATACGCTATAAGGAACGCCGATTATAAGCTATTACAATGTTACTTAGCTCACTTTTATTAGACACTAGAAGCCCAAGCAAAAATGCATAACCATTAAACACCTGCAATTATTTTCTATAATTATGTGGGCACCTATATTATGGCTAACCGGGCTATATTCAGGGGGTTATTAAAGGTTATGTTCTACACAACATAGTGAAGAAATTAATTCATGTAACCACTGAAATAAGTACACATAATGAAACGTAAATATACATCACACGAAACGCTTTATGGTAATCGAAATATGCCGAAATATGTTGTTAAGAGGGTAGAAAACTACCGGTGAACATGCAAGGGATGAACTAAGCTTTCATATTTTGCGGGTAGCCGTAACGAAGCGACTCGGAAACTTTCCGACCGTATGTCGTTCGAGTTTTTTAAGACGCCCATAAACATTCCAACAAGGCTTTTGTGCCACTATTTGAACAACGCCACGATGTGAATCGTAGCTCGTAATAAAGTCATTTTTACAACATTCGAGTAACACAAATTACTTAAAATGTCACATAAACGAATTTGCGGGGACGTTCGTTTCGTTCAATGTGAAAATCTCGAGTCGAGTCCGCTTGGTGGTCGGAAGCAAGCAAGTCAACTCCCCCGGGGGGTCGAGTCAAGAGTGATTACGAATTTTAATTATTTTTTTAAGCCGGTGGCGGCGAGGTGATGTTTCCCCGCCGAGGCTTATGCAAACAATCGACTTGCACTTGGAATTAATCCTACTCCGAGTTTTTTCCTTCACGACAAGGAATTAACAAGCAAAGAAGTTATTAAGTCGGAAGATATTCGAGGATTCCTTTTAATTGCGGCTTCCTTGACGTCCGCTTTCTAATTGGTTCGTGTCGGCGCGTTACTTGAAAGAATTGAATTTATTTTCATTTTAGAACTGTCTGCTGACTTGGTACGTAAACATTGATTTTACGTTGTATTCGTTTGGTTAGCGCTATCTTTGTTGCCAGCGCGCGACATGCAGGTAACTACGTGTCATTACAGTGCATAACACACCCCCTATTATCCAATTATTTCTAACCTTTCAGCATGGGCCGCTTCAGTGCAGTAATTACTCCACTTGGTAAGTTTAAACGTGGCGCATGACAGTCTAAGTGATTGTACGCGGTGAACAATGCACCGCTAATGAATTATTTGTGGCTCGCGTGCAATCGCAACGTCTCTAATTATCCTGCTGTTGGATATTATGTTATGACGTGGCACTGCTTTTGATTTCAGTTCTTGAGGGTTTTCCAACCGCTTGTAAGTGAGACGTAGTAATTGGGCTGTTTCGTTGGGCTGTGTTGAATTGAGGACTGAAATGGCGCAGCGGGGAGCGTCTGGATTCAGTTTTCGGGTTCGCGGACTCGATCCTCGCTCAGTATAAACGATACTAACTGCCTATATATTCTGTAAATATCTCACCGTGAAAACAAAGGTGAAGTGAGCGTAAAGTGAGCATCAATAGTGTCAATTTCTAGCATCAGCATGACTCACAGCTCACTCTAAGCTCACTTCACCTTAGTTATCACGGTGAGATTTTTCCAGAATCGACCGGCAGTTCTTCTTCTGTTCGTGTCAATGGTACTATTCCTCGTTGTTTTTTTTTTAATGTATATTCGAACCCAGTAGGCAGCCAAGTTTATTGCGGCATCAATGGAATTCTTTAGGTCATCCAAGGAGCAGGTGAACGCGCACTTGGGACACTTCAGCAAGTAGAGCATGGTCTGATTAGAAGCACTGCACACTCCCACTGGGTGTTGGATGGGTCAGTAATTAATTAAACACCTAATGATACTGTGTCAATGGATTACGTAGCTGTATGATTCTGAAAATCTTTTTATTTTATGTTATGGCATTACAAGAACGCTCATTAAGAACTCCAAATGCCCCAATTCCAACGAGCCCACGTCTGCCCACTTAAAATTGGCACATTATCTATACGCAGCAATCAGACCAAAAAAAAAATCATAGGCAAATAATTTGGCATCCTCCAAATAAGAGAACAAATAAAAATGGCTGATTGAGCACCCCCGCTAAAATGACTCATTTATATTAATGACCAAACTCATCAATACTCATTCACTCGATTCGGATTTTTCCACGAAGATCCTTCTCTAATTGAAATTGAAATCTGATTTCCCTCCCTCGGCAAAGCCCGGTGATTAAAAGTATAAGAAAAAAATACAAATAATCAAATTACAATATCGCTAACGACTCCTCAGAATCCTTTTATATTTTTGGGGAATAAATTAAAGGCAGAGAAGGGAAAGCCACGCTCCTGCAAACAACGGGCAACGATTTTGGTTTTTAAGCAGTTGTTGGTCCTAGTAATGATGCTTGCTTACCGAAGCAAATATTTTGAGGAGAAGTCTCTTGTAATTTACCGACGAGGAAAATAATTGTACTATTTTTACCGAAGTTATAAAAATGTTACGAAATTTATTGGTTTGGAGTATGGATACATAATACTCCAAACCAATAAACCCCACAAGCCCAAGAAATAAAAAGCAATGTGTCAATGTGCCAAAAGCACTTTGAGCACAACTCACCTGTAAGGCAGGTACTGAATAACTTATCTCATTTCCTTAACCTCTCAAATGTCGAATGTACACCATGTGTACAGATAACAATAAAATTTCGATTGTGTCTGCTAATTGGCGCGCGACGGGTTAACTTAGCGTAACTTTCTACAAACCACGTGGTACATCACGATACCCTAAGATGAAACTATACAGCTTAAAACAGCCAAAAGCTATCATAAAACGCTGAACAATAGAAAATAAAGACCATTTATTATCAGAAACTTTTTAAAAATACTCCTAATGTTACTCATGTTAAATCTAAACCAAATTATGCGTAAATTTTATATTTATTTACCATCAATCCTGTAAGGTAGACGTGTGTATTTTTCATTGCCTTTAGTGTATAAGGCTCGTGAAGCTGAATGAAAAATTGCCCTATTTCGAGGATGGATGACGCGAATTAAAGAAGCAATTACTCATCAGAAAAGCACGGGGGCGGAATGTTAATAAGACGAGACTATGGGTGCGAGATATTTTTCATTTGGTCTCCTCGGACAATCACGAAGACGTAATTAAGATGCAAATGTTCAGACTCTTGTGGAATAATATTTTAAGACACGCATAGCGATGAGTGGTGGCTTACTTTTTGTAGAACGTGTGTGGGTAGTCTTTAGTTTAAGTTGTTTAGTTTTTAATGAGAGCTCCAAGTATTATGACGTGGTGACGTGCCGTCATCTTTTTAGGGCTGTGGGTCACGTTATCGATTCTTTGTCTATAGTTGCTGAGATTACAAGTTGCGGTTTTTCGTTTTAGTAGATATACTCGTTTAGTAGCTTTCTCTCGTGACTTCGCCCGCGTGGACTATTATCCCAGGGAAACGTATTACCTGGTTAAAAAGTATCTTGTGTGTTAATCCAGGCTACAAACTATCTGCGTGCCAAATTTCATCCAAATCCGTTCAGACTTTTTTCAAATCAAATCAAATCAAATCAAATCGTTTATTGCAATCCATAATGTACAATTACAGGTGGTAAATAAAGAAGAATAGAAACAATTATGGACCCTGTCGGGCACAGCAAATTTTTAAATAGTAGAGAGAGGAAGAGCGCTTTTTTAATTTTCCTTGCCACTAAGTTATCATTATTTTTCAATCATCCAAACATACAAACTTTCACATTTATAATATTAGAGGGATTAATATCTAGTCTGAATATTACTTGAAGGATGTGGTTATTAAATACAACCTTCAATTCGTCAGTTAAACAAGCTTATGTAGCCCTTTACGGTATTCATAGTTCATCTACTAAAACTACAAACTACATATCACCCTAAAAAGCCTCATAATAAAAACATTTTTTAAAACAATAAAATAAAATCATTCAACACAATCAAAACAGTTTACCATACTATCAGTCCAAGGTCGCTCAGTCCAGACAACCGTAGTACGAATTGCGGACGTGCAACTACCCAACGTCTGGGCGCCTCACGTTCGCCCCATGTTAAGCCCTCGAATTTTCTCCTAACTTTTTCCGCTCCTGGCCACTTATCACCCCACCCAACCTCCCACTGGTCCATCGAGCTCGACCACTAATTGCGTCCGTTAATGAGGAAACGTCATGAGTGTTTACCGAGTAGCTAAGTGTGAAGTTCGTTCCCCACTAATGCCTTAGCGTGAAATTACTTCCTCACCAAGTTGAAACTTTTTGAGAAATAAACTTGGTAGGATTAATTAGCTGATGGGCAGAGGATTAGCCGCTGCGTCTGCGTTCTAACAAGATTATAAGAGTTCTGTTTCCACAACTTTTCAACCTTACTTACGTTAATTTTGTTTGTTCCAATGTTTTAGCGCTTGCTTCAATGTAAACACTTGATGAAAGTTCGCCACGTTTTCTTTCTTTTCTTGTACTTAATTATGGTTTAGGTGCTTGATAAATTAACTTTTTCTTTGCTACTTTTCTTTTTTGGTAATAAGCGATCGCAATTACGTGTAACGTATTCGTTCTATTGTCTTTTCCTTCTATTATCATAAAGCGTTCCTAAATAAGCATAATAGGTAAATAGTAAAAGGGAAACAAAGATGGAAGCGGTACGTCAAAGGAAATAAATCGTGCCGAGGTGTCAGTGGGCCGGTAATTATCACGTAGCCGGCTTAATTACGGCCGCATTCGGACTAAGTGAAATGTGTCATCCGACTGTTATTGGCCGCAAACGGTCTTAAACCGTCACTGCGTAATACCTCATACAATGACGGGGTTAATGAATTTATTAGCGACGATTGGTATTGATTGGGGGAACCGGGTGGTTTTGATTAAGTATTGTAGTGTTTGTAGCTGTTAGTATAATAATATTATTGAGTATAAGTGTCTGGTTAATTTTACTCAGTGTTGATCTAAATTAGTGTTGCTAAGATGAAGACAAGTAGACGTTGGTGCTCTATGAATAATTTCCGTTTGCTAATAAACGCCAATCCTCCCACAAAATATTTAAAATGCATAGCAGTCCTCTTTAATTATTTAGAACCTTAAAAATTCACAGTAAAAAAAAAGCGATGTTGCAAATTACGTGGGTTCCGTATGATTTTGTTTTGTTATGACAGCGCGAGTTGGCAACGTCGGGTTCGGCGACCCCACTCCGAGTTTTAATGATAAAAAAATTCGTACGGAGGGGAGGCGAGTAAGTGCCATCGAAGGAGGGAAAAAACTACGGAGGAAAATATTTGGCGCGACAGGTTGCCTCTCCCCGCGTGAGGGGGACCTTGATAAAAATTAAATCTTAACGACGGAAATTTAAAGATGACGCTCGAACGATCAAGAAGAGTGTACATCTGAGCCCTGGGGCGCTTTAATTGGGCTGAGTACGAGACGAACCTTCTTTTATGTATTCCGTTGATTGATTGGTACATTTACGGCAGATCCCCTGTCAAACGTATTAGGCAAGACATGTATTTGTTAATGTTTTTAATTTCCAGTTTTTAACCACCCTGTATTTCTTGTTATGCCATCTTCCACTGACTTCTGCTCTGCTAGACATTTTGCATCGAACATTTAATGCGAAGTTTATTATACACCGTTCAACGTTTTACTATGAATTACATATTCATAGAAGATTATGAAATACGCGTTTAACTTAGATAGTAAAACGATAGTGTGCTGTGAAATGTTAGCGGAGAAATTATGATCTGTCGTGGTAATGTTCTTACTGTTCTGAGCTATATATTGCCTCAAGTTTGCTGGGAAATTGTAAATCGACTTTAATGACACCATTGTGATTTAATAATACTTTCTTTGAATTTAAATAATAATGCCTTTTGGTATTATAGGTATATTTATTGGTAGAATTTATCAGGAACATCCAGGTATCAGGTATCATAAAATCTCAATTTTTAACTTCTTTGAAGACCAATATTACGGAGAAGAAAAACATCGTGAGGAAGCCTGCATGTCCCAGAACCAATAATTCCAAGACATGTGACATCTACCAACCCGCATTGGGCCCGCGTGGTAGATTATAGCCCACTCCCTCTCGAAGAGAGGTCTGTGTCCCACCAGTGGGGACATTATAGGGTGATTACGTGTGTTATTTACCTACATATATTTACAGTACATGTCCTTAATGTAATTGTGTATCCCTATATTTCATACTACTTAAAACCCTAGACACGAAGAAATTACATAAAAATAAAAGCAGTAACTCAAATTCGCGGCCGCATTGAAATTCAAATGGGGATGCAAGGAGATTTGCATCGGACGGCATCGAATATTGATTTTTCCTACGTCTTGAGGGCCACCATTGCAATCCTACTTGTTTAAACTTTTTATTTTCACTCTTCACTCTCGTTTTTTGTTTCAACCACTCGCCCCAGGCTTACTCCCCCACGCACTCCCTCTTGCATAAAAAAGCTTCTAATCGATAATTTCTGTGGGGTGCATTAAGCATATCGCCAGTTTTGTGCCACGAATGTTTTTCTCAATGCTTTCAGATTTCACCCTCAAGGCTATTTTTGTTTTGGTGGCCATTTCCGAGATTGGAAGGAGCTTATGTTGTGTTTAATGAAATTTTATGTAGCATAGTACATAAAACAGGGTCTTAGTTTATGTGGATGATTTTATGTAGATAATTTAGCTATATCAACTTCTTGTTTGTATCTTGCTTCTGGCATTTATCTGCCTCTGAATTCATATCGGATCCATACAGTTTTATTAATATTACTGTCTTGGAATCTATTTCTTCGTTTGAATTGATGATCCATTTCATGTCTTCATTATTAGCAACATCGGTATATTCAACTCAATATTCTAATAAAAAACATAAAAGCAACAGAACTAACGGCTTTACAATTGAAAACACCAATAACAGTAACGGCGATCGTAGACATCGGATCTAATCAGACGAAGACGCATGGCATGGATGTAGCTAACTGCCAATATCAGATGCAGCATGAGCCCACTGGCCCATTGTATTTGTTCTTTATGTTTTTTTACGGAGGGACGCAACGATAATGTTTTTATGGCTAGAGGGTCCGCCTTAATCAGGGTACGTTGTGATTAAGCCGAACGTTTTCGATACTTTGACACCATAGATGCTGCCCCGATTGTTTTTCGGACAGATGGTAACGTTGACCACGATTTTTTCGAGAATTTTGCTAAAAGTATCGAAAGTTTCAATGTCAACAATATTGCGTCACACACGTAACGCGATATCCTCCAAAACAAAATCGATGTTCTGTTTTTTATAACTCTACTAATACTGTCTTAACTGTTACAATTTAAATGCATTCGATTCTATAATCTGATGAAGTTAAAAGATTGTCTATTGAGATAGTACATTAATTTCGTGCATGGGAAGAATTTTTATAGTTGTATCTACATTAGAAGGCGTGTCAAACGTACTTAAAGCCATCAAGTGACGAAACTAAGTACTTAACTAATCTCGAACTGATTAAACTGCTTTCCTTGGATACTTATACTCACATATTCCGAATGAAATACGAAGAGACGCATAAAATGCTAATTTAACTCGGATCCACGGCCTACACATTTGGAATGCCTCCCTTCCACGAATACCGACACACGATAATGACTCCAAAACGGCAATTCGAGGCAGAGTTTTTCATAAAACGAGGTATATGAGTCAAGAACATAGGAGTCATAAACTTGAGCAAACCACCCCACGCGTTCACCCCTTGCTCGAAAAAGTCACCCCCGCACGTACGTAGGAACACAAAAAAGGGCACCAAAGGGACGTTACGCATCCCAAGTAAGCGAACTCATTGCTGGCTCTGCAGATGTCTTTAATGTCTTTAAATTATATGTAGAGAGAGCTAACTGCCTCGCGCAACTCTAGTAGGTGATAGATCACGTTTTGGCCGTTTGGCGCTCTCTTGGCATTATTATAGTTTGTTCTTCCTGCATTGTTATAATTTTGCAGTTTGCTTAGTTATTTGTTTGTTCTTTGTTACACGGAGTGATTCACAAAATTTGGTCCCGTATTTTGGGGATTAGCTATATTTTTTTAAATGTACTATTAGAACTTCCAAGATTTTTAATATAAGGTTTTAAAGAGCTACCTACTAAGGGATCCTTTAATATTTTATTGACTACCCAAGTCTATTCCTGTATCGATAAAAATCTCAACAGATACTCGAATGAACATACATTCCGTGTTAAATTGGATGTGAATACGATAGAACAGTAAGTAGAGAGTTCGTACGAGTAAACGTTATTGCGTTAAATTTTATAAGCAATGGCTGTACACGAGCGACTGAGCACGACTGCGCGATTTCATTATACAGGAAAAAAAATCGCGGAGAAATTGGAAAATAATGTCAATTACTGTACAAACTGGAAGTCGCAGCGACTAACGATCGTCATTACGCATTGTCGTGATTGCGTAAATAGAGACGATTTCTTGGCGAAGTGAGGCGGGGCAGGCCCGCTTACTTTTCCGCCTCGCTTACCCGCTCGCGCTCGTTAGTGTAATCGCGGTCTTGTTTTATATTAAATGACGTGCAATTTAATTGCGAAATATCACCTTATGAAACTGTATAGTTAGAATTGACCGGTTTTACATTAATACTGCTTGGACTAAACAGGAACTATTAAATTAAAATGTTGGAATTTAACCCTTTAAGCAGCTAGTGTCAGAATCTAAAGATATTGCATTTTATTACAGGGAATTTAAGTTTCTATGACACTTTCTAACTCGAACAGCCTAGGTATGCAAATGTTGAATATTATATTTTTTTCTTTAATTAATTAATTTCATTTTTATTTTATGTTGTTCAACTGCAGGGCAAATGTCTCTATTTCTCCTTTCCACCCCTCTCTGTCTGGAGCTGGTGTGAGTTATCTTTTTTTTTTAAATTACAGCAGATAATTTTTACGTCGAATAACAAAGTTAAGCTGGACACACATCGTCACACGAGGTCCATTGAACCGGACACAATATAAAGCAGTTATCACATTGTTTTACGCGACACAAAGCTGCGGATGCGAGTGACACGCTCGATCGCGCGTCTGCACCAGCCTTTATATTTTATATCGATCATTTGGTTGATGGTGTAAAAACAATGCCGTTTCCTGCGCAGGAGCATGTCACATGTTTAGATCTGATTTGTGGACGGTCAAACTGTTGTCAATATAGTTTATTGTTGTGAATGCTGTGGGGGATTGTATTGTTTTCTAAAAACTGTTTTTGAACATTTCCCATTAGGCATTTTTCTGATCAGGAAACAATTTGTTTTCTTAATGAGTCAGAGGAACTTGATTGTTTTGCAGAATTTTCACAGTACGTCAATTTACCGTGTTTTAGCTACTTCATACGGCACTGACAAGAATGATACCCACCTTTCTAATCAAGGCGCATTTAAGTGTCTTTTGTTAAAAAAAAAAAAATGAATTTGAACATGCATTTCTTGTTTACATAATAATATTCAATTATTATGTAGCCTGAGACTTAAAATTATCAATAAATTATTGAATTTTTTTATACTCACAGTATTCAAAGAAATTGTTTTCATAAACTTGTTAATGTCTATTGTACTTCAAATCCACTCACCTTCTGCAAAAAAGAGAAAATGGCATATAAATACAAAATATTCTCACAAAACGTTAAATTTTACAAAACTTCACAGAGATACCGTATATTGTTCCCAAAAATAATGGGGTCTATTCGATATAAAAGCCATTTGATATCTATTGAAGATATTTTTAAAATATGTGCGACAATTATCGGTACACGACATTAATAGTATACTTATATTGTCGGAAGACGGTGTAAGAAAAAAAAACTCCCCTAACATAGAAAGATTTATTCGCAAATTACTTATAAATTTCACCTCTAAACTCTGACGCTTTGTGCCGAAAAATTCATTCACGCGATTTTAACCTCTAATTTTTCAGCTGTAGAGCGAGAATTCTTTGTATCGTTTGAATGATTGGAAATACTTGTGTTGACGATCGTACTAGAACATTGGGCTCGCATATAAAAATGTATTTAAAATGTCGCTACGGAAAATGATTTATTGTGTATGGAGTGTCATAAATTTGTCCACTTGGATTTGGAATAAAGCGAGTAATAAATACGGTGCATTCCGGTCATGGCATGGTATATTTTTTATTTCGTTATTGAGACATTTCCTTCATGCATACGTACATTTTGAATACATTTAGGTACATAGAGCTCCCTGAAGTTACTTTTACACGGGCGATTTTTTCTTAAAGGCAAAGAAGTACTCCAGGAATGTGTAACTCTAAGGTATGAATACAAGGTGTAACTTAAATAACGCACAACCTCTTAAGGGGTCATTGTACTCATCATTATGAACAACTTTTACTATGGGACCAAACCGGAAATCGCGAAAAAAAAAATCAGCTGTTCCCTACATTTTGACGAGTTATGCGAACATAAATGTAGGGAACAGCTGTTTTTTTTTGTTGCGATTTCATGTTTGGTCCCATAGTAAAAGTTGTTCATAATGATGAGTACAATGACCCCTTAAGAGGTTGTGCGTTATTTAAGTTACACCTTGTATTTGAATGGCAGGTTTGCAATTAAAATTAAAGAAAATTATTGCTTAATAAAGTGATTAACGACTCAAATTGTTCGTAGGTAGGTATATTCAAATCACAACTGTCATTATTTGCCTATAGTACGGCCAATTTACGTAGTGTGACAATTCATTTCCCTGAGTGTACATGGTATCCAAAATCAAAAGTCATTTCTTCAAATTAGGTTAAGAATCAGAACTTTTTGAACGTCAAAATTACATAAGACCGTCCCCGAAAATGTCCGCCCTTCACCACTTCCTAGTGCTTTAGCTTGGAAGATCAAACTCCTCTTCTACATGCTATCTGTATCCACCTACATGTTAAGAAAGTGCTTGTTTCCTAAGAAGGTACTGATCCATTCAGACGTCTCAAGCAATTCATTCACTAATAGAAACGATATCATGTTTATTGTCTTAACTTTATGGGTTCTATAGAAACGCAATGGACTCTATAGAAACGCATTGGGTGCAACGTGTTAATGGCGTCTTGAATGAACTGGTCAATAATTTCCTGCCTCGTAAAATTATATTCACAACTAGGCAAGGATTGCTCTCTAAATGCTAAGCTTGGAATTATTATGTTTGGAGCAGTAGTAATATCAATTCGTAGAGGTATGTACAAGCTGTAATTGAAATAACTGAAAACCTGAAAAGGGCTAAGCTAGTGAAACGTGAGGTGCTACTGACATGACCTTAAGCTTTATTAATGAACACAGGTTTTTAAATAATAATAAAGATATGTATGTTTAGGTTATAGTATTTATATATGGATCACATGAAATATATGGTATTATTTTTCTTCTTATTATCTAAACTTATAATATTATAAAAATATAAGATTTTATTTTTTGTATGTTTGTTTGTTACGCTTTCATGCTAAAACTGCTGAGCGGGTTTACATGAAATTTAGCACATGGGTAGACCATGGCCTGGATAAGGAGAGGGTAGGTTTCATCCCGATATTTCCACGGGCTCTAGACTAAGTGTCTAAACACACTATGCCGAAGTTACGCGACCGAAGTCCGGCGGCTGATTTTACGTTCCGACGTATTCGGCTGATATGACACACCATAAGTGCCGAACTTACGCGGCAGAAATTCAGTTCCGAAACTTTGTGTGTGTATTCAGTGTCTCGAGCGCTGTCGTGGCGTCGTGTCGTGTTATCTACACAGTTGGATAGACATACGCAAAACAAAGTGATCTTGTAATTACTTTCGAGGTTCGAAACCCGAACTTACGCCCGACCGAAGTTAGGCTGTACGCTATAACGCGACGTAATTTCGGCATAGTGTGTCGTCAGTAATTCAAATAGCATTGCAGGCGTAATTGTGCTGAACTTCGGTCGCGTCACTTCGGCATAGTGTGTTTAGACACTTAGGCTGCCTGTTCATTGATTCGGAGCAAGGGTGCGGAGCGGAGAAACGGAGAAATATTAACCAATAGAAAAATGACATTGAGATTTTATGCAATGCTATTGGTTAATATTTCTCCGTTTCTCCGCTTAGCAGCCTCGCTCCGCTTCAAAAGACAGGCAGCCTTATGTGGGTGAAACGCAGGCGCAGCTAGTATTTATTATAGTGGTTCGTTGGTGTATCTTGCTGTATGGCGTTACAGAGCGAGGATAAATAAACACATTGTACTCATTATGAACAACTTTTATATGGGGGCAATAATGAAATCGCGAAAAAAAAAAATCCCAACATTTTGTCGAAATACGTGAACATGTATGTATGTAGCCACTGATTTTTTCGATTCTCTTTCTCTTTCAGTAACACCTTCTAGTTGAAGTGTGGGAGAAAATTAAAAAAAAACCTTTGTCTAAAATTAGCAACTTAGGCATATTTTGGGTTAAAATACCATGTTGTGTTACACCATGTATACTGTATGGATATTTAAGGATAATCACGACCCTAAAACAATGAATTACTCGTACTGGAACTAAAGAGGCCAATGTTCTTCTTGGAGTGTCGATGACAAATATAACACGAGAAAAAAATACAACGTGTAACGTTAAATGCGCAAAGCCTCAGACACCCCAACTGATTTTTAATTCAATTGACCTATTTCAGAGAGAAAATAAGTCATTAAAAAATTGTATAGGTTTTATGTGCTGTTTTAGTTTTACTGGCCATTCTGATCGTTTCTTGCGTCTTCGACGACGCTTTATCGAGGGATGAGTCATCACCGGGCCGCTGCGTTGCGCTGACATTGGCTTGCTTGACCTACTAATAAATAGACACGCCAACGTTTGTAATGAATTTTTTTTTTTAAATGTGACCTATATTAAAAAGTGGTTCAATTAATTCTGCTCGTTATTCTGATCAAACTATTTTCAGGTTTTGCGCATTTAACGTTACACGTTGTATAATATGTAATTTTTTAAATTTGTTTTGCCCAAAATGTAAGAGGCCAATAGAACACTGAGCGCCTAGTTTTGAGAAAAAGAATTTGGACATCAATATAGCAAAGACTATCTACGTGTCTTCTTTTCTTTTTTAGCGTGTCGATGGCAATCTAAAAGATCTACGTATCTGATGCCCTAACTAGAGGGATCTAGTAGTGTCATACACTTCAAAGACTGGTCTACAAGACATGTATCGTCACTAATAGAGCAATAATTGTATGAGGTGAATTGACTCCTTACCGGCCGCCTATTTACTAGTTATTAACTAGGACTAAAATAGAATATGATGAAGTAATCAACTGCAAAATAATAGCCCTTATTAGCCGTTCTTCGTAACATCGATAAGGTGATAATTAGCGTGGGATTTGCAGCACGTGCGTGATATAAGAACACTTTGTTTTTTATTAAATGGATAAAGAATATTATTCTTGATGAGCTACAAAGTAAAAACGGTAAAGAAAAGACTAAACATGCAATCTGAATTAAAGTTCCATCAATCTGGTTACAAAGGTAAATTAGAGCTTTTGTTTTTCATTATCTTGAACATCAAATATTACGAGCAAAACAGTTTACAAAAATCGTTTAGACTTCTTTAATGCCTATAAAAATGTCTTCCAAAACTTAATCTAAAGTCAGTCGCAGACGCGCCATATTACTTCAATGTTGTTTTTCAATTAAAATCGTAATCACACACATATCAGGCGCACAAAGAATTCGACGGTTCGCAAAAAATATAATAGACATGGGAATATTCATGCACTAATACGCATGCGTTAATTTATGCAAGACGACACTGCTTTTTATTTAAGAAAAAAACTTTACAAAGGCCTTCGTCAAAAATTGCGATCACTAGTGTCACCTAACACTTCGAAGGGGAGAGAGCCCGTCAACCCTAACGTGACATGTCATTGTACTTCCTATTTTTGTCACTTAAAAGATTTTTTTTTACCAAGGCAAAGGAACAAAAACTGTCTAATTGTAACAGTTTTTTGTGCGCAGATTTTAAGCTCGATTATTTTTTCTTTTGTGCCAGTACAGATTTAAGAAATAACTTTTTAAGAACAATTTGAACCGTTAGGCTTAGTTTTTTGAAGAGTTTTAGATTTAAACAAGCAAAAAAAAACAGAAGAAAACGATTGTAGGTCGATAGGTAGGTTTTATTTGATCAATCGCGGATTTGTAAGGTATTCTGTTAAAACGTGAGAAATTTGTGAATTGTACCTATAATGAGCGTTCAGGTGTCATACAAAAACAAGATTATTAAAAAAAAACACACCATGTAGGTACTTTGCTTTTTTAAGAATCTAAAACATTATGTTCTATACATGGATATTTATTTGTTCAGTTCCAAAGTACCTAAATTCAATTCTCAGCCGGAATTACAGAGGACAAGCAAGCGACACGAACAGATATTTCACATGGCACACCTGTGGGACAGGAGGTGAAAACACGAACCTTGTTATTAAACCAATCCGATCGATTGGAAAGGGTTAAGAAACTTATAATAATTGCGAACAAAAGAGATCCGCTTCGATCCCAAATTCTATTATTTATAGTTTCCGATCACAGTTTGAATACGCCTTAATTATCGGCTGTGTATGTCGCACCCTTAACGTTTATTTCTTTTTTAAACTTTCACGGGACTAAGAACTTTCACGGGTTAATTATTTTTAACCGATTTTGTTTTTTTTTTTTTCATTCTATTATTGTGTTTTGTGGTAACACCTCCGTGGTTAGATATTATTTTTGCCACTAAATTGCACCCTTTGTTGATAATTTTGTTTGTAGGTATTGTTACTTTCTTTATTTCTTTTTTTTGGTCAACAGAATTGCAAGCTAAAGTAACTTCATAGATTAGGTACCCCATTATTTTAGGCCATAATTAATAATAATAAAATTATCCAACCAGTAGGATTTCAGTTAGCATAGAAAAAAATCGGTAGCAAAAAGATACCGACAGAAAAAAAACAAGCTGCAACTTACCCATGAATGATTAAATAACCCATTAAAAATCTCGTCAGGAACTACTCCAAATATTGATTGAGGTATACCGTAAGGGTGTTCAAAGGTACCCCATAAGTGCCATAACGGATAAGTCAGTACCTGGGGATGTCTTTAATAAGCCAGAAATTGTTTTGAACCGTGTTCGGTAAGCGTGAAGATTTCGCTCGGATTAGTTCGGTGATCGGCAACGTATTTCTTGGGTGTGAGGCGCTCAAAGTTTTTTCAACAAAAATATTTGGGATGGGTAAAAAAATATATGACGAGTGAAAAAATAAATATGTTGACGGCTATTAAGGTAGCCAAAAAGACTTTAAAATCAAATATTGGAGTCAGTCACTCAAAAATAGCAAATGGCAGTAGGCTGGCCATGTCTGTCGAAGGGCCGATGGCCGGTGGAGCAGACGAGTCCTGGAGTGGAGACCGCGTATCGGCTAGCGTAGTGTGGGACCCCCAGCTAGATAGACTGACGACCGTCAGAAGGTGGCTGGGACAGACTGGATGCGGAAGGCGGAGGACAGGGTGTTGTGGCGCATTCTGGGAGAGGCCTATGTCCAGCAGTGGACTGCGATAGGCTGAGTTGATTGATTGATCGACTCAAAAATAAAGATAAAAAAATATTTAAAAACATTTGAAGGCCAATTCCAGTAATTAAAAACGTTCAAAATCTAGTCGCATTCTCAACTCAGCGACAATCAATGTCAACAACTTGTCAAAAATGTAGAGAAATTAGATGTATTTTTGACAGCTTGAGACTGAGACCAGACTGTGAACGTTTTTAAAATTACGAATATTGCCGCTCTGAACACACAGCTTTCGATTAGATTTTTGTTGAATTGCAAATCATGGAAATTGATCAATCCGTTGCAAAGGTTTCTTTATTTGTTCCAATTTTATAATTACCTTTCAAAAATAAGCTGAGATTTTTTTTAGTTAATAAAGCGTAGGTATTACAATATTTTAAGTTTTTTGAATGAAAAATACTTTTCTATTTCGACATCCAATACACATAGTTAAGAATAACAATTTAATAATGTAAATTTAATTTAATTGACTTTTGATACTTTTTGAATGCATACTAATGAATATACTGGACATACTTAATTTAATTTATTTTTTGACTATTATATACTTATACAATAATATCTTGACATCAATTATTATTCATTTCTTATATATTTTGTAATTAAATTTCAAATAACTATGCGTAATGAAATGTAATTTTTAAACCAACAAAATTTGTACGCCGTTATTGGCAAAGCATGGACGCTCACAACATAGTTTTTAACACCTTGCATGTCTGACTACTCAGTTTATGTAAACGCATGTTTGACAAATAAATTATCTTTCTTTCTTTCTTTCACGTTATTTTGAGAACCAGAGGCCACGATCGCACTTTTGTAACCATTGATTGGTACCACAATGAGTTACAAACTCTGCTTTCACATTGTAAAGTGATATATTTATATTATTTTTACAGCCCCCTGTCGATTTCATTGAACAATACATACATACATAATCCTATGTGTATATACAGTTATTTGACTTAGGGTTGAGTGTAACTACATAGCTTTGAGAAATGAGTTTGTATGAAAAATTACAATTTGGTTAACTCCTTAGCAAATACATTTTTGAAGCTGTTGCTTGTATGAGATTATTTATTAATGGTGTTTGTCTTGTACTCAACTGTTGAGAACTTGAGGAATTAGTTGTGCGTGTAATATTTAGATGATTTGAAAATTGTGTTCGGAATTAATGGTCTTTTATAGGTGTGCAAACAGTTTTAGATTTACTTAACAGCTTCGCTACAACTAACTCGATTTTTTTAAAGTACATAATAATTTCTAGTCGAGCCTACCAATATTATTCGCAAGCCAATGTCGACATCTGATGTAGTCACTATAATTATTGTTACCAACACAATCACTACACACTTCACTCTTACTTTATGAGCAATTTATTGATTATATGTATTGATAAAGAATCACCACCATCAACTTATTGGATAGGTACATAATTTCTCCAATTTCTCATTACCGGCCCGAAGACATTCTTTACTCATAGGTAAACTTTGTCATAGACCTCAAAGAAAGACAAAAGTGAGACACGAGACATACAATATCACACAAATATTTTCCAAACAATCCCACAAAACACTCAAAGCACTACACTAAAAAACAAACCGCATAAAAGCACCATAATATCTAAGTTTACGGCGTAACAATGATAACTATTTCTTATCAGTACCTACACCGTGATGTATCGAGAATTCAAAATGTTATGACATCGAAATCTGTACCGTAACCGTGCCACCATAAAATAACCATTTCTTTCATGTTATATGAGGGTGTAAAAGGTGCGTAAGGGGTTAAATAGCTATCTTAGAGCGTTAAAACCGTAACGATACAAACTACTGGAGTGGAACCCGTAAAAAATCAAAGTTAACGGTTGGGTATGGATGCGAGATGACGAGTAAATGGAGTTTTAATCGCAGTAGAGCAACCTTGAATGTTGCTTTGAAGGTGATGCTTGACCTAAGGTAAGTTTAGGTACTTCTTCTTTTCGAGTCGATGTCAAGAGTAAAAAAACTTTATTATGTAAGATGAACTTGGCCCAGTAGATGACCACGCCAATCACGACATCAGCGGCGTGTTTTAAGGTCCTCAGAAGTGACAGTTTGGACAATCAAATATTTATGGGAAATGGTTATTCACTATACTTATTTGTAAATAATTCAAGTTGTTTTATGCTTAATTTTTAGTGTGGAATGGCGTTCAGTTTACCTATACGAAATAAAATCATGACATCAATTTGAAATGCTTCTTTCATTTGCATTAATTTGTTAGCCTAACGTACAGAAGCCAGCACATCAAGCTACCCGAAACTGTCAAATTTTCTTAATCAGCTTTGAAACTTATACTTTAGCGGTAAAGGTGATAATCTATTAAAGAAATTTGACAGATTGTAGTAGCTTGATGTGCTGGCGTCTGTACTGTCACACAAATCCTTTAACACTTCTCATAATCTTGACCAGTTCAAACAAATTAATCTTAGACATTAGTTTAAACATTTGTGACTTTGTGTGACTTTTTAATCGTCTATCTACATTATTACACATAACAAACCATGATACCTGTATTCCCTGAAGGGTTAGGAAGAAGTTTACCTATATATTATCGGCATATATCCACATTTTACCAGTTAGGTACAGTTGCCTACATTATTCTTTAACCAAAATACACTCCAACAACAACTGCCACATCTATTCCCCTAGTAACTCTATGGACCATAAATCTGATATTCAGGTAGCAAGTTAGATAAGCATGTGAAAACTGTCTGTTACATACTGAAGCCCATAAATATGACATTAGCACGTCGTATGGAGTTGCTTTTAATTGCTTGCACCCTATTGTGGAGTATGCTTTATGATCTGTACTTACGTCTTAAATAGTGTGCTGGAGTTTGACAGTTGATTTAAGATGGCGTCTTGTAAAGAGGGTTATACAAATCGAAATTGAGTTTGTTGTACAAAAAACAAATATGTGTAGTAGCATAGGTACGGTTACTTTTTAGCTGACCTAATAAAATAAAACAAAAAATTTTACGTCAATCGAACGAATTTAAAAATAGAAGCTTAAAAACACATGTATTTTTTATTTCAAGTGACTTGCAATCAAGAGCAAAACATAGAGATTCAAGTGAATTTTACAGAAGAGTATTGTATGTATGTAATTACTTGTGTGTCACAAATATATTCATTCAAGTGACGTACTAATAAACTTTTTAATCACTTTAAATAATGAAGCAATATAAGGTCCCATTAAAATAGATGGACAAACTTTTAGGACACATTCAGACCACCAAAATAATGACAATGGTAAAAAAAAAAAAAAACGCATTAGATACTTACTTACAATAAAAATAACCAGCTAACGAAAATACACTAATGTGCCGGCAATTCATTAATTTTCGGTCAAAATAAAATCACTTTATCCAGTGTCTTTTATGCTTGGATATCTTTGGTTAGACGTACTGAGCGCAGTGCTATTTGTCCATCTATTTTAATAGGACCCTGTATATCATAACAACAATAATATTATAAGCGGATGCAAAAGAAAACCAATCAATTAACAAAACAAGACACCTTAAAATGGAACTAACAACACAATAAAAAATAATACCTACCTATTACATAAAAAAACACATGTCATTGTTATCTTTTGAATATCTATCAAATTGTCACTACGGAGGGCTTTTGAAGTGTCAAAAATGCGCTTGAAGTGGTCAGTAGATGTTAGATAAAACCACCCCACCTGTAAGCCGACCCCTGGGGGACAGTGGCGTTTACTATGTTTAACATCGAAACTTGCTTTACGCACGTATTCATTTGGAGAGTGGGCTAGGAGAGTGAAATTGTGGATTTCATGTGGATAGAACGTAGCATAAAAATAAACTGGCCACGAAGGGTTCCGTACCATTATCTATAAAAACGGCAAAAAAATCATGTCTGTTGTATAGGAGCCCCCTTAAATATTTATTTTATTCTGTTTTTTAGTATTTGTTGTTATAGCGGCAAAAGAAATACATCATCTGTGAAAATTTCAACTGTCTAACTATCACGGCTCATGAGATACAGCCTGGTGACAGACGGACGGACGGACGGACGGACGGACTGCGGAGCGGGAGTGATAGGGTTCCTTTTACCCTTTGGGTACGGAACCCTAAAAACAACTTTATGTTGTTCCAAGTCAGGGAAATTAATTGTTTATAAAATTGGCACACTACACCAATTTGTCATGTTATAACCGTTTCATGCCACTGTCAAAGAATGACAGTTGTGATTTGAACATACGAAACATTTCAGTTGCTAGTCAATTTGCAAAAAAAAGAAAATCTCTGACTTTACCTAAAAGACTAGTAAGTATCAGCAGTCACTAATCTATCTACTAAGCATGTTAATAAGGACATTGATAACCGTAAAAACCATTGCCTGCCCAGTTCAGAAGTAGAAGTTTTTCAGTCAATTTTGGCTGAAAGGGACTGTAGGGAAAAAAAAGAGGATCGTTGGTGAGTGCAACTTGTTGCGTGTGTAACATTTGAGTTGAATGTTTTCTGGCTAAAGGCAGTGTGACTAGACAGAACACTGATTTATAGAATATCTTGAAGAAAACAAAAGAAAATCTACCGACACAGATCGAGTTTCATGACAAACGTCCCAATAAACAACGTTATTAAGACAACAGCAATCTACAAAACAATTCTTACTTAAATATCGAAACTAAAATTCAATTTACTTTTCATTTGCAAACCGCTTTGTTTACAAAGTTAAAGGTTCCAGTACAGTAGTTAAGTGTCAAAAAGCCACACGAAATGGTTAGTAGATCGAGATAACTACACCCCTATCTGTGTTGACCACGCCACCACGATTCTATAGACTTCCTAAGAACGTGTGAGTAACACGTATACCAGCAAATTGGCGCTATACACCGTACTTTTGGCTCAGGCTCACGCACACATACGCAAGCCTCGTTTATACGCGAATCAGAATCAGAATCAGAATCTGAGTGTAGTTAATGAGAAAGTCCCCTTTATTTCCCGTTGAATTTTTAGCAACGGCAGTCTTTTGTTTGTGTGCGTGGGCGAACTATGACTAGACAATTGACTGGCTGTGGTAATAACGTTACTGTTGAAATAGGCTCAGTATACTCGTGTGAGTGATTTGTCCAGCGGGGTTGGTGTAGTGTTTGTAGCACACATATAAGTCGATCATATGGTCGCCAATAAATGTTTTTTACAATGTTGAAGCTATAAGTTGGGAAATTTTCCAGTACCGGTTCTTCGTAATTAGTTACTAACTAGTAGATTGACAAAGTAAATTTTGCTAGTTACTTGATTCAGGGCTGATTTCATCAAACGCAGTTTTATCTTATATCCGTGGTATAAAATTGACGTCTGAGAGTTCTAGTATGGAAAAACTGTCTAAAATTCAAAATTTATTCTCTGGATAAGACTTATTCTAGGTAGTTTGATGGACTTTGCTTTTAAAAACCAAACTTAGTTTTTTGAATTGAGATTGCTCGAATTTGGTGACTTTAAAAGGTTAATAAGTCCCAGCAATGTTTGACGATACTTATTTGATTTTACAGAATTTTGTGAAACTTATTACTATTGTAAAATACCAATCAAGAAACCCACCCTACTTTTACCTAAAACATTGTATTCAAGGTGAAAACACCAGGGTAGCCTAAAATACCTTAGCGCACCCTCCTTAAATAGATATCCATATGTGAGCATTCTCAGCGAATTGTAAGTGCTCGTCACATGTTCGCACAATCGATATATCGAGCGTGGACACTGGGCCAGTGAGTTTCCGTTCCGGCGCCGGAGCGGGCCATCCTGTGACCCGTGTTACATTGACAACCGTATTGTTGTAACTTTATACCTGCATAGTCTATGATATTACGATGATTGGGATAAATTGAAGTGATGTTCAGTTAAACTCTTCATTGAGTCACTTACGCCCGGTGTCTTGAACGAAAATCAATACAAAAATTGTCAAGCGCCCGTAAACTGTTGTGATTGGTTCACTGTATTATCAACAGTCAATCGGATCACTTGACTTCTATTTAATTTTGACACGTCGATAATGGTCGGTCCAGAAACCGGCGGGGTAATTTTATTGCGTAACACACGAACAGTAGGAGTGGCTTACATTTTGACAGTTCAACAATATTCATTGCGTGTTTTACGTTGTTGAGCAGACAAATTTTTCGAACATACTGCGCAATGGAGTAATAATATCCTTCAGAATTATACAGATTGTGATTGAAAGTGTGTTACGAAATTAGGGTACTGGTCTACTGATTTTTTTTTTTTTTACTTTTTTTTTATATTTTTAAATTTATATCATTGGCATTCAGCAAGTTTGCTAGAGTCGGATTGATTTTTGCACATGGTTTATAAATCTAAATGGTATTTGTGTACCTGTCGCTGTTTGTGGATGCTACTGTTTAATATCTTTATTATTCTTAACTATCAACACTGCCTCAATATAGTCACATTGAAATAAATGATTTGACTTTTGACTCTTTAATCGCTTTGGTGACCATTTCAGTTTGGTAAATATCAATTTTTGTTTAAATATTTTAGCATTTAAAATGCCAGTAGAAACACATGTAAATGGAATATTACTGAACGATTAATTTATTTATGGAAACCACACGCTGGGATACCAAAAGATTAATTGTTTATCAATCTATATCAAGACACAATATTCAAATAAAGAAATCGTTGACATTTTGAACTTTCCCAAACTGGGAGAAATATGGACAGGATGTCATCACCTGGGCCTGATCTGTTGAAGCTCCTAATTAATAAAGATTTCATATAAACTTTCAAACATCTGGTCGATAATTTGTGTAGGTATGCAAGCCCACACATGCCACGCGATGACAATAAAATCGACACGGAAATCAACTACGATTTATTATAGAAAACATAATTTAATTGTTACTTTTATATTCTTTGGGCCATAAAATATAATATCTTTGCATAATTTATTACAGATTAGCTTTTGTCTGTAGGCTTGCTTGAGTTGCTACATCGGGAGACCAATTATGAATTGAGAACATCTCTGTTTTTTGTTTTTTAGAAAAGGCTTTACAAACAACCAGTACCAGCGATAAACGGTTTCTTGTAGAAATGTGATAAGATAGGATAGCACGATCCGAAATAGAAGAAAAAGAATCGTATTGTGACATCTATTTCAAACTCTTATCAAAGACGTAAATCAGTGGTCAGACGTTACAAACAGATTTATTATAAGTATGTAGATAATTAACAATCAAAATATACACCTACGGCATCGATCGGAATGAATGACGCCTGGTCCGGCGTCAAACATGTCCGGCCGGACACGACCCACGTCCTTCACTGCTTTCAAACTATTTCTACAATAATAAAATAATGCCTACGTTTGCCGGACGCCCGGACGCCACGGCTGTCGAATCCAAGTGGGCGAGTGTACAAGTTCCTTTATTGAAAATGATTCATTTTATGGTTTTTGGAAGTTACATTCGGCCTATTCAATTTTCTATGTTAGTAATTGATTTGTCGTTTTGATTTAAATATTAGGCATGTCGTGTCGTGTAGTTCAGTTTTACTGTCTCTCTTCAGTGGGTTCAATTTGATGGCGTCGTAAATCAAAATGTTATTATTGCTAATTGACTTTTCAGCTGCGAGGCATTTATGTGAATTAGACACAAATTGTTGAAAGACACAAATCAGAAAATATCAATAAAATATCAAATCAATTAAATTTTATTGCAATCCATGATGTACACAAACAGGTGTTAACTATTAATACGAGTATATACAAACAATTACGGACCCTTTCAGGCAAAGGAAAATTTTAAATAAGTAGGAGAGAGGAAGAGCGTTTTTATGATTTTCCTTGTTACTAAATATTTATTTTATTTCCTTTCTATCTGTTTTCTACAACAGTATTATTTATTATATATTATCACTCATGTATATATTCTCTGAATATAAAAAGTTTAAATCAATCTATCAAATCAAATCAGCGAAGATCAAGTATAATAATTATCTATTCGTAATATCGATATTTCCAAAACGGTTATTGAAGCGCGGTTTTCCGCAATTACTGCTCATTGGGTAACATATATGTAAATAAATAATAAGCTTCAAGTAAACAGCCCCTCGGCAGAAACGCTTCAAACAGCCATCTAACCTAACCTAACAAGAAAAATTACACTCGTTAAAAAATCGATTCCTTTTTCCACAAAGCTATTATTTCATCGTTCCTAACGTTGTTTGTTTTGTTAGTACCGAGTAGCGTGCAACAATCGATACAAGCTGATTGCATTAAGCAATTACACTGTATTTAATTACCGAGCCAGTTAATTAGGGAAGCCTTATGTTCGCTGCAACGGTAGGGTTTCCACGTCCTCCCTCATTTACACTTGCAACGACGTTTGCATTTTTAACACTGTACTACTTGTCGCTAAGTTCGTTAAAGGATTAATTTCATGTAAGCAGGCATGTTCGCTTGTTATGACACGAAGTGCGAAGGCGTAGTTTCTATTTTATAGTAAATTATATTTTGTTATTCATCTGTTTTGCCAGCAATATGCCGTGCCCACTGCCACTTAACTTTGGCAAAACATTTTTTTTTTCAAGTTTTATTAAATTGGGGAAGCCTATGTCCAGCTGTAAACGTCTTTTGGTTGAAATTATGATTATTTATTTATTTATTCCTTTATTTCAGGCAACTAAGGCCCATAAAAAAAAAAAAACAATACATACTACTAAAAACATACTTATAAAGTAATACATACAAAATTATCACAAATACAATACTATAATGATACACTACACACTACATTACTACTACACTATTATGATGATAACAATCAATATTTTTCTTATTTGTGTCGTTGGCACGACCGTATTTCAGATCTTGTTGAGTCAAAACTTCGCCACTTCTACAGTGTCCTCGGTGGCAGCGCAGAGGTCATTTTGACTGCATGTTTTGGGACACATAGGGCAGAAGTGGAGCATAGTTTGCTCCACATCTACAACCTGCTGCCGTTCCACCGAGGTAGCCCGAGGTGAAATCGTGAATCGATCGCCTTGTACACCAACATAATGTTCTCGTAATTAACTGACTAGATCAATACTAAAATATTCAACCCAAAATAAGATTAAACTAAAACTTTACAAAACAAATATTCCGATAAAGAACACAAAAGTAATAGAAAACAAGCGAATTGTTTTGTAAAACTTCTGAATTTAACCATCCCGGTCGCTCGCCACTCATAAATTTGACAACATTTTGGCAACCCTGTTCCGCAGTTAATTCACGGCTTGCATTTCGCACGAAATTTTGTGCCTGTATTTAATTAAGTTCCATGAAAAAGTACCGCAATGGAAAAGGTAAAAGTTTTCTCGTAAATACTGCCTAAAATTCGTAACTTACTGTTTCAGTGCGCTGCAATTAATTTCGCGAATTAAGACTTTGAAAACGAGGGTTTAAAAGCCTATGAAGTTCAGTTTATAAGTTATAAAATATCAACATTTTTGTTGACGATACGCTGTCACGCGAAACTTGTCTTACAAATTGTTTTTCTTCACAAATGAAAACAGGATAAACCATTTCCGCACGTTGGAAGGATACTAAGAAAATCACTTCACCTTTAGTTCTGAACTTTGACACTTCATAACTGTAAACTAGGTGAAGTGAACGCTTCCACAAAACGACAAAATATGATGTCTCCATTCATTCCTTTATACGATACATAAAGGGAGATGCATCATAACTTGTGAATGCATTAAACCTCTTTTGTTCGTTCTAATTACAACCAGCCAGTCCTAAAAGTTCTCTTGTTGCTAACTGAATGTTTGGCTGCCAAGGTCTTGCTAAGCTAGTCATCAAATGAAATGCTCGTCCTTTAGTTGACATAAACTGACTGATTCTGATTAAAACTGAGATTAGTTTCCAGTTATTAGCATATTAAGGGACAGGGGCGATGTTAATAGCAATTTACCTTTATTGTATGTTAAGCTTGTTTCTTGACACAATAGTTATGACGTGCAAAGTTCATATAACTTTGTGAATGCTGAATAGAAAAATTCAAAATGTCAAATTAACAACTAATGGTATTAATTACCGATGTTGTTACGTTTTTTATTAGTTAAAAAAAAAAAAAAACAGTTATTTTAAACTACCTTAGTAGTAGACCTGAAAAAATATTTTAGTATTGAAGGATTGTTGGCAAGAAAATAGAGAATCATGAATTTTAGAGATTATCGTCTCATCCTAGAGAGGCAAACAAAAAAAAACTTTTTACGAGTATCCATTGCAATTCATTTGAATAGTCATTACATTATTTCTTCTGAGATAAGTGTAGAATAACAAGGGTGTTTTGCATACCACACGCCAAAGATCCAATATTATGACTAGTACATACAATGTAAAAACTTTATGGGCAGTTTTGGGTTATGCAAATCTCTTTATAAGGGTGTCTTCTAATATGCAAAGTGTCTCTAATTTTATGCACTACAGTGTAAGATGGCACGAGTTTAAGCGACTATGTTAGCACGAGCTGCATAATCTTGGAGACGAGTCGAAGACATTCGTCTGTTAAAACTACCTGTGATATGTACTTGTCGTTTTGAATACATTAAACGAATGTTAGTTTTATACAAGTGCTATCAAATGGTCAATTTCCGTAATTTTAAGAACGTGATATTCTAATCTTAGTCCGAATTTCTCAAAAATACCTCTAATTTATGAAAATTAGAGGTATGTTCATACCTTTTTGATATTGATAGGCGCAGAGATTAATTAGCTTGCGACTAGAATATGGTGACTGTTTTTAAATACGCGAATTGACCTTTAGATGGACTGTGTATTTAAATACAAAATATCAATCAGAGGCGAGTGGAGTAACCCTTATTTATATCTTTGGTTAGTGCTTTATCTTTGAAAGCAGAGATATCGTTTACATTGATTGGTTCATTGTGTATGGTTGAGTATTTTGTTTAGAAGTATTCTGTTTTCTCTAGAGTTATCCATTTCAGACACCGTTTTTATTGACGATCTTTAGGTCAAGCAAGAGCCTCCTCTAGTTTAAGAAGAGTTTACCTTATTGTGCATTCCCAAAATCATTCATGTTGTCTTTCATTTTATTAAAAGAACGTCTAGCCGTGATCAATTAAATGTCAGATAAATTACTTCCTATACCAAAATTATCAACAGCTACCAATATACAAATGTGCATACAAGAGCCTACGTAATTCACTTCAAGGTAACGGTGTCTTCTAATATGTAAAGTATCTCTAATTTTATGCACTATACAGTGTATGAAGGCACGAGCTACTTTCTGAAACCAGTAGCCAACACCAACAGTGATATAGTCAATTTAACTATCGTTCGTTTTTTACTATTTGAATAATCTAAGGGTACAAAATATTCACGTTTTAGTATTTAGGTAAGGGTGTCTCCTCATATGCAAAATGTCTCTAATTGTATGCACTACGGTGTAAAAATGGCACGAGCTGTTTTTTCCAAACCAGTAGCCAATAGTGACTGAGTTAATTTACCTTTTGCCACACTATTGTAAGATTTCTGGTTATTTGCATAGTCTAAGGGTACAAAATATCACTTTGGAGTATCTAGGTAAGGGTGACTCTTCATATGCAGTGCCTCTAATTTTATGCACTACAGTGTAAGATGGCACGAGATTAAGCGACAATGTTATGCTGCATTGTCAAACCAGTAGCCAATAGTAATAGAGTCAATTTACCTCTAGCCACACTATTGTAAGTTTTTGGTCATTTGCATAATCAGGGTACAAAATATTCACTTTGTGGTATCTAGGTAAGGGTGCCTCCTCATATGCAAAGTGTCTCTAATTTAATACAATACTGTGTAAGGTGGCACGAGTCTAAGTGACAATGTTAGCACGAGCTGCATAATCTAGGAGACAAAGAAACGTTTCTTTAGAAACAAGGTACCTCATAGTTACTTGCAGAAGTGTGTACTGTGAACTGTTTATAAGGTGGTTTTAATGTATTATAATGTCAGGTCAGAAAAGTTGAAATGATAATAATTTATGGCAAATATTTTTCCTCTCTTCCAACTAGATACATCTTGAGCTCACAAATTTTATACAGTTCCTTGGTCTGCTACTAAACGACAAAGGAACCAGATTTTCTCCTACTTCGTGGTTGTTCTAGCTCATTGACTGCATAAATTTCTGAACTCATAAATTATAATGCAAAGTACGTTAATTAAAGCACATAAGAATGACGGACACAAAATATTTCTCTATGTGACTAAGATCATTTTCTTCGCATGATATGCAAAGTAAATGATCTTATTTCCGACAGTGAGACACCCGCCACGTCTCTCATGCTCCCGGATCATTCCAGCTAGCATATAAAGACGACAGCACGCGTCGTTCTGATCTATTTAAATATATGCAAAACACTTAGTACCTGGAAAAAGATAATGGTGCAAAAGAAATATTAAATTGTCCGATTCGTATGTTAATGTATGTGGGAAATAATCTAGATATGTGCGCCCGTTCTTAGCACGAGCTATCGCACACGACGAACGTCACGCGCCTTCAATTATTATAAATATTTATATTTATTGCCACCCAAATATGTCTTACGACATTCTTTTTCCATGATATACCATTCAAATATTTAAATTATGACACTCTGCTATGCAAATCCAGGCTTTGACATTCATTCCAACAAATGTGAAGTAGAAACATTTCATACAATTTATTTTGCTCTAATTTTCGTATCTAGTTATCAACTTCATAGTTGCGGTATCTCGTCATCATTGTACAAGTAAGAACAAAAGCCATTCAGAAATATGCGTCCGAGCGCCGACAGGAAACAGTGATGTGTGTTGAAGCAATGTTTTCACAACGAACACGTCGCAACAATTAGGTTTTCACTCACTGAGGAGGGTAGCTACAGTTTTGTGCCGGACTCGTGCACAACAAAAGATCCTCATTGTCTACAAAGCGAATGAATGGAAAACTTCATTTTCTAAATAAAGTTAAATTACGAACAATAATAACAACCTTTGCTTGATGCAAATCAAATTCCATAATGCACGAAACCATTATTTAAAATCGCAAATTCTATTGTAATTGCAAATTACGAGAACCGTAACGGATCGATCGAGTGACTAAAGTCTAAATAGTGCAGATTTGAATATTTTTTCAATCAATAACTGAAATATGCAAATGTTCGACAAAAGACATTATGCATGTTGCTCTTAACAATGAACCGACCGTTATCGCAACAATTTTATATTTCGTCAAAGGTGCACCAGAAATAATAATTGATTGAACACCATTGTTGCGAATGATACCTACTGTGTACCCCTTGGAATATCGAGAGGTTGGGAGAATCCGAAAATTAACCAATGATAGGTCTAAATTAAATTTTACGATCTGATACCTGCCCTTCTCTGACAAAAGCGACGTAATCAAATTATGCAGCCTATGCTACCATTGTCGGCTACATGCATAAATTTAAGGCAAGTTATTGTAGATACATCGAAAGGTACGCAGGAAGAAGCTCACAATAATAGATGAGTTGCATCGAGGCTTTTATTGAACGATAAGTTCGTGTGGGAAGAAGGGTTAAGATGATACTTATCAGATAATTGTTACGAATTATTGCATCTGGAGATTAACCCGATGATTTGAAAGTCGACGTTGGAGATATGAACGTTAAAATATTACTTGAGCTGACAGCATACATTTTGAATATATTAACAAACATGAGACATCAACACTGTAACCTTGGTGCTGTGGGTTCATTAAGGATAAGTGACGTTACCATCAAAGCGTCAAACGCCAATCAAACGTCTGTAACAAATCCCACCCTTAGTGGAAACAACGCGAATATCGCATTACAAAAAAAGTTCGTTATGAAAAGAAACCGTTACTATTACCAAAGGGTATGACAACGCGCGAGAGGGCGATCCAATTTTAGTGAATTTCTTATAGCAGTAATGATATGGAGCACGGGCGTTGCATACTTTAGCGAGAGAAAAGAAATTTGGGAGACGTTGCGAACATTGATATGTAGATGAGATGGCACAGGTAGTGAGGGGTCTTATTGAAATTAGAGATACATATATGAAATTCGTGAATAGAAGTATTACTGATCGAAATACAGACAGTGGAAAATAACGTCTTTTCCTTTACATCATGTGCATTAGTGAAGCTGTTGCGACGTAAAATTTGCCTACATGTAGGTAATATTTTTGCGCAATTTTCCATTTGATTGCGTTATGCAATGAAATTATTTTAGAATTGCGGTAGCAGTTATATTAATACGAATAAAATGTAAAATATGACATTTAATGTGTTTCCATGAAAAGGTTTCTGTATATTGTCAATACTGACAAGTCGTAATCAAAATGCCTAAATAGTATAGAGGTGAGCCACTGATCAGCATAAGAAAGAGGACAAAGAAGTCGCGAGCCATCATGTGCTTTGCATATGAAGAGTCCACGCGCGAATTTGCATACCCACCTCTAGTCCAAAATCTACATTTATCTATTCTGTCTTTTTGGAGTTCTGTCACAACGGAAACTGTATGAAAGAAACCTTTTTAGTTGACGACGTTGGGGTGCACACTGTAGAAATGTTATGAAGTGTTGTGGCTTTAGTGCTGTTAAGAGACTGTTGGGTTTTTCGTATTTAATTCACATTCTGTAATAAGAAATAGAGTATAAGCGGAAAACAGATTGTACCAGAAGGTTCTACGAGTATATCAACTATTTATTAGACACAAATGACTAAAAAGACTAAATCCATTGCAACCTAATTATGTTGCAATAGGTTTAGTCCTTTTAGTCAGTAGTGTTGTCGTTTAACCTCGCTCTATCCTGGACGTCTTTAGTAATGACTAAAAAGGTCCAGGAAAGAGCGAGGCGTAACGTGAAGATAGACAAGGTAGATACTCAAATGAACCGAAAACCAAATCAGAAGGAAGACAATAATTATACCGTAATGTTAATGAAAGTCCTACAAAGTAGCAAAGTTGCAACAACAAAGAAGCAGACTAAGCTCTGCTAATATTTTAACAACCAACGGAACCAACACAACGCCACCACACTTTTTACACTCCTATATTAGACTTCCCTCGGATAGCACGAGACACAAATTCATGCCTTATTTAAGAGCCGTACACACGCTTTAAGTAAGGTAAACCAAATTTGCATAAAGTCAGCCACGAGCTAATATTTTTGCATAAGAAGATAACACTTCTTCGAAAACGCTTTATATTAAAGTATCAGACAGAGGTGTTAGGCTGAGTAAATTGTTGTCAGGCCCTTATTGATTTGATTGTAAGTCGTCTTATTTTATGGTAATGAATGCATGAATTTTGGATATGTAAGAAGGTATAAATTGATGGTGAATTTAAGTGTGTATTCTTGGGTTAAGAATTATAAGGACGGCTCCGATAATAAAGTAACTGTGCGTAATATATTGTGACAAGAAATGAATATATGAAATGATTTGGTTAATTTTGCGTGTTAAGGTGATAATGATGTCGAAGAATTTGGGGTGTAACGGTTTGATGTATTTTTAATTTGGTGTAATGAACCAACAGGCAATAATTTTGGAATGGAAGAACAAAGATAAAGATTAACATTTCTCGATGTGGATTTAATGACGCTTATGCAATCGTGAATGAATGTGAGTTGCGTCATTCATAATCCACAAAAGTTTCAACCAAAGAGAAGGAAATGTTGAAGTTTATTGAACGTAGGCTAAACAGAGGCCATCATTTCTGTACACAAATAGATTTCCCTTCAATTTTTCTTGCCTATACTTCCACAATACTGGCATTGACATTCTTTACGACAGCGTACTTAAATTCCAACTTTGCAACATACGACCCTCACGTGAACCAAGTCAAACTGCAACATAGAAGCATAAATTGCACCGATTCTCATATTTAACTCAAGGAGGAACAAATAAAAATTTGTTAAAAACCGTAGCAATTTGTCAGTACCGTATCAGGCGAGTTCAGTCAATAATGAAAAAAAATCGGTAACTTTTTTCCCATCGTTTTCGGGTAATATTCAACACGCAAAGCTTCGTGGTACACGGGCCGCCGACTGTATACATTTCATTATTTACTTATGACAGAGTAAAACAACGTTGCAAAAAACTATATTAATTGCCGAAAGTTCTGTTGCGGTAGTATAATTTAATTTTTACGAATACTGCAGGAAGTTCTGTGTCTGTTTTTCTGTGATGCATTGCTTGATCTTCTGTTTGTCTTTTGTTTTAAAGTCTCCATGCTCATTTTTTTTGTCTTTTATCTTATCGTTTCTTCTTTATCTCTCTTTTCTCCTTTCTTAGCCAAACTTTTCAAAATATAACGACTAATTTATACTAGTGTGATTTTGTTTTTCCAATATGGCTTCTAGAGGCTACAACTTACTGTATAGTTCCTCGTCTCCTGCGAAAACTAATACTTTAGCATTAATTAATTCCATTGGCACATTTACAAGAGCTGATGTTGGATACTATTCAAGGTTTGTTAAGGAATGATCAATTGCTATAATAGATATTTCTTTACTCATTGGGTGATGGGCACTAAAATGTGTTAAATATATTTATGTACTTGTTTAATATATTTATCTAATTGGAAATTTATCGACAGTCTCTAATGGTTTCCACTTTCAATAATACAAATTAGTATTTTAACTGAATAATTATTAAAGAAACTGCTACAATATTTAGGTATATAATTAACTTAATTCAAGACTTAAATTGTATATTGTTTTCTATTAAATCTTAGCATCTCATTTGAAATTCTACAGTAAGATTTGCCTTCCAAAAATTGCTTGATGTCTCATCTAATTCTGTTTTAAATTCAAATTGTACTAGAACAACTTTCAAATTTAAAGTTCCAATTGATCATACATCAAAATACGTGGAGCTATGAAAAATGAAAACATATTAGAATAGAATTGGCATCGTGCGCGCTATTTGAAGCGATTTGCCGAGTGCTCGCCAACGACTTCCGATGGACGAATACTTCAAATACTTTCCTTATTTGGGGAAATTGCACTTTTGATTACTTCATTCTGAATTTTTCTTCCTCTATGTTTTTTTCTTGTTTTATGTTGAATGATATTGAAGCTTGGTTTTATTGAGGCTATCCGTATTGCTAATACAATTCTTCTTTTAGGTTCCTTCAATTCCACATAGGGTTTATTTTTAGTTTGATTTCAAGTTCAGAGTGCTTTAAGCCTCGGTGATAGATCTGCCCACGTACGACTTCTTTAAGTATTTCCAAGTAGTGTAGGAGTATATAGATGACTATGGATTCCCGAATGGAATCTTTTTAATAGTGAGAATCTTATTGAATACAGAAATTTTTTTAGAATACTAGATATTTTTGGTGGAGATTACATTGATGTTACAGGATGATGATAGTTTTAGTCTTCTTTTGTTTTTTGGTCACTTAGGCGTCGAAGTACTCGTCCGCATTGCTGTGATCTGGAAACGTGCCCAGAAGAATGGGAGCATAGTACTGTTTTGAGCATGGGTTTATACACGGTCACTCATTGCTGATTACTATTTATTAAGCTTATCGATGAAGGTACTTAAATAGTTCCAAGCGGTACCAGTACACCCCCCGTATTACAGATGCTTGGGGTTCTCTTCCCCCCTAAAAAAAACGTAGGCTATTTACATTTATTATGAACGTCAGAATGCTTCAATATAATCATGTATTGTCTGAGAAATCACCAATTAGTGGCTAACTGGGTCCGATGGAGAAGGCGGAATATTCCAATGTTTATGGCATATCCAACTAGGCCGTCGGCTCCAGCTAGAATTAATCAAATCAAGCAGCCCCCTACCCACCACTTTCCGATATAATTAACGCATACTTGTATGTGTGGACAGTACGTGAATAGAACATCCATGTGTGCGATAATGAACGATTATAGGAGACCTAGTTTACTTAATAGCGAAAGAACTTCATTTGGAGCGAAAGGAAAATAAAACCTTTTGCGGTTATAATAAGGTTGTTAATTTCAATTCATGTGTGGTTTTTACGCTGTTTTGTTATGTGTGCGTCGGTGTGAGTTGTTGTTTGTTGGTGTGCGTTGATGAGTCACATTTTTTTTGTTTCGTGGGTAAGGCGCTAGGGTGATCGCGTGGGGTGGTTTGGTACCCCTTGCTTGGCGCAACCCCATCTTATTAATCAGTGAAGTACCGGGCGTCTCTTCACATGTCTGTTTGATGCGTACCTTACTTCTTATTAGATATTCATGTTTGAGAGAAAATTGTTGGTGAAGCATATCTGTTAGATTCTTCGCACTAATTACCCAATTTTTTATACCTAACAAATTCATAAGCATTTATTTGATTAGGTATTAGAAAGAGCTTCTCGTGTAGAGGTTTTCATTGATAGATTCTTAGAGTGGAAACGCTTGTCGTTTAATTAGGTAGATTGAAATCGGTTAGAAGGTTCAGACTAGCCAAGAGGCAGACAGGACTTTTTAAATTATTTTGCTCCTCTGTCGTTTTTCTGAGAAACTCACCAGAGTTAGGTAGGTAGCTCAGTACAGTTTTTTTGGGATTATGTTTCAATAAGAAACTTGCATAACATAAATTAAACCCCACCAACAAAATTAAAACGCTATACTTAGCCGACCCGAACAAAAACTAATCACAAACTAAAATAACGTATTTAATACCGACAAAACTTGATCCAACTGTTCAAAGTTGTCCAAATGAATAATTACTGGAAAATTATTACAGTCCCCACGACGCTATTACGGTGTCAAGGAAGGTGTGCACGTCAGTTAGCCAGTTAGCCCCTATAATTAAAGGCCTACTGAAGTATCGACAAAACAATCAATATCCCGCCATCTATAGAAAAAGAACACAAAAGCCTGAGTAGATAACCATCCCCCACCACCTAGTGCACCCCCCCCCCCTCATTAATAATATCGACCCTATTTACTAATTATGTAGTGTGTTGCGAATGCACACGACACGACATTATCATTCGTGTGTACGCACACACACGCGCCTTAATTACCAATGATAGCCCGCATTAAAAGTATTAAAGGAAAAAAAAAATCAATGTATTGAAGTTTTATACGGAATTAGATATAGTTATTTCCCTCGGTTTCGTTCGTGTGCCCATCGCGTGCTACCAGACTGTTGTGATTGTTGAAATGTTAATCGGTGTCGGGACTTCTGGAGATTTTATTAAGGGAGACTTAAATTTCTTCGTATCGGAATCAAGTAACTATCGGACAAGATTTTAGTTGATTGAGAAATTTATTCTTCTTTTTCTTTTAGTGTTTTGCTGCAAGCTCTAATGGGATTTGTTTTGTTATTGATTAATATAATACTGTTTTCTGGTATCTGGATACTATTTTATTTCTGGGTGGTAGTCAAATTAGAAACTATACAGTTTTTTTAGGTAAGAAAATTCGATGCGAGATTTATACATTTTTGTCTTAGAAGAATCTTCAGAATGCCCCATAAAAATAACTCCCATGCTTAAAATAAATCTGAAAACTTGAATAAAAATTGTACATTCATGCCTTCATATTTTGAGAATTTGGTCTACTCTAGCAACCCAGTGAAGCAAAATTGCAAATTCAAATTAAGTACTCAACATATTCCTGTGAATAAACACTAGGCGAAAGCTTCACTAACATTTACCTACCTTTCAACTTTCAAGACGTTTGACCATTTTTATATACAGAACGTTACGGGAGTACCTACTGATTTAGTGGAGTAACAACAGTTTTCGCGTAGTGTGCAACAGCCGCTCGCGTGCGTGTACCACGTATGTGTGCCGTTGAGCAAGGTCAGGGTTGTTCTATCTGATCAATGGTCAACTCGATCCGCGAAACGGCCAGTTATAAATCGATTCGGTTCAGTGTTCCTAAATGAGAGGAGCGAATTTTGATTTGAAAAACGAATTGCTTTATAAGATTGTGTGAAATTGTCTGTGGTTTAGTGATGTGAAAATTATTATTTTGATACTAGTTTCGTATATCGAATAGATTGCGTGGAGTTCTTACTAAATTATAGTTTCGTATTAGAATGTGTTATCGACCTCATTAGTCGACGAACGATGTATGTTTTTCTTTATTATTTATTTTAACCACAAGACACATTAAACAAGCATTCTGTTCAAAGGTACACAAAAAAGCGGCAACCCGTCGTGTCCTAATAGAAACTGTATAATTAATCACTTGATTAATCAGTGTGACGAATAAAAACAGTGTAATGACCCGTTTCCTTGAATCGATCGACATGACGTCATCAACATTTGAATGCAAAGTCACTGTGTGTTTATAGAGAACGCCGATTTTATCGATATAATGCATTTTGGTTATCGCTCAGCATTGGTTGTTAATATTATAAATAATACAATTAAAAGATGAGGATAAATCACTAGTCATTCTTATTATTCATTACTATCCGACCTTTATCTGCCAGAAATTAAGTACCTAACTACTTGATAGGTATGTGCAAAATAAATAATATGCATGTTTACAGTACCTACTGCATTTTATACTAGATCAAAATTGATTCTTTCAATGTTTTTTTCAAGCATTTACAAATGATTCTTTGAACAAAAGCCAACAAAACTCTCTTTAAAACCTAACCTATACAAGCACAAAATGAACAGCAAACATCCTAATCAACATATTTTAAGAAGGGTTGCAATACGGTCGATAAATTTAAAATCGATAAAAACTGCCGAACACTAGGGTGGCGTCAGCTTCTCGTAGGGCAGAAAAAAAGTGAAAAGCAATCAGTGTGGCATAATTAGTGCGTTGTAAGTATGGGGCGCGTTGCCGTGGTTACGGCGTCGGTGTCGATACCCGTTGCTTACCCGCCGCGTTAATTTCCAACGGAATTAATCGAATCAAGCAATCACTAGATATCGATTTGTGTGATTGAAATAAAACTTGACGTCACTATTTGAGGGTTGTTTCTGCAAAGTATTTTAAATAATCTGAATATGGTAATATAGTATTTTAAAACGACACTAACGAGGGCATACACTGTAAATACATATCTAAATATTATTTAATAATTCCTTGATTTACAAACGTTTAGATACTGCGTACCTAGGGAGGAACAGGTACCATCAGTCTGCGCTTGTCTTAACCAAAAAAAAAAAAAAAAACACTTCTTAAATACCTCTAAATATGATTATTATAGTTTTAACATTGCACATAAAACGTACACAGTGTACATTTCATGACAGTTATGAGCACAAAACATTTCATTGATTTTATGACTACTTACTTTATAAGCCCTGTTACAGTTCATACATTTATCTTCGTAAGAACGTTCGATCGCATCAGAGCTTATTGTTGTGTCTACCCAAAATTAAGGAGGCCATCTTTTTAACCACCTTTTGTATTCAAAATTCGATAATTTATTGCCGAAATAATATAATTACGGTCGACTGACGGGACGGATTGGCTGAGACCGGAAACACCAAATTACTGGAGAAATTAAAGCGGAAACATTTGGCCGCCGCTGGCAAGATGGCGCGCGGACGATTATCGCGTCTGTTCGATTTATGAATAATAATTATTGTCGCGTCTCATTATTTGTTTACTCTATAATTTATTTTTTATAATAAGTTAGTGATGTGCACATCAATTATCGATTATTATTTTATTGATGTGTTTTGATGAGCGGACAAATTGTTATCAATTATTTACGCTCTTAAATTTTAGTTGTTTGTGAAATATTTTGTTTTTGGAGGCCATTAAAATTAAAGAATGACAAAGAACCTTACTTGATTAATATGCATATTATTTAAGATTACGATTTCGAATATAGGGACGTTTACGGCGATTGTTCGTTTAATATGCACCATAAAATAAATTGTGGGCATCCCAATAGCATTAATATGGGCGACAAAGACATTAATATATTAATTTCATTTCTTAAATTACTAATTAGGAATGCAGGAGGTATAAATCAGGCCGTATCATTTTTATACCGCGTTAAATCTTCATAACGGTGGACAAATCTTAAAATATTACTATTTTTATGGTTAATCTCGAGACTTAATTACGGGTATTGAATATTTATCAAGTGAAACTAATTATGGGGATAACACCATTTTGTTTCTGTCTGTTGTATTGATGTTTAGAAGAATTTATCAAAAGGGATATTGAAATATGACTGATTCTACCAATTTATGAAAGGAAATATGATTTTTGGAGAGTTAGCATAATTAATGTCAAAATCCTAAAATAAGCTACTTATTAAAACTTAAAAAGATCTGCTTATAAGCACAAACAAGACGGAGAATTAGGTACCTAACGAAGTAGATAGGTAAACTAAGTACGTATGTTAGTTAGAGAAGATGATGATCTTGTATGAAAATGATTTTTTTGATTTGATTGATTTGATTTTTCTATTAGGTATGTATAAAGACTATTTGTAGGTACTGCACCTGGTAATATCACGCAAATAAAACGGCTAATCTTCCTTTAGAAGCTACAGGATATTTTTTTAACCAATGCGCAAACTGTAACTATGAATTCAGCACATGATTTTAGACCCACTAGCGTAGAAATATAGTCGGTTATCAAAAAAAAAAAAACTTTTTTATAGAAAAGTGCAATACCGACGCTGTCAAAATGCATGGCAGAGTATTTTTTTCCTTTTTTTTTATTAACTGACCAAAAATTTCAACGCAGTTGGATTAAGAAACATGTACTGAATTCATGGTTTCAGTTTGCGCACTGGTTAAACATTTATCATGTATAGTTTTGCAGCGCAGGAAAGCTGTAGTTTATTTATCACTGATTCACAATTTTTTACGACTTGACAAAACGTGGAGATTTCTTTATTATATGTAAGTTTAATATTTTAGTATTACCCGGAGGGGCCTGTGGCTAAATAATAAGTAGTAAAGAAGCCCGAAAGTCTGACAACTAGTCTTACCAAGGGGTCGCGTATTAACCAGTAACTCGGTTGTGGAGGTCACATAGGCAGTCGCTCCATGTAAAATACTGGTATTCAGCTGCATCCGGTTAGACTGGCAGCCGACCCCAACATAGTTGGAAAAAGGCGAGGCAGATGATGACAGGTACATATAAACCTTACGGAATAAATTCTCTAAATGATGATGATAATCGCATCAAAATCCGTTGCGTAGTTAAAAAAAATAACGCGGTACACAGTTACACACACAGACACGAAAAGCGATTTTAATTTATAATAGGTAACACTAGCTAACGCAGCTAACTTCGTACCGCCTCATATCATTAAAAAAGCCATTCCAAACAAAATTTATAAATTATCTTCATTACTTTTATTGGAGATTTTTTCCCATATTTTAATAGTTATTCTGCTATTTAGGGCGGAGACAAATTCAACAATCATAAAAATCAGTCCAGTCGTTTTTGAGTTATAAATCATATCACTAACCCGACTTTGTTTTATTTTTATAGATGTATACGAGTACCATATAGATTGTAAGCACAGTCTTTAATTCTAAAAACAAAACACACAAATACACCTCTAACTTAGTCCCATCACAGACCTTCCTTGTTCGCTTGTGGCAATAGTCTCTCCACCTAACAATTATTTAGAATTAACTCAAAGCCTAAAGACAGACAACAATTTACTACAGTACCAAGGTGAAAATTTGTCACCTCCGTGGTAGTTTTAAAGCATGACAAGATAATTGAAGGGTTCATTTGGTAGTTATAGTTCAGTGGGCTGGACGAAAGTGACAGGAGAATGTATTAACAAATAATGTGGTCAAGCGGTGACAGCGATTGAAAGGTTATATGGAATTGTAAAGCATATTTTGTGTAGAATAGAAAGTGTTGTAAATGTTGGTCTTTGCTGATTTTTTTTGGTTAAAGCCTAAATCAAATCATTAGTTTCGAATAGGCACATAAAGGGCACTTTTGAACGTCATAATTTACAAAACATAGTCGCTCCTTCCGAAAGGTCGTTTCGTATAGGTAGAGAAGGTTACTCTTTTAAAATAGTTTTACTATATTTTGTATACAATTCATTATATAATTATATGTGAAGACGATGCACCTAGAAAATAAATACCATACCACAAAAGGTAAAAAGAATTAAAAATAAAGCAATGTCAAGTAAATTAATTATGTGATTGATACACGTTACAAGATAATGAGACAAAGCTTTGTGAACTTTGGCGCAACCTGAGGGCCTAGACAAGTGGTAATCGCTTTCAAAGCGTTTCGTATTTCTACAACGACTTTCAACAGGATTGACATAAGCTTTTCGGTAGCTTATGTCAGTTCTATACATTTTTGACTTTTCCATCATCGTTATCGCTCATAAAATATCACTTTTTCTAGGTCCTCTGTTTTGAAATTAGAAATGCTTGTTAAAAAAACCGGATTCATTTGTTTTTGACTCATTTGAGGTAGGTTTTGTTTATATCCTCAACTAACGACCCGATCCTGCTTCGCACGGTTTTAACGACTTAACAAAACATCAAGACTTCTTAATTAAATGCAAGTTCAATATAATGTTATAAACACCTAAACCTTCCGGAATAAATTTTATAAATGAAGGTGAAACCCCCATCAAAATCCGTTGCAAAGTTTAGAAGAACAACACGGTCACACAGACAGACACGAAAAGCTACCATAATTTCTAATATGTATGAATGATAACAAACCGGCCGAGTGCGTGTTGGAACACGCAAAATGAAGGGTTCCGTAGTTGGAATTAATTCATCCCACGAAGAACAAACTTAAAATTTTAGTTGAAAAGCATGTTCTCCCATACATTGCAACTGCATACGTCAGTTGGTCGACTATTACTTTAAAGTTTAATATTTCACAAACGGATCCCTTTTTTGAGAGACCTATCCAACGATGCACCGTGGGGTACATGAGAAACATAAACATCCCCATTTTACGCACACAGGAGGTACCTTAATTTTTTTATGACGTTTTTACCACTTTGTCGGCGTGATTAATATATCCATGCCAAATTATAGGTTTCTAGTACTAAGTCTCTGTGCTAAGCTGTGGACGGACAGACGGACGTGGCGAAACTATAAGGGTTCCTTGTTGACAAACAGAACCCTAAAAAACGGATTGAACATTGTGATCAACAATTATGTCATTGAATTGCACTAATTGCGAATATACCCTGTTTTAAAATTGAAAAGCTCGGTGAAAAGAAACGAAGTAATTTGTTTCTTGGCTTATTTGAGGTATGTTTTGACTGTATCCTTATTGGTTGTGCAGTATAGGAAAAGCATTAACAGCTTATAATGTTCTCCACTGTTGGGACAAAGACCTCCTCTCTGTAATACACACAGTACAGTTTTTTGTAGTCTTCAATTGTCAATAAAGTTGTTTATTTCCTCCTGATTTTTTGTCTATGACTACATGGATATATATATTATATAAGTCACCTAAAATATAGTTTCATATAGTCATAGACAAAAAAAAATAAGGTAAGGGTAGGTAAAGTGAAATTAACCCATGTTTATCTCATTTCATATGACTACAGCCAGTCGATTCTGTAAAAATCTCACCGTGAAATCATAAGTGAAGTGAGCACTTAATAGTGTTAATCCCTAGCGAATCACAGCTCACTCCACGCTGACTTCACCCAAGCTTTCACGGTGAGATGGTTACAGAATCGCACGGCAGATGTTTATAACAGGTGCTTGTAAAGTATCTGTTCTAATTATAAGACTAAGTTTTCTACTAACATGATTGTGTTTGTAATATTCTTACCTTTAAACCAGAAGCGTGGGCACATGTTATCATAGCCATGCGTTGTTTATAAATCTCTCTTCGTTAACATATGAAAACACAGTCACTTCAGTTCAGTCTATTAGCGTTTATAGGCATATACTTGTTACTCTATCACGATTTAAAGGTTTGCTATTTGGGCGAAAATAAGAGAATGAATAAGATGTCATGTCTTTGCGGGAGAATCTGAGTAATCAATGTTTTCCTGGATTCAATTTGTATGTTTATAAATACTCTCAATCTGACTTGAATCGTACGGAAAAAGGCCTTTTTATTATAGCATTGTGAATCGAAGCTTCGTAGGTAAATAATGAAATAGGTTTTTGCCCAGGTCAATAATTGTAGGAATGAATGAAAAATGAAATATGGCTCTTTAAACCTTTTTTGATTTAAAAGGTGTAATAATATTAATATTTTAAACATAGTCATAAGGCTTGTTACTCAGGAGATTTATATGATTACCAATATTTTCAAGTTCCTTTAATATTTTGTTTCGTTAACTTGATTAAAATAAGACTAGAAGGCCTGCGACAGTAAACCCGATATCTCCCGACGCAAGACACGGTGGTCGCCATTATAAATCATACAAAAATAAATCAGTCACGAGGTTAAAATGTGAAATACTTTCTCTAAACAAAAGGGCATTGTTTATGCAAAAGTGCATTCCGAGTCGAATACTTTTCGTCGCCTGCCATCCACCCCGTATTTTTTTTTTATTCGAGTAAAGTACATTATGCGAGCCTGGCGATTTATCGATAAATTTTATATATGAAACCGTCGTGTTGTATGATCACGATCGCTGTTTTAAACTAAGACAGAAGTGAAATATATCGATATTGACGAAAGTAGCATCGGGAATCGAAATGAATCGACGTTAACAATGTGTGAGTTGTTGGTTGTGCGTTTTTTGGGTGGAGCGTTAGTCATCGTTTCCGTTTTGGTCTTTATAAAGTGCGTGAAAGTCAGCATTTATTTTGCTGATTTCTACAAATATATTTTTGGTTTTGGGTAGAATATTTAATATTCGCTTACTTCCTCTAGATAATAAATGACAGCTAATAATTGGGGTATATTTCATAGGCACTTCCAAAGCATTTTATCAAATCAGACCCCATATTATCATATGAAGAAGAATGCCATCTCTCCTAAAAAACGAGAATAAGGAAAATGCATTTAGTAATAAAAAATGGCGGTACAGCAGAAACAGAGGCAGCGTTATATTTTAACAGCATCCCTTATTCGTTTTGTACGGCATCGAGATTTATTCACGTTACTTTGATGGCTTATAAATCATTTGGGGGCTAATTAAAATCGCCCTTTTCGAAATGCGCATCCTCGCAGTCGCTAACCCGTCGATATAATTTACGATATCTCTCGTTCATTCGCACATAAACTTTCTAATTTGCAGCCCAAAGGCCCTACAGACTGTTGCAAATAAATTGGTCACTAATAAAAACAACACCTCCAGTAAAAACTATAAAAATATATTGCCAACTGTCAATGTTCAAGTTTGTTATGGCCACACCCGAAACTCCGCTGATGAGAGCCCTTAACGTCTGTCAAAGCAGCAATTAAAAGGTATCTGTGTTGCCATAAACCAAGGATTAATTCCCACCTTTTACGATTCAAAAATAAATAAAATTTTGCACGTAGAGTTGCGTGTCGGCATTCATTTGGTGGATTTGTTCGTTTTATAAGAGATTAATGCTACCTTATTGGCACAAATAATTTGTTCACGTATGTATCACTACGTTTGCGCGCAGTTTTCAAGTCGATCGGTTGACGGGAATTGTTTTTATTTTTTTTACAAGTGTATAGAGCTTTGACTTTATCGAAAGCGGTTTTTATTTTTTTAATGGTTTTGTAATCGTCGTTGGCGACCGGAAAAGTCGCACGATTTGTTGTTCTTAATTAGTGGCTTTATTTTTTGCTTTTGGCGTTAAGAACAAGACGCTAAAGGTCACGCGCGATTATCGCTTAAGCTGAATTGCTTGTATTATTCAATGAAGTAATTTAAACGATTTATTTACTTCCGCTGTACAATAATCAGGAACAATATTATTCACTCGCGAGCTCTTGGAAGATACGATTATCCATCCGAGTCGAGTAATTTATTTTTAAAGCTCGTAAAATCTCACTCTTTAAGCAATAAAAGTAGCATTTTAGCGGAGTTACTAACACCGTCAAAGATTATGAAGTTCGTTTACTAAAAGCGTTCAGAAATCACTCGTCAAACATTGTCGTGACACTGAGAACTAACCCTGTATTTAGGAAATGTTGATAATACTCAAAACGGGCGCATTTACATATATTAAGAATCCGAAACCAAGCACGGTACGCCTCGCAATATAAACACACACGGAAAATTCGACAAAAAAAATGCAACTTTCGCATATCACACGCGAGCGTATTTCACATAACAACCGTTCGTTTTAACGTTAGCAAAACAGTGCGGAAAAAGTAAGAGAACGAGATGAGAAAAGTTACTTTAAGAATATACGGAAGTTAATTAGAAACGGAACGAAAAACAACCGTAACTGGTGGCGAAGTTGGCCGTTCTAGCGCGGCCAATGGTACAAGACACACACACAGGGAACCCTCACCACCGCGGCGCTAGGCATTTGCATACCGCCCGCCCAGACGCGCGCCGCCGCCCATGACGAGCGACAGGGACGAACAGACCCGACACCGCACGACAATCCGCGATTCAAACATTTAAATGTTGAACTTTTTAAATTTAAAAAATCGAACTTTTTAAACTTTTCTTCACTCAACAATTACCTGTCATATTTTTTTTTTCTATTTTTTTATTTAAGGGCAATACATACGCAAATGAGGTTGTATACAGGGTAGTGAAAAGGATAGGAATAAATTTATCGCCGTCGCGTCGGATGCGACACAGTTTGATAAGTTGGCAGACAATTCGTGCGATAGAAGAGAGAGCGTGAATGAGCTTAGATGGTCGTAATCCTTTGATGAACATGTTCGCGTGTCTGTCCAAGTATGCGATCTGTTATTGATGCGAAATGTTATTTATGAGCCTCTATTTAACTGCCTGTTTGGGACTTTTTAATGGCAACATTAAAGTTTTAGATAATCGGATTTGAGTTTTATTGTTGCTAATATTTCTAACTTCCAAATTATTACTGGTACATACATTTTGGAGTTCTTTCGTTTAGAGATAAACATTAAAAAAAAGCTATCAATGGCAGATTCAAGTCAAGTTCTCATGAATGTAACTACTCAAATCGCTTTATTGATGTCATTCCTGATAGTTATTAGTTTCAAGAACCAAAAAATAGGAGTGAAATCGTTTTGGAAACTGATCGTATTATAATAATTAGGTACTGAAAATGAAATTAGAGTGCATGACTAATATCCTGTAACTAAACGAGATTTCATGGAGTATAGTATCAATAACTTTAACAGGAAATAGTTAACACTCCATCAAATACACACTAGGTTTTTAAGAATTTACAACTAAGACTTCTCCTCCTCCACTGTCTTGTGCTCGTCCCTATTATTATTTTCAGCTAATTTGACATTAATTATTTTTACAAATCGTTTAAATGCATAAAAACATCCACCATAAATATTGTTTAATGGTTTGTTCCGTACCCAAAGGGTAAAAAGGAACTATTACTGCCACTCCGCTGTCCGTCCGTCCGTCCGTCCGTCTGTCACCAGGCTGTATCTCATGAACCGTGATAGTTAGACAGTTGAAATTTTCACAGATGATGTATTTCTGTTGCTGCTATAACAACAAATACTAAAAAACATAATAAAAAAATATTTAAGGGGGCTCCCATACAACAGACATGATTTTTTTGCCGTTTTTATTGATAATAGTACGGGACCCTTCGTTCGCGAATCCAACTCGCGCTTGACCGGTTTATTCATTTCCTGTTTTAATTTCTGAACTTCACCTTCATTAAAACTTGATGTAGTATTAAAACGCGTCAGCAAAAAAACACAAGATATTTGGGGAAAAGTATACGAATTTGATTTCTGGTTGCATTAATAAATCAGACTAAAATATTTGACTTTGGTGCGTCTCATAAAAATAGGGTGAGCTTAGTCGAATAAAATATTTATTCTCATTCTCTTACTTTGGGCACAAAACAGAGGTTTCGATAGAGTAGTTATGAATTCAGGCCGGAGACCTTGAATCTTGTTCAGAAGTTTTTCCTCGAGAAAATTAATACAAGAGTTGCAACTCCACAATTTTTCGTAACAATGTAGTTGATGAAATAACTTGCCAAACTACATCTATGTGTCTCACCCTTAATGAAAACACACAACAGACAAGAACATTGTAATTACGAGGAGTAAGAGATTTATTACACTAGGATAGGAAACTAACCACACGTGACCAAACGTCGCATTAGAAACATTACATAAAACGGAATTAAAACACACGAAACTCTACCTTACCATTATTGTAATTAAAACCAATTTCCCAAGTTAAGGGAAAGGCTCTTCAGCTGTCTCTTTGCTTGTCCAAACGCGTGCATATGCATTCTTGTTCCATGTGTGAATACCACGAAAGCGGAACATGTAGTAGTTAATTTTTGCGCAAAGCTCGGGCGAAAGAGAGGTCCGCTCATTTACAAATAGTTTGCTTAAGTGTGAAAGAGATAGGAAGAGTGGGGGTTAATTAATGAACGTGGAAGCCTGCGCTCTTTATTGCTTTCGTGGCTGGACGCTAAGACGTCGTCGGTTAAGGAGTTTTCCGCTGAGAAAATATCGCTATAGTTAGATAGGGTTTGTTTTTCTTCACCCACCATATGTGAAATCATTTTCATACAACAAACAGAGTTATCCTACTAATAAAAGTTTTTCGCAGTCATGTCATGAGTAGCACTAATTGCTCGCAACATTTAGCGCTACGAAAATTTTATTGGCACGTAATTGCCCAAGTTAATTAAATAGCAAAGTCGTCGCTACAACGAACCTTTGCTAAGTCCACGAGACACCTGTTTAATTACATAGGATATCCGAAACTCCTACGGAGAACATTTCATTAGACGTCCAACCTTCAGACGAACTCACCCGACACCCAAATAAAAAAGGCGGGCGCTGCGAGAGTGTGGCTTGCACCTCAGCGTTTGTTCAGCTAGACAACTATTAGATTTAGTCGGGTAACCGTACAAATATAACCATAAATAGCGTACGCCTAATGTGGTGAATGTTTTCTTAACTTTATCCCGCTGCGTGTGAGTGTAGTGGTTAAGAAATTAAGAAAATGCTGTAACGTCCGCGCGCCACTTAAGGTCTCCTTCTTAAGAGACTATATTGTCTCGTCCTCGGATGGTTTTTGTTCTAATAAAACTCCTTAACGTTTGTTAATGAGCGTAATAACCTCTTCTGTTTGTTTGTTTTGTTTTAATGAACATTTTTATGTTGTTTTTGTTTTCTTGATTAACAGGATTTATCTTTTTATTGCTGTTTTTATTAGCGTCGGTGGTTTTGAAGGAAATTAGTATGACACAGCTGTTGTGATTCATAGGAATTGGTAAGTACGTCAATTTTGGGCAAACAGTGTTGGATAGGTTACTGTTCCAAATAAGTTTGTTAATTATTGAAATTAAAATAGATAAGTATGTAAGATTATGACATGAGCCGACCCAAAATAAATTGGGATAAGAGCAAGAGAATGATGACTGATTGCAAATTTATTTGCAGTTTTTTATTTTAGACTTGTCATTGCGTAACACACTGACTTAAAACTACTGTAATTAAAAGAGTGTACATAATGAGGATGCTGGTCATGAACACTCGATCTCCTCAAACTTCAGGCTTATTTTAAAGTGACTTAACCAAGGTCCTTACACGTATATGAGTGCACATATCGACCGCCGTCCACTAGATAAACTCAAAGAGTCATATTTTAGTGGAATGCAATTATAACCGACCGGAGTGTCACTAGGGGAGGTGCACACTGTCACCACGCACTCCTACATTCAAATATTTGTACGTACACCCTATCTGTGTGATCGTGTAGGGATGGCTCAAGTGGTTGTAAGGGTTGGTGGATTCTGAAATGCCATTCTAAAGAAATCCAGGGAACCATTTTTATATTAAAACGGATTTTTAAGATTTTTTCTTTTCAATATAGCGTATTTTTTTATAGTCAGGTCATCAATGCGTTGGGTAGCTTTAGCTTTTGTACTAACTTTTCAGTGTATCAGCTTGTTGTATTAAAATATGACGATGAGAAACAAAACACCAATTAACTTGAAGTGTTTTTAATGGAGCGCCTAAATATCATCTTGAGACAGAACTTATCATACCAGCCAGTATTTTTTTTCCGAAAGATATATTACAATCCAAAAGCAAGCTTTTTACAACCTGAACAAACTATTCAGAAGACCGAAGTTGATTCTAATATTTTATAGTTTACCTACGCAAAAAGATGCCGTAGTAATTTCGTAGCACTTCTTAGATCGAACGATCGAACGACTCGATCGAATGCTTCTAAGATAAAAAATATACGTTACATTTATGTCTATATCTAAACGGATTATGATTTTCCTATTGCACCGCTGTACTACATCAAGTGCCAACCCTAGCATCACATAAATGTAACCGGACGTCACCCTAAAGATTAGTGGCGTGGCTATGAGATTACCACATCGGGCGCTAATGAAGAATCACCGATTGCAATTAATACTTAACTTTTTTTTCTTTGAAAATTGGTATAAAAAATTCTGGAACTTTATGGATGTGTCACAGAGGGTGAAGTGTCAGTGTATATAAAAAAAAAACAATGTGAAGGTGTTCTTTTTTAAACAGTGATATTTATATTCAGGTTCGCGTTGGAACGCCTTTAGCCTCTATAGGACAATAATACACGTAGAAAGCAAAGTGTTAAGCAGAAACATAAACATACATTACGTACGAGGACATATGGTATGGTTCTTGCTCAGAAATCAAGGATTAAATATTGCCCACAGCTACAATATGGTAATAACACAAGAGAGTTCCATAAAATCATGCAAATTGTCAGAGTATTCTAACTAAAAATAACTTCTGTCCTCTAAAAAAGGAATAAAAAATGGGCTGAATTCACCCATGAACATACCGTTGTCAAACAAACTTAAACAAAGGCTCCATTTACAAAATTAACAACGGTTGCTTATGACAGCTGACACGGCAATTTCATATAATTTTTACAAGCAACAAAATACGTATTTCATGCACTAAACTAAACGGCTGAGAGCGTTAATATCCCTCTATTAACGTACAAATTTGTCTCAAGAAACATGAAAGTTAAACAAGTTACATTTGACTACTTACTCGTACAAAAACAATCCAAAGGGTCGTCGACGACACTTTGCCGCAATTAATTCAACGTATGCAAGTTCATAACTCACGTAACATACTCATCGCAGATCGTAAATAAAGTCCAAATGAATGTCTCGAGACTTGAACAACTTTTGTTTACATTTCAGACGCGAAACGTCACATGTATCCGACTTTTGACAGATGATCATAAACTAACACAAGCGCAGAACATTTACATACGCGGCTCGGACGCGACGAGTCTGCATGCAACGGAACGTTCCGCGTGCTAATGTAAATACTCTTTTGATTTTGTTAGTTTTGCGTTCCGTTTTCAGCTCGTTTTTCGTGTGTCCGTCACACAGTTTGCGTTAGTACTGACCACAGCTTAGGGCGCCGGCCATGCGGCGGTGTGCGTGTGTGGAGCTTTCTGCACGCGATCACTTGGAGCTTTAACGAGTGGGGCGTGCGTCTGTGTGCGTACAAACTTTACTTGTGGAAGTATCAGACTAGACTCATTGACTGCGGCCCTTATTGTATGAATGTGGAAAAATTATAGTGTGGAGTGTTTTGCCTGAAACAGCGATGCGTATTGTTTATGTCCTCGGCTAGAGCACTTAAGTCTCCCAATTTGCAGAGGACGTTAATGTCACAGTGCTTTGTCTCGAGACGCATTATATCTTACAAAGTACTGTAATTAAAATTGTCGTGGCAGTGAACAATGTTAATTTTGTTTTTAGTTTGATTTATGCAGTTTACATTGTAGTAGGCATTGAGAACTTGCTTCGCGTGATTAACTTTATTACACTTTTTTTTTTTATTTGTCATGATCTTCTTTAAATAGGCACTGCAATTAAAACTTATAATAGAAAATCTCAAAAAAAAAAATGAAAATTGAATACCTATTCAAATGTCATTCTAAAACAACGTCATGACAAATTCAATTAGGGTTCATTCGCGAAATCAAATTCAAAAAACAAACAGACAAAACGTCAAAGAACAAAACATCACTTTCATAACAAAACAGCTATAAAGCTAAACGTTAATCACGGATAGTGTGAACATTTGTAAGTTAGTATATCATGGCAAGTCAAAACTTGGTGCTTGCATTCTTAAAGTTGAAATAGCACATTTATCACTGCGGACCATGCGCTCGATGGTCCATTAAGAGATTTTTCTGAATCATAAATCTCACTTCGCCTCATCTCGCTTCGATACTACAGATATGGAGTAAACAGGAATGCGAGCTCCTGAGATATTGTCTCGAAGTTAGTGCAAAGATATCATATACATTGTTTTATTCGATATGAGTTATAATGTTTTATTTTTATGATATTTTCTGTGCACTTCTATTTTTTTAAAAGTGTATGTAGTTTTTCTGTTGCGTTAAGAAAGAAAATTAACAATCATCAGTGACAGAAATACATAAAAATCAAGTTTCAAAAACATAATTATTATTTTAAGTATCTAATAAAGCATGTCAAGCTTATATTTATAGCTAATTAGCTACTTCGTGTAATAATTATTTCAACTGTGTTAATCAGAAGCTATCAAAATTCAGAATATTAAAATGTTCAGTAACTTTTGCACGGAACACCAGTACTACCAATAAATATTGGTATACTATTGTAAATCCAGCCAGTATTTAAAAGTTTGATGAATTCGATTTATGAATAAAATGCTCAGCGCTTTATGCACCTGGATTGTTTTACAAAAACCAATCTTATTCCACGTACATACAATTCAAAGTGTTATTAGGAAATCAGTTCTATAGAAGTCTTTAAGCTATCATGTATTTTGTTCTAATTATAAGTTAGGTCGTTTAATTATTGCTTACGTTTTTGTACTTACGTCATCGGACCACGCCTGCTCGGTTGAGTACGTACTTAGGAATAAAGACTCTTTTGTTTATCCTTCTATGAGAATTCCATAATGAATTGATTGAGCCGTTCGATGGAGGAAGTAATTAAATGATGTTTTGCTGTTAGGTAGTAAGGGTTTTGTGTTTAGGTACATCTGCTTACCGTTCAAGTAATTTTTTGTTCTTGAAGCTATGTTCTACTAACGCATTTAATATATTGATTTCGATTTATACCAGTACATAGGTCAGATTCTAGGTTAACTACATATAAATGTGACTTGGCAGGACGAGCTTGATTGCTACTGTAAGGATTGGCCGGCACGGCAAGACAGAATTGGTTCCCATTCTCAAGACTCTTATACAAGTTGTAGCTTAAATAACGCACAACCTCTTAAGGGGTCATTGTACTCATCATTATCAACAACTTTTACTATGGGACGAAACCTGAAATCGCGAAAAAAAAATCAGCTGTTCCCTACATTTATGTTCGCATAACTCGTCAAAATGTAGGGAACAGCTGATTTTTTTTTCGCGATTTCCGGTTTGGTCCCATAGTAAAAGTTGTTCATAATGATGAGTACAATGACCCCTTAAGAGGTTGTGCGTTATTTAAGTTACACCTTGTATAAGTTAGCAAAAATAGGATTTAGATCATAAGGAATAATTGTTTGTACCGATGAGGGTGGCATAATCAATTTGTAATTATTTTATTACATACTTATTTTATTTTATAAAACACTTAAAACACATTTAGTTTTAGCCACACAACGAAAACCTCTAAGGGTTTGTCTGCATGTTGGCGAGCCGCTCATACAATTTTTATTTTTATTAAACTCTATAAATAAAATAGAATAAAAAAAACAGTACCTATTGTGTGGAAAATGGAGAGGGAGGCCTTTACCCTGCAATGTGACTTAGGGCCGGACTTTGACTACGGATCAAGAAACCGGCCGGCCGGTTTCTTCATCCGTAGTCAAACACCGTATAACAATTTGTTAGATTAACCATAGTCAACTGGTCAACTAATAGTTAATTTTACTAACGTTTTTCAATATCTATTTTAAGTATAGTCAAGCTTAACCATTGCCAGTGTAATGAGAAATAATTTCCTAAAAATAGTTATGTTTTTTGGAGGGGTCCGTGGCTAAATAATAACAGCCGTACAGGTCGATCGATCAGGTTAAGCTACGCTTGCCGCGGTCGGTCTGTGGATGGGTGACCATCTTTACATACCGAGACCCCTCCGTGCCTCGGAAAGCACGTTAAGCCTTTGGTCCCGGCTGTCATTCGTAGATCTGCTGGCGGAGCCGCGCGCTCGGACCAATCTTTTAAGGGAGGCGCCACTGTCGCGTGCACTCCGCACTCTCAACCTCATAGCTAGTGACTCGGACCTTTTCTGTTGTTCTCTGAGTGAGTTCACAAAGAATGCATTATCTGTAATAAGTTACAAAATTTAATCATAGTAATAAGTTAGGATAAGAAATTAATTAGGATAAGATATGTACACTATCGCAATAGGTTTCCCTGTAAGGATAGATGTAATTTAGAAATAAATAAATAAAAAATAAAAAAAATCTTTGACAGTTATTACGGGTAGTCAGAAGCCCGAAAATCTGACAACCAGTCTTACCTAGAGGTATCGTATTACCCAGTACCTGGGTTGTGGAGGTCAGATAGGCAGTCGCTTCATGTGAAATACTGGTATTCAGCTGCATCCGGTTAGACTGGAAGCCGACCCCAATATAGTTGGGAAAAGGCTAGGCAGATGATGAGTTATGTTTTTTGGGGGTAATATTTTTCTATGTGACAACACTAGTCATAATGGTGGATTACGTGATCTAAAAATGTTCAGCCTTATCATTAACACGTACTACGCAAAAATATCATCGTCTGATGAACTTTCCGACACGTAATATACCTATCTAACTATGTTAAAATCCATGATAAAAAATAAAAATAATATTTGAGAAATACGACGTTAACAACAAGAAAATTTGTACAAAACAGCTGAGTGGTTGAGTTGACATTCCGCCATATTGTTAAATCTCCAAGTTAGGGTTGTTAATTTTTTAAGTAACAGTTAATTATTTGACCATTGGATAAACTAACAATTGATCAAAAAACACATTTTGCAAAAATTTAACCATTACTTAGGTACTATTTTTAACAATTGGTTGAGTTAATTACGGATCAAAAAACCGGCCCTTAATCCTAACTTAACATGATTACGAATGTCAGACTGACTGTCACATTTTTCGGTACTGCGGATTCTTGCTGGTATCATTGCCAATTTCATTAGCAAGACAAGTCAGCAATTAAAAAAATACAATGTTTTAACGTGTTCCTTAATAAAGCACAGTAAGTACAGATAAAGCTTCGAGATCGCTTCTTCTACATTCTTGATCACCCCTTACTTACAGGGGATGTCGGTCAAAACATTGTCCACAAACAGGAATACTTAAAGGAGAGGGGGTGTTGTCAGAATATAACACGTAAAATAAAAACTTTCGTGACATCAAAATCGTTTAACCCTGACCTTGTACAAGATACTCCATTTATTGGTCAAGCACCCTACTTGCAGAACATAAGTATCAATGACAATTTGAATAATTTTGAAGGATTTTAATCCATTGCTTAATAAGTTCGAAAAAATTATCTGCTCATCAAGGTAAATAACGCAATGAATGTTGTTGAACTGTCAAAATGAAACCCATTGCTTCTGATAGTGTGTTACGCAATTACCTCGAAGGTGACACAGCTGAACCTAACCACTTCAGCCATCAGTATCTCCCAAACGTTCATTTGACTTTAAAGTTTTATATTTCTTAGAATACTTTTCCGGTCTTAATAACACATTACAAAAGTGACCCGTGCCGCCATAATATAAACATATTCAACTCTTTCATAGTCTAATTCAATCGCCTCAATACTTAACGTGTCACAGGATATAATTTAAAAATAATATTTTATCGGTAACCAGTTATAATAATGTTAAAAATTAAATAGCTTTGCCGGCCACATGGCGTGGAAAGGAAGTGCGTATCGTCTGTCAGCCCTGTGTATAATGAAACGTGCTCATTTTCTTTCAACTGACCAGTACAATGAAGACAATGAGATACAACGCGTCGTGAGCTCATCCGGAGGGGCATTTCAAATTCGTTTGTTTTTTTTTTTTTTTTTTTTACTCACACTTGGTTTGCTAATAAGTTGGCTGGAGTTTTGGTGTGGACAAAACGAGTTGGTAGATTCGTCTGTCAACTCGGCCATCTGAATGCAATAATTATCAGCTGATAGTTGAAATTGGCCTGCCTTGGCTCTGACATCAAGCAATGGACAAAATTGTCAGCCTATTGCATGAGTCTTTTTATTTGAGGCCTATTATTATGTCATATTTTATGTAATTTTTTTTTTATGTGCATTTTGTTTGTGCAGAGCAATTTTTTTTTTTTTCTTTTCTTTCTTTTTAAATTGCATCACATATTAAATAGATATTAGGAATGTCAGTGAAGTCACTTTTGTTTCCAGTATATTATTACAAAATGTCATAACATTCACATACAGAAATTCATAAAAAAATAACAACCAATTAATCAAGTCACTTTTCTAGAAAAAAAAAGGCTCAATCATTTTAAAGATAATATTCCTCTCTACAAATAAGCACGTCAACGTTCCCGCTACTATTTTGTTTCATAATTATTTGCTGTATACAGATAGTGTCATCCACGAAGAAGCACCCCACTCTTCTTTTTAATGCTTACAGTACAAGTGTGCAACATTCCGCTAGTATTTTAGTTTTGTGGATATACGGTAATCACTTATTAGTAGATAATTAGTATCGTCAAAACTAAAACACGTGCGAAATGAACTAGCGATAAGCACTAACGATTACGAAGAGAGTGGGGCGCGTCTTCGTGGATAGCACTATCTGTAAATCTGGGAGGACTGTGCAGGTCTACAGGCATGTTTAGATGATAGATAATATATGTTATTCGTCAGCGTAAGAATGGCGAGTTTACTGCGTAACACGGACAATCGCGACGCGCACAGTTTTACAACGAGGGCGGTTAAAAAGCATCGCGTTAAGGCGATCTGCATTTACACCGTGGTGTAATTGTACAGGTGAAAATGATATCTAATGAGTTACTGAAAAATTTACAACAGGAAATTAATTTTGGTCTGTATTATAAAAGTTTGCTGAAACAAAACTGATATTTTAATGACAGTCTAGTAAAAGACGAGATAAACAACGCTAACCTTACTATATACTAACGAATTCTGGCTTATTGGCTAATGCACCAAGCTTAGTTTAAATTAGAACACACTTTGTGGCTATTTGTATTTATGACTATGGTAATAGACTCGCCTCCTATTACATGGTAATTAAAACACAACTGGCGAAATGTGGATGTCATGAAGCTACTACATACAATCTGTCATTTTTTTTCTGTTTAACAGATTTTCAACTTTATCGTTATAGCATAAGGTTCAAAGTTGATTGGGAAAATTTGGCAGTTTCGGGTAGCTTGATGTGTTGACGTCTGTACTATGGGTACACCTCTTCCCAACCCTTCTGGGAATATAGGCGGCATTCTTCTGGTTAAATTAGATATTTTCTCAGAGTTTATTTTTCATTCTTGTCCACTCACGCATCTTTTTAACACGCCTCTTACAAATCGGTGTGAAGACGTTCCCTTTTAAAATTGAAAGTGACGTAAGTGCTGTTTTAGTGCGCAATCGGCGGGCAAAAGTCGTAAATCAAAGTTTTAGTGTCGAAATGTTGGGATGCGTTGGCCACTGGGGTGGCCAGCTTTAAACTTTTTTTTTTTATAAAAAAGGCACGAGGAATAAGAAACAATATGACATTTGGCCAGTATTCGACTATTGTTCGGAGATGTTATGATGTGTATGAAAAAGTATGCGTTACTACAATGTTGTAGGTAGCTTCTGGGGAATCTAACAGTTGAAGATCGCAAAAGGTAATCGGGCGTAATCTGACCCGGCTTGTGAAAACTTGCGTACAAAAACCAAACTAGGATTTAACTTATTAAGCTATCAAAAAAAAAAAAAAGAAAAAAATAAGCAGTATCTATGTACTGAAATTATAATTATGTCATTTCCATGTGTTTTTTATTCTGTATATATAAATAATAAAGTAAATAAATAAAACAAAAAAAGGTGGTTTAACCCCATGGTGGCTTAACCATGGGAGTAAAAATTAACAGGTCAATAAAAAATCGATGCTTATACCGGCCGTAACGCAAATCAGAATTCTTTGGTAGTGTATATACAGCGCCCGTAACGCACGTACAAACAAACTCTGTTAGACGCTTGCAGAGTTGAACATGTTAAAAAAAAAGTTTTATTTTTATTTTTCTCAATACAAAAATGTTTAGTTAACAGATGTTTAGTACCCATACTACCAACTGCAACCCATACTATTGTAAACTAGAGACATTCATTTGTATAATCCACCCTGTTTGTACTTCTCGTTTCGCAGGTCTGCTGGAAGAAATTTCTTAAGAAATAAGCAGTGCCTTTGTACTCAAATTATAATTATGTCATATCTATATGTATTTTACTGTATGTACAGACGCCAGCACATCAAGCTACTACAATCTGTCAGATTTCTTTAATAGATTTTCAACTTAATCCCTAAAGCATAAGGTTCAGAATTGATTGGGAAAATCTGACAGTTTCGGGTAGCTTGATGTGCTGGCGTCTGTACATAAATAAAAAAAAAAAAAAAAATATAATGGTGCTCAATGATCAATTTGCTGTTGAATCACGCTGAATTTTAGCAAAATTTTAATTTAACCTCTCACACGTCAACTGTACACCATGTGTAGAGATAACAATAACATTTCTATTGTGTCTGCTAATGACGCGACGGGTTAAAAACCGAAATGGTGAAATGCGGGTGTTCTAGAGATACACTTCTGCCACATCCTTGGGTTTCCCCGAAGGGCAAAAAGAATCATCCCTCCAGAGAATGATGGGACAACAATGTCACTGAATTGCAAATAACAAGGTGACCCTACAATATTGTCGTAATGTTTTTCTTAAGCAATGTTCTTATTTTTAGTTTAATTATTTATTTGGGTGTTATGTTATGCTGGCACTTCACTTGGCGTATTTGGTAAAATATTCGCGTTAGTTGAGGTATACAAAATATGCCCAATAGGTTTTGAAATAAAGTTCAGTTTGTAGTAACGAAATAACGCGAATATTTGCGCAAATACGCCAAGTGTAGTGCCAGCATTACAATACAACATAAGTATAATACTTATGTCTCATCACATAACAAGACCCCTCCGTGCCTCAGAAAGCACGTTAAGCCGTTGGTCCCGGCTGTCATTCGTAGATCTTTGACAGTCGTTACGGGTCGTCAGTAGCCCGAAAGTCTGACAACCAGTCTTACTAAGGGGTATCGCATTACCCAGTAACTGGGTTGTGGAGGTCAGGTAGGCAGTAATTTCATGTTAAATACTGGTATTCAGCTGCTTCCGGTTGGACGGGAAGCCAACCCCAACTTAGCTGGAAAAAGGCTAGACAGATAATGACTTGTCTCATAAAAGAAAAACGAAACAATTTCTGTAACGACAACTAGTAAATTAATAAATTCGTTATTTGCAATAATTTATACGATTTATTTTAGACGCTACTGGTATTAAATTTTTTAATGTATGTCGTGGACATTTGCAAAAATAACTTTAATGTAGCTATAAATTCAAATTCCGTCTAGTTTATGGCGTTATTGAAAAAGAACCACGACCCTGGAGAAATTTTATTGACTCTATTTTTATTTACTTTATTGATTAACAGTTTGAACATTCTTTAAATTTTTTTTTTTAACATTCTTAAATCTAGATTTTTTTTTGTTCTTCTAATTGTTTCATACATAATTAAAACTAGTGGAAAGCTTCTGCATTTCGGGCGTTCCATAAACACAAAAAATGTGAAAGTAACTCTGTTTGTCTGTCTGTTACCAAAAGAAAGAAAATACGTTTATTTGCGATAAAAATGACGCGGAGAAAGAACACAAACACAAAAAAATAACAAGTAGGGGAAACTATGCGTCATATCCACGCAAAATAGCCATCGCTCAGCATAATGCTAAGACTCTCTGCAAGACAGGGCCCCAGCGCTGGTTTTGGCGACAGCCGGCGATGACATGACGTCAACCGGCGCAGCATACAATAAAAAAAAAAAAAAACAACAATCAAAATAAGACATTAAAAAGGATTGGCACACAGGTATACCATGATCTGGGTTGGCATACTTTTTGTCGCGATAGTACGTTCCCAAAGCATAATTTCCGACTAACAAGCGAGCGAAGTTGCAGGCAAAACTTAGTCCTAGATAATAACAAGTTTCCTCCCACAAAATCCCCACATTTAAACCAAAGTACTCTACTATCTGAACGGTATTACTTACAGAGTTTTATCTGCGCAAGAGTAGGATTGCACTAACAAAGTAAGCATGTGATATTAAACCCAACTGATAGCCGACCCAGGTGGGCGACTAAAATCCTACATACTAATAATAGTCTCGTAAAGGTTCGGACATAATGACGTTACTTGTAAAGGGACTAATGTGACAGGGAATAATAATGGCTGAATTTTGATATGATGTAATAATGTATTGAAATGTGAAGGATGTTCGGTATATTCATGTGTCTATTTTTTATCTCAATCCTTTTCTGATAATCTTGAATAGACAGGCATTGTATTTTGGGAAGACTACCTACATATTTATAATTTGTGTGTCTGCTGTTGTTAAATGGGTTTATTATTTTTATCTACCATCTACCTATACTGTGCAACTGCTGGCGAACGGTCTCCCTCATACTTGGCCATTCATCTTTGCCTGCTACCTTTTTCGGCCAATCAGTCAAGAAACAGTCTAGGTCTTCGGCCAGCGTTTCTTAGGCCTGCCTCGGTGACGACATAAACAATCATGAAAAATTGCTAGCAGCTGATTCAATGGAACCTGTCAATTCTTTGATGGGATTATTTACTCCGCTAGACTCATTGTCCACTACGTTACTCAAAAATAACGTGTTACAAACTCAAATCACGAATGAGTAACCAGCATGTCACAGCACTTATCTATATTTCAATAGCAGTCAGTACAAGACCCACGGGCGGACGGTCATGGACGAGGGGCCTAACAAAGATCAAAATACAGATATAAATAGATAGATCAGAGAATCTAGTTTTCAGTTTGTGGTTACCAAAATCAACCAAAACTGGCTGGCTTCAGAACAGAACTCAGGCGCATGCGAATCGTAATGTATCGTACGAGAATTTCCGCATTCGGCTTCCTTACTTACTGTTCCGCTAGTGTGTACGGCAACTGCAGCTGTTGACACTGGTTCAGGGCCGCCATCGACACGTCTACGACTACCGTCGATAACGTGCCACTCGTGTATTTGAGCATCGTAATCAAATACACGAGCGACACCATGTCGACACGCGTGTCGTCGCCTGCAATTGCCCCTGCCGTTAACGCATGTCGCACATGTGTATGAGCACTTAGATGCAACTTGATTTTGTACCACAGCCTTATACAAAGCTTGCTCTATTAATTGTCATATTTACAACTTTCCCTAGAATAAGTAAAGTAACTGGAGATGAGGAATAGTGTTACTCGATTTTACATCCTTTCTCGGAAACTGGGCGGATTTTAATATAATGTTGCAAGAATTATGTTGGTTACACCGATGCTTTTGTTTATACTTAATAACTTGGAGAGTATCGCCTCATCCATTAAATATACTGTCGTGGGGTAATTGCGTAGCACACTGACATTAGCAATGGCTTACATTTCGACAGTTCAACAACATTGATTGCGTTATTTTCGTTACTGAGCAGACAAATGTTTCGAACATATGAAGCAATTGATTAGCAATATCCTTCAAAATGATCTATACCGTGTTACGCAATTAGGGTGCTGGTCTATTCTGTAAAAATCTCACTATGAAAAATTAGGAGAAGTGAGCTTGAAGTGACATGTCATTCCGTCTGATGCTGTGGATTGACACAGTCCACTCACTTCAAGCTCATTTCACCTAAATTGTCATAGTGAGATTTTACAGAATAGATGTTTGGTCAATAAGACCATCTATTCTGTATGAATCCCTCTTGATTGGTCATAAAATGAGTAGTTTTTGTAAACAGCCATTTAAGTAGAATCAAGAATGTCGTGCTTGACAGCTGCTTAGCTGCTTGTAATTAAGTTACAGGCATAAAAGTTATCGGCTTCTTTGTGCAATAATGAATGTTACATTGTTGTCTCCACTGCCTCCACTATCAGATATGAGAAACACAGTTTGTGAAATGATGTTCTACTAGATCGGTACTCACGGTTCGCATGCATCTCTGCTTATGAGTCATCTATTACCACAAAGACTTTAAAGAACATACCAATAGAAGAACTCATTATACAGTACCGCCATATATGCAATTAGAAAACGACTAGAAACCCACATACAAATGCACTTCAAATTCCAATACCGCATTTCTTCGCCACCCAATCCTGCCGTCCCCTTTACAGTGTATAATGGAATGTAAAATACAAGACAATCGCTTGCCTCCCTAATGAGTGGTTGGGCACAAAAGGTGATAGTCGACGATTCATTTAGCCTGCGGTTACACGCGTGCACATACGTGCGGCAATATGCAACGCGTTCACACAATTAATGGCAGTTTCAGTTTTCTATTGCAAATTGTAATGTTTTTGGATTAGTAGGGGAATTGAAGTGGGACGTTATTGTGTGGTTTGTAGCAAAGGAATCGAGAATATTTACTTGAGTAGGTTTCATTAAAGGCAACTTATTCTGCCATATATCATGCTAGGATCAGTAAACAGTGTGTCTGAGGAAAGGGACTAAATAATTTGGTAAGAGCTTCAAAGCTAGCCTTCTGAGAGAGCAGTGGCATTTATCCATGACGACAATTTCAACATGAATGATATAACCAATATTTTGTAATCATATTATTTTGATTTGAAAGAGTGTCCATGGAGTTTCATGCCCATTCCTCTCCATAGGTACCTACTACGCTATGGATTGGGCCACTAGCTTCATCTTTCTGAATAACCGACCCCTTGACAATTCAAATGTGCCTGTAATTGGTTTATTTGAAATAAATGCTTTGAGTTTTAGACGATAAAATATTCTCATTTTTGTGTTAACCTCTGGTCTGTCGTAGATATACGTTCCGACAGATTACGCATAGAAAATTTGGCGCGTAGGTCTACGCTCCGACATACTAGAGGTTAGTGGCAATCCAAATTGTGTGGGTTCAAAGTTTAGCTACGAAAATTGCAGTATCACTAGCATCAAGGACGATAAGTCAACTGCAATCATTTCAAGTCCAAACCAAACCGGTGCAAACCTACTGCAGATTTTCAGCAGTGAATGTTATCAAACAAACTTACGGATGATTCACGAAGGTATGATCACTTAATAGAAACTCTGATGACAGTTAACTGAGTTACCCGTGGATATGGCTTGTTTCACGGTGGTTGACTTTCCGTCAGTTGATCGGATAATGGTTGGTTGACTTTCATCGTATAGCAACCTTCTTCTATAAGCAGATTGTATAGTGCAATCACTGACTTTGAAGTACTACGCTTAGTTTGGTTTAACAGGGCAAAGGCATGAGACATTTAGCTGTCAATTATACTAGCTGTGCCTTGCGATTTCACCCGCATAGGTCGCGATCCCGTGGGAATAGCGGAATAAAAAGTATCCTATGTCTTAATCCAGGTTCATGGTTTATCCATGTGCCAAATTTCATCCAAATCCGTTCAGCCGTTTTAGCGTGAAAGCGTAACAAACAAACGTACAAAAAATTAAATCTTTTTACAATATTAGTTTTTTTTTATTTGTATGCTGATTATTCCATCGTCAAAAGTGCTGGTTCCCTAAGAAATGCAGAGGTTAGAAAATCAGAAGGCCTATAGAATAGAATAGAATAATTTATTTCAGATAATTAAAATCCATCCATTTATCTATTCTCGTAATTAAAAACCTTCAGAAGTCTCAATGTCATCTCAACGACATCAATGTCAAAAACTTATCAAAAATGTAGAGACATTGGAGGTATTTTTGACAGATTGAAACAGATTTGAATGCGAACGTTCTTTGTACATTAAAGCAGAAACAAACGAAATGTCTTGTCTAATTGGTAAAGGCGTTACTCGTACAGTCGTTCTAATCAACACTGCTTTAATTTAGATGTGAAATAAATGTAGGCAAAACCATTGAAATGTAAAATAATGCACTGAAACACCTTCTAAAGGCACAATTTATTGCTCTGTATAGGTACTAAAACTACATACCATAGTGTAGGAGCGATTCATTTGCTCTGCGGTCGGGAAATGCACGTAGCAATGTGAGCGCGATTATTATGCAATGCGTTTTCATAATTAATTGCATTTCACTGATCGTGTTATGGGTGCATAATATTCAGTGCATTTAGATATATAACGGTGTGGAACTATAAGAGAGGAATGATACTGGCCATTCACAATGTCAAATGAAGACTTATTTTTGCGCAGAACAAAAGAAAAGCGAATTGTAAGCCAACCTTCTTCGTTTTGTTCTTCCTTTTTCAAACCTACTGCAGTTTCATTGCAAGAAGAGGTCATATTTAAATATAAACTCGTAAGCAGTGATGTAAAAGAGAAAGTGATAATTGTATGTTTATCATATTAAACACTTAACGTATGCGTCGTCATCCATTTTGGCGAGGCCTGTACGACGGATTACGTGTTCCTCGCTATAAACAGTTGCGGATATTATCTTGTTAGTTTTATCGAACAAGAAGTAAACTTCATACGATACAATTTTCGCAGCATACTGTCGTGTATCACCGCTGTCACGTGTCATCTCTGATTAACTTTTATCGACGAAAGACACCGGAGTAACGACGTGTCCCATACCGGAGAATCTTAAATCTGTAATCTCCACTTTTTGCATTCCCTCCCGCCTCGGGCGGCTATAACGACACAATAAACGTATTTTATACGCGCTCACACTTAACGTTTATATCGCCTTATAAGTAGATCGAGAAATAATAAAACTAAAGGAGAGCGAACATCAAGAAAGCAATAACATCATTATCATAGCGAGTCCGCCATCTCTTTCCAATAGGTTTCACCCCTCCCTTGGCCCCGCCCACCGCGTATCTCCTCTGTCACCTGTATATCTCGAAACATTACACATATGCAAAACTTTCGCGCTCGCATCTCGTCGCACACATACAGAGACAGGTCACCTACACACTATACGGAATATGCAGCTGCAACTCTGCTGAGTGCACACTACGGTATAAATCTGCGAGATAAAAATTGTGCTATATTGCCTCACGAGTGTGTTGCCCGGACGTGGCATTCTTTTTTGTCTCGATAGCCTGTAGGCGTGCCTAGTAAGTTGTTTGCACCTCGAACAGTGGTCGATATTTCAGTCGTGTCATCGACGCGACATCTCTTATAAAATATTGGACTCGCGTTCATTCTTTATGCTGTTTGAAATTGTATTTCATATCAATACTTTTCTTAGAACGTTTGTCTGTGTTTGATACGGGATCTTCATTAAAATGCCTCTGAACACTGAATTGTCTGAACGTAATGTTCGTGAGAACAGTTAGCCTTGGCTTACTTTTACGTAAGCGTTAAAAATATAACTTATAATGTAGATTGTAATTTTTATTATATCTTGTACCACCCACAGTCTTGTTTAGTTTGGTGAAATGACCTTTGTTAAATTATTTTACCCAACTACGGTTCGATCAGATTGGTATTAACAGAACCTGACTAGCCGGTCGATTCTGGAAAAATCTCACCGCGATAACTAAAATGAAGTGAGCTGTGAGTGATGCTGATGCTTGGATTGACAGTATTGACGACTCACTCCACGCTCACTTCACCCAAGTTTTCACGGTGAGATGGTTACAGAATCGCACGGCTGCTGTTGTAAAAACCTCACCGTGAAAACTTAGGTGAGGTGTGCTGTTATACATATGCCACCTGACACGTATTGCCACTATTGTCAGCTCACATCAAGCCTACACTTCTCGTAAGTTTTCATGATGAGACTTTTACAGAATAGATCAACATGTCTCACAGGCTAAAGGTACGATTTCCATTGGTTTCTATTCTCTTATACACCGAATTAAACTATCACTAAAATTCCTTACTTTCGGCTTTCGGCTAGAATCTTAAAGACGTTCTGCAAAAAAAAAAAAACTCTGAATTTAAAAGTAATTTTGACACAGCCAAAATCGAATTTGACAATCGCGACTCCACGTGGTGCTTGTTTGCCCTACCCCGTGATTTGCTTTAGAGCTGAAGGCGCGCGGGGGGGCAGCCTGGACGTGTTTTATATGGAATTTTTCACTTTTTGTATGGAAAATTATTACTTACATGTTGAGTTTTAGGGGTTTATGATTTTATAAAGGGGGTCGTAATTTTAATTAGTTTTGCGATAGGACACACCATTTTCGAGATATAGGAAAAACAAAGATACACTACGGTTATTGCATTGTATCGTATGAAGTTTACTTCTTGTTCGATAAAACGAACAAGATAATATTGTTTTTTTTTTATGTCTTGGGAGTTCAGCATAAAAAAAATTGCCATTTTCAATAGATTAATAATTCAGTGCGATCTAAGTGCTGTCAAACTAAAATATAGTGAAGTTGTGTCACTTTAGTCAATTTCAGAATGGGAAGTCGTCGTTTGACAGGAATAAACTAAATTTTGGAGATTTTTAGTCTACTTTATGGGCATTTGTGACAAGAGAATCGGCACCATTTAATGATTTATTTAATACTTCAGCACATAAATGTACAGAGGTGGACTTAATGTCATAGGCATTTTCTACCAGTCACCCTTCCAATAATAGATTTCAATTCTCTACTTACCTACTTGAAGACTATGTTGACTCTATGGTAGGTACCACACATAACATTTTACTTATAGACCCTTCAAACACATACAAAAATTTAAGGAATTCATAACGCACAACTCCAAAATACAGTTATCAATCAACACGCTACTATCGGCGCTCACAATTTTTCCTCCCATACAATTTTGTTCGACTATTAAATGATGAACGATTTCGGAGCACCGGCGATAATTATTCGCATTGTATATGAAACAGTTAGTCCTCTATAATTACCGGACAGGCTGATTCGACGTATTGTTCAAATGATGACCATCATGTAGGAACGTAAAATATGATTCGTGTCAGAGCAATTATGCGTTCTGTTATTATATATTTTCAATGAATGGACAGCCGTTATTTATATAGTTAGTAATATAGTTATTTTGTTTTGTTTCTGGGGTGGTGACAGGTCAAATAATGCTTTTTTGTGTTTCTAAATTGATCTTTAAATTGACATTGAATTTTCTCCACTAAGAATAGAGAATTAGTCCAAAATGTATCTTGATCAGCTGTGTCTAAGAACTTACAAAACATTACGTAACATCACACCTGTAATTCTCGAAAGATTAGGCAGCGATGCACAACTGAACAGACGCCAGTACATCAAGCTACCCGAAACTGTCAAATGTTTCTAATCAACTTTGAACCCTATACTTTAGCGATAAAGTTGAAAATCTATTAAAAAAATTTGACAGATTGTAGTAGCTTGATGTGCTGGTGTCTGTACATGAAGTGGTTATTGAATTATTAGCTGAAAAAGAAGTGGCTATTAGATTACTAGTCTGTACCACATGATAATAAACATAAATACTTCTTCTACATAGAATATTGAACCCCAGTCTCAAAAAAAAGCCGCAAATCGGGAACATAAAACAGTGTACTAACAGTAAAAATCGTTAAAACTTTATTATCATGAATCAATTATTAATATTTTACGATCGAAAATCCGCAAAAGAGAACATTATTGGTTTTGGCTTCATAAGCGATCGTTTGATCATAAACGGTTCTATCAAAATATTTTTTTTCATTACTTTCATATTTTAATTTTAAATTAAAGTGCTTTTACATTAGACTTATTGAGTAAGGACTAGTAATACCATTAATTTTATTTTGTTGGACTCGTAGGATATTTTTGTATCCCAAAATCTTTACGCTTGGCACGGTCAGTCATTGTGACAATTCCTGAGGTAAGCTATGTCCGGCAGTGCACTGACTGATACGATGATTATAGTAATTCTAATAATTTTAACGGAATCATTCAGTTTCAAATTCAAATTCCTTTATTAAAACTTACAAATAGTACACAAACACAGTATTAGCATGCAGTTCTAACCAAGAGAAAGTTTAGACTTATTTAGCAGCGGGACCCAAACTAGGTACAACCTATATCTTGGTGACCCAAACACTATACAAAATTACTACATAGTTGAATCAGTTCAACTAGCGCAAGATTGGTATTGAAAATTTCATAATAATTCACTATTAATCATTTATAATTTACAATTTTATTTTTATATTTTAATTCATAATTAGATATAAAAAGTAGTAATCTTTTCTGTCATAGTAATATGGATCCAAAGAGACAGATTCCTTGTGATTATTACAGGAACCCAAACTTGAATATCTTACGAATATTACTAGTGGAGTTCATATAGTTTTTTATTTTATTTGGTGCACTCAAGTTGCGATCGTTTATGTATGAACTAGCGACCCGCCCCGGCTTCACACGGGTGCAATGCTGATCACTACATAGTAGTCGCTTCCCGCTGTCTGTCTGTCTCTATGTATGTTTGGATCTTGAAAACTACGCTACGGATTTTGTAGAGATTTTGTAGAGAAACACTGATAATTTTAGAGCCATTATTTCTCGTAAAACGTATAGAATAAAAAATCGTTATTGTGGGTTATCCCTAAGAGATACACATATACCATTGTGAATTTTTTGTAGACCTTTTTAAAGTGTACAATACTGTAGTAAATTATTTTGATCTATCTCGTAGGATTCAGCCAGCGTTTGCAATGTAAACGCAAAAAATGTGTTTATTTACGACATCACATTAGAAACCTCTAAAATTATCAGTGTTTCTCTACTATATTATGCATGTATTATACATATAAACCTTCCTCTTGAATCACTCTATCTATTAAAAAAAACCGCATCAAAATACGTTGCGTAGTTTTAAAGATCTAAGCATATATAGGGACAGACAGACGGAAGCGACTTTGTTTTATACTATGTAGTGATATGTGTTTTGTCAGACTGAGGGCTGATTTTACCAAAGTCAGATATATTTTATCCGTGGAATAAAATTGACGTCTTACAGTAGAACTGTGTATGGAAAAACTGTCAAAAATTCAAAATTTATTCACAGTATAAGACTTATTCTATATATGTATAAAAGTTTGGTGGAATGCGCCGTAAGACGGTTTTTTCCACAGTCCTATAGTGCCAAATTCTGATGAACACAAATGGAATGAAATGAATGAATGGAATGTTAAATACAAGCTAAATATGCTCATCTACTTACCGACTTACCGACTTCATTATTTTATGACTTCCTCACACCAGAAGGTTATCGTAGGTATTCATAGGTACCCAAAAAACCACAGCCTTCACAACATAATTCGTTTTTTCACCCGTTAATTACAGTAGAACAACAATTGCGTGCGTGTGTAATTTTACGTTGTAATATTGTCATAATTACAATGTTTTAGATGAAACTGTAGCGCACAGTTACCTTACGTCCGCTTACCGTTCCTACAATTAAACATTTTAATCACTGTTGTAAAGATGAGGACTGTTTATTTATAAATAACTATCTGCGCCCCGCGGTTTCACTCGCATAAGTCTCGATCACGTAGGAATATCGGGATAAAAGTATTCTATGTGTTAATCCTGGTTATAAACTATATGTGTGCCAAAATTCATCAAAATTGGTCATAAAAGAAGTAAAAAACATACACACACACACACACACACACACACACACACACAAACTTTCGCCTTTATAATATTAGTGTGATTGTGGTTAAAAGGGTTATTGAAAAGAATGAAGTTTCGTCAATCTGAGTCTTTATATGATTTAGGTTTTCTATGTCGCCACAGAAAAAATGTTAGCATAACTCTATATAAAAAATGAAGCTCCAAGCGGTTTAATTTTTAAATGAGATGCTTTTGTCTAGTATTCTAAGATAAAAATGGCAGTTAATTTATTCTCAAATCATGGACATTCGTGAACCCAACACATGATGTTAATAAAAGAGATTATTCATCGCGCTTCTAAAACTAGACTGTGAATATTATTATTAATTAATAATAATAATAATAATAAGGCTTTATTGAAAACAAAGTATGTACACAGTTACCTACATAATAATAATAATACTTTATTTGCCAAAATGTAGGTGTACAGAGTAGTATGATCTTAGATTAAATGTGGCCCATTTACATTCTACCATAACATGTGGTGTGCAAATATTTACATATACATTAAATTATTAAAAATGTCCTAATATTCCGTACAAATGTCCGCTTAAATAAATTGATTGCAAATATTAAATTTCACAGTAGACACAATTAAAAAAAAGTCATGTCAATGTTACATCCGTTACCAATATGATTATTATAAAATGTTAGATTTTTTAAATGTTAATGTCCATGAATATTGTTATAATGTCAAAACTAAAAAAAAAAAAATAAGCGCACTACCTCCTGAACTAGGTTGTTAGCCTGTATCTCAGGAGACAGTTCCCTTCCAGTTTACATAATTATTACATTCTTACAGCGTTCTCAAGTATTAATTTAATTAAAAGACCCATTAAACACATAGGTAGACAATAATATGTTCTCCACTGACTTCAGTGGTAAGTAAATACCTGAGAACTGTGAAAGCTGTGTGCATGTTTTGCAGTCGCACTCAGTCTGCCTTTAGCTTTTCTCGACCTTGACCTAACGGTAATCGGGTCAGCTGATACACCGTAACTTTTTCGTTCAACCGTACATCATAATCTGCCTAGTCTTTTCCCAACTAACTTGGGGTCAGCTTCCAGTCTAACCAGATGCAGTTGAAGACCAGTATTTTATATAGAGAGACTGCCTATCTGACCAACCAACCTTTCACCAAACTTACATGTTTGAATAAATACGGCAATTTTTTTTTTTTACTATAGGACACACATTTCACTAGTTATATTTAAATCTCATGTAAAAGGGGGCAAACCTACTGCCATTAACCGGGCACAAACCCAAACTCCGGGCTGCTACTAAAGGTGAACGCACAGTTATCCGAGCCGAACGCATCGATCGAAACGAATTTTAGAATTCTGTAGATGAAATCTTATAAAACCTCGCTCACTTGCTCGCGTCGAATCGTCCAAATTCGGAAGAACCCCAGAATTCCTAGACGAATTCGGATGACGTCATCAGATTCGGCGCGGCTTATGCGGTCGACTCGACCGATGCGCTCGCATTCTATCGAAAGCACGTTGGTAGGTGAAGGGCGGGCGTTTTGGGGGACTGTCTTTTATAATTTTGACGTTCGAATAGTGCTGATTCTCAGCCTAGTTTGAATAAATGACTTTTGATTTTGATTTTATCACAACGCACACAGACAGAGTAACGCACGAGAACTACTTCTTTGTTGTTTTGTCTTCGGCGTGGTCCATACTTTCGGTGCTTCGGTTCATACTATGTGTGCGAGGCCTCCTTGACTTCGATTCGTTCGACGCGTTCGGCTCGGATCTGTGTGCGTTCACCTTAAGAAATTCCAGGTGAAAAATCCTTATTGTAGTGTATCTATTTAATAGATATGTAGGTAAACGCTGTCCCATTCACACAAGCGAGATAGCTGCTGTCACTAATGTAATCTGTCAGTTACGAGGAATGGCGGGAAAACAGGAACGTGAAGCAGGGTCTAAACTATAGCGTTTGTGGTAGTAGTGAGCCAGTGAAGTGATATATTAAACATAAATACGGAATCAACAGGATTTTATTTATTTATTAAAAATTTATGCACAAGTAAAAAAGGTACTGTAGGTACAGACGACAGCACATCAAGCTACTACAATCTGTCAGATTTCTTTAATAGATTTTCAACTTTAGCGCTAAAGCATAAGGTTCAAAGTTGATTGGGAAAATCTGACAGTTTCGGGTAGCTTGATGTGCTGGCGTCTGTACAAAGGTGGACTTAATGCCTGAGGCATTTTCTATCAGTCATCCTTAGGGTGATGCAGAGACAAAATATGGTAGGTGCAACATATGGGAGAGATAGCTAGGAAATGACTATACAATACATGAATTAAAATACAAGAATTCTACACTTATTATATTTTTTTTCGAACAATCTGCCCCTTAACAACATAACATTTAAATAAACCCGCCGTGTCGGGCTTAGTTTAAATACGCGCGCACTAATTATTAAGCATTGCTTGAGGACAATTTATTTCCCATTAGCTTCAACCTTCGAATTTCGGTCACCCACCTCAGTATAAAGACGATTATTTTAATTTTGCTAACAACACTTTAATTACTGCCTGAAGGTCGTCTTGGTAGAATAAGGCCTACCATTAAAAGTGTTGCTGTTGGTTTTTTAGCACGTTAGTTTGACTGTTTATTTTCGAGAGTTTCAATGTCCGATCGTTATTTCTTTTGAGCGAGCCCTCTGTTTACGTAATGTGTCGATCAGTCGGCGAGAAATTTCCTTAAAAAGGAGACGTGCAATGGGGACATTTCATTTTCGGTTTTCCTTGACTTCGGGTCCTGGGGTCAAGGAAAGTCCCAACCCCAAGCGGCTCAAAACAGTAGTTACCCATTAGGTTAAAGTATTAGCGCTGCTTGAGGCTCTTAGCAGCCGCTACATTGGCGTCAGCACTGCTAGCCGTGCTGCAGCCAGCCGAACTAACTGTTCTGGCGTTGTTTCGATTAGTATTGTCAAGTTAAGTACCTACTTGCATACTGGGAATACCACTTCAATTGAAACCCCTCAAATTCCGTACAAGCTGAAATAACGAAGTGTTTATTGTAAAGGGTGACTGGTAATTAGTGATCGATACTTAAACACATGATTCTACTCATGACAACAAACAGCTTTTACTATGGGACCAAACCTGAAATCGCAAAAAAAAATCAGCTGTTCCCTACATTTTCACGACTCGTACGAACATAAATGTAGAGAACAGCTGATTTTTTTTTCGCGATTGTTTAAGTTGTTTGTTGTCATGAGTAGAATCATGTGTTTAAGTATCGATCACTAATTACCAGTCACCCTATATTATTAGCTCATTGGATAATGTATGACTAACAATAAGTTTACCCTATCGCTTATGGAATAACCCAGAGTTCAATCAGTACTCACTTATAGTTTTTGTAACATAATAATAACCATGGGTGGGCAATGTGCAATGCCATGTGTGCTATTTGCATTGCTTCTGTTCCAATTGTTGCTCTATATGGAATGCCTCTTATATTAGACTGCCTTACGCGTTGTAGTGTTCTTAACCCTAGAGAGACCATGGCCGTCAATTTGACCGCACGGCAATTTCATTCTCAAATATTTTACAAACTATGTTTTTGTTTCTTTTCATATTTTATGACTTTTCCTAATTTGCTATTGTTAGGCTAAATCTACATAAAAAAATATTAAACTATAAAAAACAAAAACATAGTTTGAGAATGAAATCGCCGTGCGGTCAAAATGACGGCCATGGTCTTTCTAGGGTTGATTATATGGTATCCCCCAATCTGGTGAGATTCCTACCTGATTATTCGTCGAAAGTTCCACGGGTTGTAAACTCCTGTAATTAAAATGGTGGCTGATTCTAATTATGTTGACCTTGAATTATAATCTAATCTAATCTGAACTTCTGAAACTGAGGTAGTCGCTGAAAATCAGCGGTTTTGACGATATGTTCAGCCGAAGTCACAGCATTTTGGTGAGCAACGACGTGTTCTTGCACAGATGCGACACACGCAAGAAACATATTTACTCTAAGGTAGGACTCACGGCTTATTGTTTGTTACAAAAGTAGTTATTTTTCCACTCTGTTTTGATTGTTGTTGTTTTGTTGTCATCTGCCATTGTCGCGGGCGCATCACGGATTAATGTATTCATGTATTGTCAGTGTCAATTAATGTGTGTTGTCTTTGATCCCTGGCCTTGACATCAAGCAATGGACAAAAATGTCAACATTTTATATGTTTGAGTTTGACCACGTTGTATGTGTATATTTTATGTCTTTTTTAGGGTTCAGAGGACAGGGTGTTGTGGCGCAGTCTGGGAGAGACCTATGTCCAGCAGTGGACTGCGATAGGCTGAGTTTGATTGATTGATTGATTGATTTAGGGTTCCGTACCCAAAGGGTAAAAACGAACCCTAAAACTCCCGCTCCGATGTCCGTCCGTCCGCCCGTCCGTCCGTCCATACGTCCGTCCGTCAGTCTGTCACCAGGCTGTATCTCATGAACCGTGATAGTTAGACGGTTGAAATTTTCACAGATGATGTATTTCTGTTGCCGCTATAACAACAAATACTAAAAAACAGAATGAAATAAATATTTAAGGGGGCTCCCATACGACAGACATGATTTTTTTGCCGTTTTTATAGATAATGGAACGGTTTTTTATGTAACGTGCGTTTTGTTTGTGCTGAATAAACATTTTTTTCTTTTTTCTTTCTCTTTCTGAATTATATTTCAGTGCAGGGCAAAACCCTCTACACAGCACTTAAGTAATAAGTCGTCACTGGTTTTTATAATCCATTAAAGAAAAGTATAAATTATGACCGACAAGGGAATGAAGGCCACAAGAAAATCCTTGACCGTCAGATAGTAAGTAATCCATTTTGTAATTTATTGATAAAAAGTTAAAAACTTTATTAATCAACGGTATTCTAAACTATCAGAATCATGTACGTATATAATATAATTGGGTCATAATCAAAATTGAAGCTTCGTTTTTTGTAAAAATAAAAATCGTCAGATTGTATGCAAAATCAACTTTTAATTGCTAAATATTCAAAATAATATAATCACGTGTAAGAAAAAGATCGTTTTTAATTAGTTTAGTAAATATTGCTACTATTTACTTTTTTTATAGTCCACAGAAAATATTAAGTTGACCACAGAAATGAATGAAATCAACTTACACATCGATGATTTTAAATCTTAATAAAAACAAATAACTTGTAATGATTAAACATATCCTGCGTTATACAATTAACATATTTTCTTGTTAAACCAGTCTTTAAAAAATCAATAAAAAAAATAACTGTGAGATTCCACCGGAAATATCTTGTTTGTCCACAGAAGAGACAAATATAATCAGTTACCGCTGTACTTCCACGATTTACAACAGTTAAAAAATATTTTCGTAACTACTGTCACTACCGTTAAAGTTATAGCTATTATTAAGTTTCTTATTAGTAAGTTCTGTCAAGCGGTACAACAAAATCATCAGAATCATCTGGATAAACATCATCAAAGTGCAATCTCTTTCTTGAAGCTACTGGAGAATGTTTTTCTATTGAACCTTCAGCTATGGGAGAGTTGCTGCAATTTCTTCGATTTCTGCCACATGAGAATTATCTATGCCAATCACTTCAATACCTTTACATTTATTTTTCACACAAGCTAACAATGAATTAAAATCTGATATATCTATATCTTTTCTCCTTCTTTCTTCAATCGCTGCGTCAGCTAACCTTGCACGAGCACGACACATGCTTTGCTTTTTTGCTCTCGACGTCTTCTTTTCTATTCTTCCTCAGTCATTTTTTTTTTCTTGGAGGCATGGTTGCTAAAACAAAAAAGGATTGTGTGGTTTTTATGAAACCACGGTAAAAGTGAAACTTTTTTTCACATTATAGACATTTAACTAAAATTTTTCGGAATAATATTCCATTAAGTGTATAAAAATCGCTTCATCAATCTTAATTTTATATTTTGGAAAATGGGAATGATAATGGGAAATGATAAAAGTAGACTAGGTCTACAACTAATATTTTTATTGAACTCTGTGACTTAGAGTACGACATACATAATACTTAACAATTATTTAGATGATATACAGATATTAAACGAGCGCCTTTCACTTTATCCCTACTCCGCGGCTGACCATCACGCGACATGCAACACACAGACGAAAAAGTTTGAGACTATGTAATAAAAGTTTCACTTTAAAATAATCTAGATAGAACGAGCAATACAAAATAACAACAAGTTAATAAAAAAACAACAGCAACACACATAGCATAGCTTCTGAGAAATAAGTAATCAGCAATAATATTATCCATTCTGTCGACAATCATCCCTTCGGTGGACACAGAGACACAGAAAAGAGTTCCACAGAAGGGACTGCTTTGTAAAAAATGAAATTTACAGTCATGTTTTTTTAGGTTAGAAAAGCAACAATGTAAAATTCATAAAAAAGTCCATTTGACGCAACCAGTCAAAGTTTTTCATGTTAATTCAGTGCACACTTACCAAAATATTGAACACAAAGGAAAGACACACGATCTTTGACAAAAAACTTGTTTAGTACAATTTTTTAATCGTTAAACCACACGCACTATACAAATTTTCTCAGCACAATGACAAAGGACAGCTGCACAGAGTTGCCAGTGTCAAAACAAAAATATCGATTTGAAATGTGTGAAATCGATTCTAAACTCCCGAGTTTTTTTTATTCCACAGGATGGATACGAATTCAGTAACGCGTTGTTTAATCTGTTTTTTTCTTAAAAATAAGGGAAATTAATTTTAGAAACGCCAGGAATATATAAGTTCATTATGTTAGTTATTTATTATTCAAGGTCTGACTATGATAGGAAGAATGGTTGATTTTGTATAACCACGCAAAGCTACGAACTCCTACTAGTAACAAGTCCACAGAAGGATATTTTATCATACTGTGTGCATATAAAAAACCACTTTTACTTAAAACATATTTAATATTCTACATCACGCACATAGCTCAGCACACAATGCGTACCTCTGCCAAAAAAAAATACTTACTAAGTGTCTTGAACATGGAAAAAATATGTGATAACACTTTTTTTGCAAGTTTTGATTATGACCCAATTATGTTTAAATGTTGATTTATAAACCAGTAAAATAGTGAGGTTCCTGTGGATGAGTGACCATCTTTACATACCGAGACCCCTCCGTGCCTCGGAAAGCAAGTTGAGCCGTTGGTCCCGGCTGTCATTCGTGGATCTTTGACTGTCGAAGCCCGAAAGTCTGACAACCAGTCTTACCAAATGGTATCGTATTAACCAGTAAATGGGTTGTGGGGGTCAGATAGGCAGTCGCTCCATGTAAAATACTGGTATTCAGCTGCATCCGGTTAGACTGGCAGTCAACCCCAACCTAGTTGGGAAAAGGCTAGGCAGATGATGATAATAGTAAGGTTCCTTTCATGAGTATGAGGTGTAGAAGTGATTGGGCTACCAAGAAACCTTTGGCGGTGCTTAAATGCGGGCCAATGGCTTCTGCCCAATTTTATTCCGCATGTTTTGATAGTAAAGACTCATTGGTTTCGTCTTAACAAGTACCATAACCCAAGGGCCCAGGGTCACATGATGGAGCTGACTATAGGAACTCCTCAAATAAAAAAGATAGCCCCGTTGCCTTTGGGCTCGTTGGATTTGTCGTGATAAATACTTTACAAGTGGAGGTGATGATACTAATATTATTTTTCTTTTTTCGCAACTACCAGTGTGTAAATAAATAAATAACTACAAGGCTTTCCAGTCACATATTACTACACACTTGACAAAATAATAATGAGTCATAACCTTTCCGACATTCCCTTCGACAAACGTATACCACATATGGAACAAATTCCCCTCTAAAACTTCGATTTTTCGAGCCAAAAGCGGAATTACCTCGAACTAAAGGTCTAAGGAGGTCATCGACAGTCGGACCTCCGTTTAATTACCTGTACGTTACGTTAGCGACCCTATTAATCCGCAATTACGGTTTTAGGGACGGAGGAAGAAATAACTCCGGGAGTTTCGATGCCTTGCTATTGGTAGCGTTTATCTTAATTTTATTAAGGTACCTCGTTTGGCTGGTAATGAAGACTACGTACACGTTTTTCACCTTAACTTTATGTGTCTGTTCAGTTTTTGTTGGTAATTTTTGAAAATTATAGTCAAGTCACATCTGCCTTTTCCCAACTGTGTTGGGGTCGGCTTCCAGTCGAACAGGATGCAGTTGAATACCAGTATTTTACTTGAAGCGACTGCCTGTCTGACGCCTAGCCAACCCAGTTACTGTGTAATACGATACCCCTTGGTAAGACTAGTTGCCAGACTTTCGGACTTCTGACGACCCGTAACGAATATCAAAGATCCACGAATGACAGCTGGGACCAATGGCTTAACGTGCTTTCCGAGGCACGGAGGGGTCTCGGTATGTAAAGCCATCCACGAACCAACCGCGGCAAGCGTAGCTTAACCTGATCGGTCGTCCCGTGTGGCTGTTATTTCTTAACCACAAACCCCTCTGATAACTTTCAGAGGGGCTTGTGGCTAAGTCAAGTGTTTTTATAACGGGCACGGTGCACCTTCCTGTGGTTTTCGGTTGTTTTCTACTGAGGTACGTGAGCTGTCAGTGTCATCCCACTGATGCTAGTGATTGACTAAGCAAACATTTACAATCATAATCAAGATTTTAATAATGTTTTTTTTAAGCTAATTCTATTGATAATTTTATTTAATTTCAAAACTAGTATTATAGTTGTCAAAACATTACTATTTTGTGGGGGTTTAAAATAAAATAGCAAAACAGAAACTTAGTCAGAATATCAATTTTATTTTTTTTTTAAATTATGTTTTCCTAGACTAGTCCTTATGATAAGTACTTATCATTTTTTTCTAGATTAAAACACCACAAATTGTAATGTTTTGACAATTAGGTATAATTCTAGCTTTGAAATTATATAACATGATCAACAGAACTAGCATAAAATATATTGTTAAAATCTCGATTATAATTGTAAACGTATTCTTTGTCAATCACTAGTATCAAGTAGCATGACAGTGACAGCTCACTCCACGCTCACTTCACCTAAGTTTTCACGGTGAGATGGTTACAGAATCGCACTGCAGTACACACGATCCACCCCTCGATTCTCCACAATCGCACCAATCCGCTTTGTCTAACAACGGTCACTAAGTCCATCCATTGTGTCTATGAGATGAGTGGCCGTCGTTAGCGACTTAGCTGGCGAGATAAGGGCTTAGTACAAAAGATATCAGTGTAATCATTTATACAAGTGCACATTGGAAAAGCTTGAATGTCATGTTGACTTCGGAATTAATTTGTAAGATTAACTTTTCAGTGTAATTTTTGCGAGTGTATTCAAAAGTGTTGTTGTATTTTTTTTTTTTTTTTTCATTATTTTAACAAAGTGATTACTGACTTACTAAAGAAACATAAGTTGTTATGACTCAGCGACAGTGCCACACGTCACTTTTTCTTAAAAAAAAAAAGCGTTTTGAGAATTGGACAGGTGGCTTTTACCTATCAAATTCTCAATAATATTTTTTTTACTAATCCTATACTGTCTACTGGTGGGCCTCCTCCAAGCCCTTCCAGGAACCCCTTTCTCATGCCACCGCTACAATGATTAAACTTATTTAATTTTCCTAATAAGTTGAAACAATTTTTTGCAAAAATAGAAAATTATAATTCCTTTTTCAGTCCCCTGTAAGACTTCTGAAAGATTAAACACGACACTTCTGAAGCCCAATTTGCTCGGCTTTTGAGCGGCCGATTCCCCACGCAATCGGCATTGTCTATCCGTAGTAGTTTCAATTCGCCCGTCCATTGTGTCGCCGAGAGATGAGTGGATGTCGTTAGACAGCGCGAGATAAGGACAAGTACAAAAGAGCTTGTTGTAATCGCCATGTGCGCATTTTGCGAACACGGTATTGTGAGAACCTACCCTAAGAAGAAAATCGAAGAATTTTTTTTATGATGGATATAAACAATAAAAAATATTTATTTGTTCAAGGCCTAAGCCTATTTACAATTATTGTACCTTAAATTTAATTTTGTAACTTAGAGGCAAGATACAAGACGTGTATTATATTATATTCGGGTTTAAACTAGAAAGACTCCCGTGCTATAAGCACCAGTTACTTCCGTCACCACCGTGATCAAGCTGCTATTACAAGTGTGGTGCGATGCAAATGTAAGTATAAAGTGTGTTTATGTGTGTTGTGAGTTATGTGTGTGTGCGTGTGTGTGTGTGTGTGTGTGTGTGTGTGTTTTGCAACTTAATTATAAAATTTTGTTATATTGTGGTATCGTGTTACCCCGTAACTGGGCTGTGGAGGTCTGATAGGCAATCGCTCCATGTAAACTACTGGCATTCAGCTGCGTCCGGTTTGACTGGAAGCTGACCCCCACATAGCTTGGAAAAGGCTAGGCATATGGATTGAATTATGTAATTTCGTTCTAAAATATTTTTTTAATAGTTTACATTAAACATGATCAAATTATACCACAAACATCATGTTCTCTGACACCAAGTAAAATACAACTAAAAATAAAGTAATTGAACACACATTAGACACCTGAGTACATAATCAATTTGACAGAAAAAGTCTTAAAGAACATCGATTTAATAAAAAGAATATTCCAATCAAAGTAAATATATTGTGCTTATAAAGCAATGAACATGAGGGTTTAAGGGTGCCCATATGGTGGAGGCGTCGTGTAATCGGATACATACGATAGGTAATTGTATCTAAATCGATGGCATTAGTTCCCGAACAGTTCCGTCGAAGGATCGACGAGAGACATTCATCGATGCTATGGAGACATTCATTAGACACGCGCACACTGACGCAAGTTTATACACACACGTAAGTGTTATGAGTGTATGAAAGACGATGCAGATGTTGGAACGTTGTGAAAGTGACAATGTTATCTGGAGAGTATATTTTGTTGTTGGATTTCGATTTGCTATGTAAACTGTTGATGTTTTTACTGTTAACCATGATTCAGTTTAAAATTACATTTGTCTATCTGTCAAATTATCAATACGGTAAGAAAACAAAACGGACGCTACAAAAGTGTAAAATTATTAACGACTTTTACAAAAGGACCAAACCTAAAACGCGATAGAAAAAAGCTCCATGTATCTTTTCGAGTTATGCGAATATATAATGTATGGAGCAGCTGATTTTTTGTCATTATTTTTTTTAAAGTAAACTAATATCTTTAAAAAGCATCAAGCTGTGTGGAAAATGATTAAACCGACGCCAACGAAGCCAACGAAGTAGTCATACATACACTTTCATACACAGGTACATATATCCACTCGAAAAACATACCTAAATGGTAATTAAACAGCACTCTTAAGGGATAACACACTTTTAATTACAATCTGAACCATTTTGAAGGATATTGACAATTCATTGCATCATACATTCGAAACATTTGTCTGTTTAACAACGTACATAACGCAATGAATGTTGTTGAACTGTCAAATATGAAAGCCATTGCTACTGGTACTGTGTTACGCAATTAAGTACCCCACGGAGCATAGATAAACTTGTATAAGTAATCATCAAATACTCGTACATCTCCCAGAACATGTAAGACTCATCTAGCCCTGACCTTCTTTCTAACATCCATGAAGCCCATACTTCAAGCGAGTAATCAAGCAATATTCTTCTTAATCAACCCCACCCACTGCGGCGGGGGTCGATTCTACCAACAAAGGAATTGATTAAGTAAGTATACCGCGATATTAACCGTCTGTATTATTCTACTATAATAAAGAGGGCTCGGTTACCGTGGTACTTAATGAGAGAAAACTCGATTAGAATTCGTATTAATCTTGTAATAACTTGGGAAGGAAAGTTGGTTGATTGAACCCCGATAGTATTAAGTTTTTGTATGATACTTGACGCAAGGGTTCGTTAAATGACAACGTAATTATGATAAACTAGCGGCCCGCCCCAGCTTCACATGGGTGCAATTTTTTTTTTTAATTTCGAAATTTTTACTTCATACAAACCTTGTCCTGACAATACCAAAGTTAACAAAAAAAGAATTATCCAATTTGGTGCAGGCATTCGGAAGTTATGCGCGTACAGACATTTCGGCGACTTTGTTTTATACTATGTAAAGATTATAATACATGTAGGTATACTTGCATTAGATCTACAATAACCGTATCCCTAGCAATCGAATTTGATATCGTAATGTTTGACATTACACGTCACGATGTGTCTTTAGACATGTGGACTAATTGCGTAACATACTAACAGAAGCAGTGGCTTCCATTTTGACAGTTCAACAACATTCATTGCGTTATTTACGTTCACGAACAATGTTTTCAAACATATGACGCATTTGATTAGTAATATAGTTCAGAATGATTCTGACTGAAAGTGTGTGACGCAATCAGGGTGCTGAGTCAAGTCTTTTTCAAGTCAGTCTATGGCTTTATGAATCCCACAGAGCTCGTAGACGCCTCAGAGCCACTGCTAGACACCCTTGGTTTGTATGGACAAACCAAGGATGTCAACTTTTACTCGCATTACGATACAACTGACGTGTAGAAACTGTTGTCTTCAAAGGCGTTTCGAAACAGAAGTTGCCACGAATTTTATAAGTGATGCCTACTTTAGATACTGCCGGGTGCGGCGATTCCTTGTTCTATTATGAAAACAAGGATGGCACATTCACAACGATACTGAATTCTTTTGCCAATAAACTGATCTATTAAAAACAATACTACCTAAACAATATTTTTTTTGAATGTGGAGGCAATTCTCGTAATTAAAAACGTTCAAGTTCAAGTCGCGATCTCATCACAGCGATAATCAATCTCAAAAACTTGTCAAAAATGAAGGAAATTTTGAGGTTTTATTGACAGATTCAGACTGAGATTGGAAAAGATTTTGATATTAGAATGCGAACGTTCCCAAAAATACGGGAATTGCCCCTCTGGTCTACGCACAAACTACGACCCTCATAACCCTACGAATAAACAACGGACAACAACAGTGTTAAGCACCCATACAGTACATATATACACTCCATTGCCTACATAGGAAATATTAATTAGACAGGCGACAATTATTAGCTCAATGTCAATGTCAGGATAAAAATCGGTAGGATTAGGATTGAAAAAAATAAAACACCAATTCCACAATTTACGTTAAATAAATCACTGAAAAACTGTCAAGCCTATTTATTTATTTTTTTTTGTTTATTTTATGTAGATAAATTAATTATAAATAATTCACTTTCATTTCTTAAGTTGATTTTTTTTAAAGTAGTTAATACGTATTATACCTTTCTATTAGCCAGTCTTACTAAGGAGTATCGTATTACCCAGTATCTGGGTTGTGGATCTTCAGATAGACAGTCGCTGCATCCGGTGAGACTGGCAGCCGACCCCTACATAGTTGGGAAAAAAAAGTCTAAGCAGATGATGACTTATAATAACATTTGTAAAGGTTAAATCCATACGACATTTCATCAAAATCGGTTCAGCAATTGATCAGTAAAAAAGTAACAACCACTAAAACAAACAGACACACACCCACACTTCTATATTTTCAATAGTATAGACTACATATTATTAGTTTAAAGACAATAAGAATAAACAACGGACAACCACAGTGTTAAGCACCCATACAGTATATACACTTCATTACTTACATAGAAAATATTAATTAAATAGAGGCAGTGCAGACAGCGGCGACAGTTATTGCCTCACTGTCTGTCTAAGCATACGGCTATAAGTGGTTGTTTATCTATCGTCGATAAATGTTTGCTTGTAATTAGTGAAGTTGGAACTTATAAAGTTGGCGTGGATGTGTGGTGTGTTTATTAATTGATGTTTTTAGTTAACCCAACAGTTCATAATTTTTCTTATGGGCTTAAAAAAATACAATAGCCTGCAAATGTGATGCCATTTCTCGAAAAAAATATTTACAAAAACCATAACTCAATAGAAACGTATGTTTTTGTGCATCATATCATCGTCACATCATGCATTATAATGTTAATCTGTGTTACGTAGTATCAATGAAATTACAAGATTACACGTAAAATGACAAATAAGAACATGAACTTAACTCTACTAATTATTTCGACCCTGAAAGTTCTATCATTTTAATTTTATCATTTTTTTTCGATTATTATACGCCGCTCGTTAATCGTACTTACCGATTTGAAGAAAACATAAATAAATGTTTATTCAAATCTATCCAAAATGGTACTAAATTCGAAACTCAAATACATAATAGTTAATCTTATCAACACTAGATCACTCTACTTGGATCGATTTTTAAAATATAAGACAGTTTTCGGTATGTCCCATGTGTGGGACACTATGCGCTGTAGGGTTAAAACTCTTTGTGACTGACTGTATTCTCCGAATGATAGACAACGGTGTATATCACACCCAATATTTTGCTAGCCACACCGACTTCCGAAATTAAAGTTATTTTTCACTTTATAGTGATTTTTTTTGGAAGTCGGTGGGTTTTTTTTTTGTAAAAAAGTTTTTATTGAAGCAAGATTTGCTCCGAGGAAAACTTGTTATTTTGCCATTGCGTCTGTGTTTATAAAAAGAAGAATTTTTTATATTTATATATTTTCTGTGTTTAAGAAAAACGTTTCTCAGTTATGTGGTGTGTATTTATTTAAATGTAATTCAATATGTATCGTCTATTAAATAAACAACTTACACGTTAATATAATTTAATGTATTTAATACAACGTGTAACGTTAAATGCGCAAAACCTGAAAATAGTTTGATCAGAATAACGAGCAGAATTAATTGAACCACTTTTTAATATAGGTCACATTTTTCAAAAAATCTTCATTAAAAACGTTGCCGTGTCTATTTATTAATAGGTCAAGCAACCCAATGTCAGCGCGGCGCAGCGGCCCGGTGACGACTCCCCCCTCGATAAAGTGTCGTCGCAGACGCATGAAACGATCAGAATGGCCAGTAAAACTAAAACAGCTCATAAAACCTTTACAATTTTTTTAATGACTTATTTTCTCTCTGAAATAGGTCAATTGAATTAAAAATCAGTTGGGGTGTCTGAGGTTTTGCGCATTTAACGTTACACGTTGTATATATTCCTACCCTAACAAAACAATACATTCTAACCCTAGTAAGCGTTCGTAAGGTTTTATAAAAATTGTTTTTTATTAGAATACTGTGTAACCAAAAGTTGTTAAACTTACACCAGCACGATAGTAAAAAAAAAAAGAATTTTAAAATAAAAACGCCGAATTATTACCTCTTCATTCGTCATCCATCATAAAAAAACCAATCACACATTTTTTTACAAAACTAAAACTTTTCCCAATACACACACACACACACACACCCACAAAAACTTTCACTCATTGTCACAACATCTGTTACATCGTCATAAAACTAACCTAACTTCGCTAATTAAGTTAGCAAACGATACCGACCAACTTTACAGAGGCATTAACAGAACGCGCTAAGTAGTCTAAGTTAGCCTGAAAGTTACGGTGTTATCTAAATGAGAGCATCTTACGTTATATAAGCTAAGTTAATTAAGAAGTGGTAGATGTGAGCGGGCGCCGGCGGGAGGTAGCGGTGTGGTAAGTAGGGTGTAAGTAGGTTTCTTGTGGTGACGTGTGACAGACGGTTTGACAAGTGACGTGGTATTATTTATTTATTACTAGCGACCCGCCCCGGCTTCGCACGGGTGCAATGCTGATCAATACATAGTATAAAACTAAGTCGCTTCCCGCTGTCTGTCTGTCCCTATGTATGCTTAGATCTTTAAAAAAACGAAACGGATTTTGATGCGGTTTTTTTAATAGATAGAGTGATTCAAGAGGAAGGTTTATATGTATGTATAATAATTGCATAATATAGTAGAGAAACACTGATCATTTTAGAGCCATCATTTCTCGTAAAAAGTATAGGGTAAAAATGTTTTTTGTGGGTTATTCCTTAGAGATAGACATATACCATCGCGGACATTTTTGTAGACCTTTTTAAGATGTACAATACTATAGTACATTATTTTGATCTATCTCGTCGGGTTCAGCCAGCGTTTGCAATGTAAGCGCAAAAAAATGTGTTTATTTACGACATCACATTAGAAACCTCTAAAATTATCAGTGTTTCTCTACTATATTATGCATGTATTATACATATAAACCTTCCTCTTGTTTCACTCTATCTATTAAAAAAAAACACATCAAAATCCGTAGCGTAGTTTTAAAGATTTAAGCATATATAGGGACAGACAGACAGGGAAGCGACTTTGTTTTATACTATGTAGTGATTATTATTTAGCACTGGGGGGCGGGGAGGGGCCCGTTAAAAAAATAATAACAGCCGCACAGGTCGATTGATCAGGTTAAGCCATGCTTGCCGCGGTTGGTCTGTGGATGGGTGACCATCTTTACATATCGAGACCCCTCCGTGCCTCGGAAAGCACGTTAAGCCGTTGGTCCCGGCTGTCATTCGTGGATCTTTGACACTCGTCACAGGTAGTCAGAAGGCCGAAAGTCTGACAACCAGTCTTACCAAGGGGTATCGTAATACTCAGTAACTGGGTTGTGGAGGTCAGATAGGCAGTCGCTCCATGTAAAATACTGGTATTCAGCTGTATCCAGTTAGACTGGAAGCCGACCCCGATATAGTTGGGAAAAGGCTAGGCAGATGATATTTAGCACTGACATGTAAAAGTGTTTGTACAAACCTACTTGCAGAAAATAAATCATTTGTCATTTATCATTTATTATTTTTTTTGGCGATAAGGCCGCCCATTATATATTGTGTTGTGTTTTTTATGGTATGTATTTCTGTGGTGTACAATAAAGAGTAGTTAAATAACTATTTTTGTAGTTTCTGAGGGCCATATTCTTCTAGATACTTTTAGAAATTCATTACGTAGTAGTAGGTTGTTAAGCCACTATCAAATTATGTATAATTATTATAACACTGATGTTTAGTTAATTATTGAATGTTTTTCAATATTGTTTGCTTTAAGTGATAAATACTCGTTGAGTAGTAATAAAAATAGTTTTAATTTATTCAGACATAAAAACATAATATTCATCATTCATCATTATTCATTTATTACAGCACAATTATTTATACAACATTAATTAACGTTAACCTTAGTAGGTACAAAAGTTATTGTTGATAAAAAAAATAACAATGAATACTGTTCGTATCAAGGCAGTAACTTACAATGTTGCATCGTAGGACGCTAAACTAAGTGTCGACAGTTGTATGTGTGTGTGTGTCAGTGTTTGTATGTGTGTGTGGAGGAAAATACGCGAGTGAACATGTGTGTGTGCAATGGATTAGTCTTATAATAAAAGTTTTTGTAACAGATGTCAGATATTAAACAAGGCTTCATATTAATAGCCCCGAGACGCGACCGAGGAAAATATATAAAAAGTTAGCAAATTAGGTTCGTTCACAATAATTTGTTGTTGGCCTTTGTGTCTCATTTGGCTTGATTTGTTTGTTCGCTCGATTTATGACGGCGGAATCCATTACAGGAATACACTAATTTAGTTGCTATAAATATACTATTATAAGATTTTGGTCTTGTTACAATTTAGGTAGGTAATTTATGTATTGCTCATTATATTATCAATATAAAACAATAACATTTCATAAAAAAATAAGTAAAATATTAGAAAACAAAATAAAAGGAAAAAACAATAGTAAAATTAATTAAAACGCTACAAACATTTGCTACGCGGCGTTGCTACGCCGCTACGCCCGTAGCACGTAAGTAAATAACGCCGGATACACACGGAACTAATTCGTCCCGCAATCTGTCAACACCCCCGCTTCCTGTATGACATAGCTAATTACTTATGTAAACTGTCCCGTGACCGTTTGCAGGGAGCCTACGAGTGTCACTACAAACATAATCTGTGATCTGTCCGGTTCGAGATTATCTCACTGTTGACTGAAGTTACGGTCGATATAATCAGAGGAATTATGATTAGGGATATCAAACGATGCTTTACGAGTAGTAATAAGTCGTAGACTGCTCTATAGCCATTGGTTGTTATTCAGTATTGTAACTTTCATTCTTAATATCGAGATCAAATGTTTCATGTCGTTTGTAATGAATTTTAGGCTCCTCTTCATTTTTTTTAGAACTATCTCTCTTATTTGGGTTTTTTCTCTTGAGAAAATTTTTGCTCATTGTTAATCCTGAACCTTTCTTAATTGTGTTGGACGTTGCGTAACTAGATACGTATGTCGAACGGACGAACTACCAACGGACTTCAACCCAATCATTTAAACATAAAAGATAGTGTGAACCCTTAATCGTTATTGAAAAAATTTACTCGCTAACAACTATACTTTTAACCGAATGAACCCAGTCGACCTTAAGATCCTTCACCGCAGACATCATTAAGCAAGTACCAGATGACTCTAAGGGGTTTAAGCACACTATATAATTACAGCAAGGGTATAATTTTTACAAAATTATGTCACATCGCACTTCCTCGAATTATCAACGAAATTGGACGAGTAATTTAACCCGCTCTTACTCATCTGTTGTTTCGAAACAACTGTTGTTGGGAATTAGTGTTGACGCGTATAAGGTTAATTGATTTTGTTGTGACAGCAGGTTGTTTTAAAATTAGTTCTGGCTATTTGAGGGTGTATTTTATAGGTTTTAGTATATAATAATAAAACGTTTATTTATATTAACTCGCTTATACCAATTAAATTAAACCACAATCTAGTTGCGAGATGACGAAACTAATTTTCGTCATAATTTTTTTTTTCAATATCACTTTCTTGGTTAATCGCATTGTTTTCATTCGCTTTTTATGCTGATATAATTAAAATTGCGTTACGAACGCAGCGTTCATTAAATTAGAATTGCCACTTTTAATAACAACAACACATTTTATGACACAACTTTATCTTAACTCACACCAATTAAATTAAACCACAATCTAGATGCGAGATGAGAGATAATCATTTTCATCAGCATCTTTTTTCAATATACCTTTCTTGGTTAATAGCGCTTTTTTATCTCGATCAAAAAACGAAAACTCCAATAAATCCAAATTTAATTATGTCACCATGTACCAACGCAACTTTATTTAAATTAGAAAGAATTCTCACTTTTAAAACAACACATTTTATTACACCAACTTTATATTAACTCTACACACACCAATATAATTAAACCACAATCTAGATGGCGAGATAACGAAACTAATTTTCGTCACCAAGCTTTTTAGGGTTCCGTAGTCAAAAAGAAATCCGTAAAGAGTTTAAAAGATAAAAGTTTTTTAAAAGTTTCCGTCCATCCGTCAGTCCGCAGCTTAGCTCAGAGACTCCTTGTACTAGAATGCTATAATTTGGTATGTATATACATACCTATTAATCACGCCAACAGTCGTAAAATTAAATCACGAAAAAAAAAAACGTTTTTTTTAGCTAAACTCGTAAAGTGGGGATGTTTTTTTTTCTCGTTTTCTCCATGGTGTGGGGTATCGTTGGATAGGTCTGTCAAAAATATTGTGGGTTTGTGAAAACAATTTTCGATTCAGGGATCCCTTTGTGAAATATTAAGCTTTAAAGTGCTACTTTTTGGTACTCAAGTATCGTCCCCCTTCCCCCCAGCTAAATGGTTGTTTTTGGGTATGCATAAAAAATCACGGTTCTAGTATATATAACGAAGTTAAACGGAAAACTATCACAGCTAAGTAGGCTTTACAAGCTTACGAGAAATGGCCGACCAACTTACATTTGCAGTTGTAATGTATGGGAGAACATTATTTTCAACTACAATGTTAAGTTTGTTCTTGGGATAAATTCATTCCAACCACGGAACCCTTAATTGTGCGTGGTCCGATATACATTTGACCGGTTTTTTTCAATATGCCTTTCTTGGTTAATCGCGCTTTTTTCACTCGCTTTTTATCCCGACATAATTAAAGTTGCGTTGGTAGGTGTAAAAACTTGAAGGTAACGACATTTTAATTGTGTGACTGATTATTACTGGGCGTCGTCTGGCTGTGTCGTGTATATCATCCTGCTATTACAAATAATTGCATTACGCTTCGTTACGGAGGGAAAAAGCAAAGAGGTTTAATTGACACGTTGCTTTCTTTGTTTGCGCCTAACACTTGTTTGGTTCACACGGCGGTGTTTCGGTTTTGGGTTTCAGTACTTCTTAGTGAGGTGTTTTGGGTACAACTAACAGGTATCGTTTAATAAATCGAAAAATATTAACTAAAATTATTATCGTTACGATAGGTTTGGATGGGTTTTTAAAATAAACTAATGATTAATGGAGCTTGTTTAATTTAATTATTTAGTAAGTTTTATTGAGGAAGTATTTTTTTTTTTCATTGGTTTATTTATCACTAGCCGCGCCCCGTGGTTTCACCCGCTTAAGTGTCGACCCCGTGGGAATGTCGGGATAAAAAGTATCCTATGTGTTAATCCCGGTTATAAAATATATGTGTACCAAATTTCATCCAAATCCGTTCAGCCGCTTGTGCGTGAAGAAGTACCTACCAAACATACAAAAACACACACAACACACAAACTTTCGCCTTTATAATATTATACTCGTAGTGTGACGTGAGTCTAAGATGCCTCACTAACTCCATAATGTCAGACTAACTCCTCGCCAAGAAACATAATTGAAAACGAGGTAATTGAAGTCGTTTTAATTCCTTCATAACACCTATGGTGTTGAGTGCTGAACAAATTGGATGATGCGTTTGTTTTTAAAGTAAAAGTTCACACAAATACAATTTCAGTAAATTAAGCCAACGATACTCACAACAATATTCTAAAATTAAATGGTTTTTCCTATTCAAGCACACAATACAGATTAATCCACCCAAAAGTTTCTTTCTTAAGCCAAAAAAATGTCAAACGAAACAACATAATAGCATCCCACATACAAAATAAACGGAACACTTCGTGATTCCATTGTGAGCAAAAAAGAAATTTAATCATGAGAAACAATAATAACGACTTCTAAGAAATTAGACTGAGTAAGTACAGGAGCCACGCAACTTAAGCTTACTTGTTATTTTTTGAATACCACCATCCATAAACCACAATTAAAACTCTACTTTACCTTCCTCTAAATAAAGTTGGTTTTAGGACAACGTGTGTGAATGATTTCACTATTGTTAAGGCTGTATGACTATCAATTATGTCCATAGTGTATATGAGAGAGTGCATTGTGATCGAACAGTAGCTTTCATTCCGATTGAAAATTAAAGAACCGATATAATTTGAGATGAGACTAGTGATGTGGCTGTGTGTTAATCATTATATTATAAAATCTAAATTTTTAATTTAATTAAAGAAATATCCTAATGGAATCTTTTTATAAAAAAAAACAAAGTGAAAAATAACTTTAATTTTGGAAGTCGTTACATTCTGTCGTTGGTTCCGCATTTTCGTTTTTTGACACCGACTTCCGAAATTAAAGTTATTTTTCACTTTGTAGTGTTTTTTTGGAAGTCGGTTGTTTTTTTTTTATTAAAAAGTCTTTATTTTTCATTTTTTAGTTATAGGTACCTAAGTTATGTCAGAATTTACTTGCAAGATTAGAGGTACCCCAATAAAAATTTTGACAGAAATGAGGGTGTACGGCGGTATACTGAACACATCTGCGTACTGCATCTGTATTTATAGGGTACAGACGTGATTTTATGTTGTGCGATTGCGTAAGCAATGCATACATATGTGACAGCAGCAATCGCGGTTGTTTTACTGGTATTTATTGAAGAGTTCCGTTGTCTGTCTCCGAAATCCATCACCAGATCTTTACGAAAATGAAATGGGACCATTTCGAGATAAACCTCTATAAAACAAAAAAATAATTTTGCAAATCCGTCCATATATGACGGAGTTTTGCCCGAACATAAAAATAAAAAAAATTAGAAACATCCGAATTGATAACCTCCTCCTTTTTGAAGTCGGTTAAAAATACATAATTAGTTGGAAAAATGAAATCCTCTTGGCATTAAGCTCGCCCCTATTACATGGGACTTAAAAAATAACTGGCTAAAAGTGGGTAACTTGAGTTCCAAAAATCTTGACCTTCACTGACCAAAATGAATATTCGATACCCAATCGATTCCCGACTACTATCTCGATACTTCGATAACACCTCATCACTAACGGTTGGGCATTAACACGTCACTCTAGAGATGATAATAGCCCAGGAGCTGTGCCCCAGTTAATTGCTTTAATAACTTCCTGTGTCAAAATAACAAAAGAGCGATGCGGTATTAACAAAACGGGTAATGACGCTGCCGTGGTAGACAGCTCCCGGACTATGTTCATATTGTGATACGTGGACTTTGAAAATATGTATTAGATTTTTTCTTGAGTGATGTAATTAATTACTAGTAATGTAATTTATTACGTAAGTAATTACTAGTAACAAAAAATATGATTAATTTATTTTACTAAAATAGTAGGTAGGTAATAATTTAGTTAAATTAATTTAATTATTATTTTAGTTTATTAATTTAATGATTCTAATAATAATTTAACCTAGGTAACATCAGTGTTAATTCAATAAGGTATGCGCATGGCTATTACAGATGAGAACACACCTCCCCTTCAAACTAGGAAAATCCTGTATCTTGAAGGACAGTGTACTTTTAAGGGATTGACACGTATATACAAAATATTCAAAATTGCGTAATAACTCTGACACTAACATATTTATTGAACGGGCTTAAAAGCTAATTGTGTGTGAGTGTTTGTGTGTTTGTTGCTGTTGAATTAGACTGGTCCATTGAGGTGTGTGTGGGTGTGGTAAATATAGTGTGTGGTATATATCTGTCAAGGAAATGAAAAGTTAGGTATTTTAGTTGTAATTTGTAGAGTAAATAAGTTCCTCTGTATCGCAATAATTTAAATTTAGGAGGAAATTTAACAATTTTCCTTTTAATTCGAAAGGTTTTAGACTATTTATTGTTAATTTGTTTTGATGTTTGTTGTATAATCTAGAACTTGGGATGAAATATTGACCTGGTCTTGATGGCACGGAGACATTTTTGCGTAAAGTGGATCGGAAAACAAAGAGTTGTCTGACAGTGAGCAACTTGCAGTTCTGATATAATTGTTCAGTCGTTATCTGAATGGTTTGCGTAGCATCACCTTCAGAGCAAACCGCTCTTTGAGCCCTCTCCAGCGATAGAATCGATGCTTTTGTAGCTCCCCCCAGGCAGTCAATTAATTACATCCTATTTTAATAAAGTCTAGCATTTTCAAATTATCTACACTACTTTTTTGTATTCAGAAAGGAGAAAATAATTGGATTTCTATAGGATGTCTTGATTGCATAATTATAATATAAATATTATGCCAGCCTATTATTGTCCCACTGAAGGGCAAAGACCTCTTCTCGTACAGAGAAGACAAGACCGCCCATTGTGTCACCCTTTGTAAAATTTCTATATTTATGTCTTTAATTTATATGGTGTACATAATAAAGAGTATTCTATTCTATTGTAGCTCAAGAAGGGTTGGCGATTTCGACTAATATTAAAACTGAGCTATAAGTCTAAGTTTCCTCACGATGTTCCTTCACCGATATCAGTAATGTCCAAGATAAAATCAAAAAAATTCTATAATAATCTTGTAAAATAATGTAATTTAAGTTCATTGGTCTGACAGTTACTAAATCTTTGCGGATTACAGACATCATGTATTCCAACAATGAATAAAGCAATTTGGCCCTGATTCTTTTGATCCCACACTATTCTACGAAACTAATAATGTTCTGACTCTTACTAGGCTAACAAAACAGATGTAATAGAGACAATTGAAAATAACATACATAAATTCACGTCTTCTTCCCATAGTGGCAGGCAGAAACTACAGAACGCCACTACATCCTTTTGCCGTGTTTATTTTCATAAATCTGGTTATTCACGCACGCCGGCTTCAAGTACTATGCATCTGACCTTTCTGAAGAACATCACCACTAAGGTCACTATATGTCCTCCTAGGGGGTTCTCCCGGCGACGAAAATAAGATTTGTCGAATTAGGTTCATGTAAGTAGGTACTTAGTTATTTATTGTACAACATATAGAGGTATGAGGAACAGGGAGTCAAGTCCACTCATCCTCCATAGAAAAGGGCCCGCTGATTCATGTCGGCCCGTTGTATGTATTATTATGCTAGTTGCGCGGCAAATTGTGCTTGCGAGATGCAGGATTTTGCGTGATGTCATATGACGCGAAATTAGCACGTGGCGTTAAACACAGCATAATAAGTATTTTTTTTCTATAATAGAGCTGACAGCTACATTTACACTTCTTCAATTTCTTTCTCCCTCTCTCATTAAAACAAATTCATATTTTCTGAAGGGGCCAGGTTTTTTTGGCCCCTTTAGAAAATATGGTTTGAAGTACAAAAGAAGACTTTTAAACTTTAAACTATACTTTCTCAAACGGCCGCCGGTGGTTTTATCCAAACGACCGGTCCTCTAATCAGAACACGGAAAACCATCTGCAATTAAATTGGAATCATTACCGTGCCCACCTACTTACATGGCAACAAATAATAAATAATTGCGCACTAACAAAATATCCGTATACAAGTTACTAACTAAATCAACTTACATTTAGAAAGTTTTTACTAGTAACGGTGTTTTTCAATTATTTGTCATTACACTGGTTCATGGGATCTGACCGTTACTGTAGTCGTAGAAACGATCATGGAATTTAAAAACTTGACACATGGCTTTAACGTCACGGCTGTAATCCCCGAACGGCACGGACGGGACGGGAACGGGACGAACGGGAACGGGAGGGGGGGGGGGAGGTTAGGCAGAGCTGTACCTGAACGTGCACCCACATTGCGTCAGTTATGCCTAAGTCCCATGTAATAGAGGCGAGCTCATTGCCATTAACCGGGTACCAATCCAGACCCCGGGCTACTACTGAGAAATTCCAGATAGAAAATCCCAATAACACCCAACTCGGTGTGAGTTGGGTGTTATTGGGATTGAACAGAGCGTCGAAGCGCAGCGAACCGGAGCGCAGTTTCAGTGTCATATGAATTTTAACTTTAAATTTCATTACTATAATACTTACTATCGCATGAGAAACACTCGCTCGAGCATCCCAGTGACTTCTCGAGCAGTCACGGGAATCCGCGCGCCTTCTCTACCGAGCGGGTCGCTGCGCTTCGCTGCCCTTCGCCGCTCGTTCGGTGTGAGTTGACCCTTAGACCACGGAAAATTTTCTTCTTTTCTTTCGGAATGAGAACTAAAATGAAAGGCTGTTAAGTACTTTCATTCAATCGTTCGCTACTGATATATTACACCAAATTATAAAGCAGTGTGCATTCTCCTAGTCGATTTATCAACGATCAGACAAAACTACTTACAGACAGACACACACTACAACCATTATAGACAGAAAGAGAAAATGGGTGAATTAGGTACATATCTGAAAAAAATCGAAGCATTCAATTGAAATGTATCATGCATGAATTAGAAAAGTACAGTCACTTATAAGGGTCTGGGCAGACATTCAAATTGAACAATTTTCTCCAAAGGACTAAATATATTTTTTCACGATTTTAATGTCCCGTAAAGGAAGTAGTTCAGTTTGAAGGTCTGTAGCACACCCTTAAATTTGACCACACATTTCCGAAACACGCTGTATAAGGTCATCAAGTCTCTTATTTCAAGCACAGCAAAATGTAGTTTTGACAATAAATTTCAATTGATATATTTACATATATCCACTGATATACAGCATGGAAACCACATATATGCAATAAATTATACCACATACTTGTTATCGCCTTTTCTGACGATATATAAAAAATTAACGAAATCGGTCGCGAAAAAAAAAACAGCTGTTACCTACATTTATGTTTGCATATACTACCTACCGGTTAAAATTTGCAACTTATATATAATAATTATAAAAGTGGCTTAAATTAATGACACATAATTACATACACAACTTACAATGTTGCTAATTACTTATTAAAATCTTAGAAACTACTCAACATTAAACCAAAATATAATAATATTTAATAACATGTTTTACAACAATTATAACATAATGACACACGAGTACGATAATATTATATTACTATGTTTTGCACGCAGCTTCGTAAGCGTGGAGCTCGGAAATTATCCCCCGACAACGTACTACTGGGATAAAAAATATTCTGGGTTAATCCAGGTTATAAACTACCTGTGTGCCAGATTTAATCCAAATACGTTCAGCCGTTTTTGCTTGATTGAGTAACAAACATCCAAACATACAAAATATTCATATTTATAATATTAATGGTATTACAACGGCCTGACCCTACATGTGTATAAAGTACATACAAACCTAAGGAAATAATTCGCGTGGCCCAAATAACAAGCGAAAAGCGATAATTATTTGTTATTGTTAAAAGCTCGTAAAACAGTATCAAAGAGAATCCATCTTTGATCTGTTTCGTAAGTGTTAGAGATGAAGCAAGTATGTTGGAATATATTTATAATTTTATTTATTTTACAAATAAATTAAAAGAAATGCAAAGAATTTTCATTAAATTTTTCTTTTCGTCATAATAGTGCGTAGGTGAAAATTAAATCATCAGTTGAACCCATTTAGAAAGATATACAGTGACTAACAATTTGTGCAAATGGAATATTACGGTGTCTGAGAAATATAATTTTCATAATTTATATCTTGATTATACGAAGATTGAGTGCAAATTAGATATTTTTTTGGATAGCAGTTTTTTGCTGAAACCGTCTTGTAAACGTAAACATCTAGCTGTTATGTGCGTCATGTACTTCTTATAATCCAGATTTCACTAATGAGTTATCCAGCGGTTACAAATTACTCATATCCGCTTAATCAGACTTGATTAACGCGTCTATTTTTAACACACATATTGAGATGATTGTGAAGGATAAAATTCTCTTTGCATCATTGAGATCAGAACTGTTTTTCAGCAGAAGATAGGTATACTTAATACTAAGTTAGTAAAAAATAGTCGAATTGTGTTTTCTAAAGTAAGGCGTTTAATCTTAGGCTAAGTGTGCGGATTTATATAATAAATGTTGATACAGTAACTTTTTCTCAACTTTTTATTCAAGCATCATATTCAATGGATTGCTTCAAATATCAGTCTTGAATAATAAAACACAATTTAATAGAACTTTGCTTGGTTGAAAATTCACTTCTTATCGTCTCCCCATTTCTTGAAATATCCTTATCAATTTTACAACGAAACCTCTCTCGCCATTAACTCATGAATTAGCCACCCCATAGCCGCAAGGTAGGAAGGAGTCGTCAGTCCAGGAGCCACAAATGAGAAGGGCCCCGCGTCACGGGACGCTGGCTGACGTTGGCCGACGTTGGCCGACGATGGCCGACGCCGCAATTATAATTACCGCTTCCTCCTCAACTTGATACGCCGTTTTGACTAACACGTGTGCTGTTTTGACTTATTCATTTGTTTTTAATAAGTTGGTGTAGTACAACAGGAAAATATTAAACAATTCGCAAGGAAGTGATACTTGAAGCTGTATGATTAAGTTATTGTATTCCTCATGCAAATTAAAAGATGATTCCCGTTAGTTGCTTTTAAATCTTGACTTCCAGTTTTCTGATCTACATATTTGGTAAATTAATTGTTTTATTATTAATAAAAAACGAACAAGTTCAAAAAAAATCTCAGCACTAATAAGTGCTTTAGAAGTGATTGAAAATCTGCATCCTAACTTATAGATGGCTGTCAAAAAAAAAAAAAAAACAGATTTAAATCATCATCATCTGCCTAGCCTATTCCCAACTATGTTGGGGTCGGCTTCCAGTCTAACCGGATGCAGCTGAATACCAGTATTTTACATGGAGCGACTGCCTATCTGACCTCCCCAACCCAGGTATTGGGTTATACGATACCCCCAGGTAAGACTGGTTGTCAGACTTTCGGGCTTCTGACTACCCGTAACGACTGTCAAAGATCTACGAATGACAGCCGGGACCAACGGCTTAACGTGCTTTCCGAGTCACAGAGGGGTCTCGGTATGTAAAGATGGTCACCCATCCACAGACCAACCGCGGCAAGCGTAGCTTAACCTGATCGATCGACCTGTGCGGCTGTTATTATTTAGCCATGGGCCCCTCAAAACAGATGTAAATGAAAGTAGAATTTAATTTTTTTATTCATTCTAAAGTAGGACCTAACAGAAAATAGAGAAACTTCAACGACGGTATTACTCGTAGTTGTTAATTTTCAAGCGTTAATTCTAAGAGTCGAGTAATAAACAGACGCAGCTAAGTAATTAGCAGTAAGTGATCGCTAATCAGTAGAAAATTCCTTCCAAGACTCGTTTACTCAGTACATGCTAGGTTTCTTTACAACAGACTTGTGGTCGTACCTATTTTTTTATTTTATTTCAATACTTTTGACATTTTCAAGTATTAATCTTTCATAGATTTTATCTTCATTTGGAGGGGCTTGTGGCTAAGAAATAACAGCCGCACAGTTCATTCGATCAGGTTAAGCTACGCTTGCCGCGGTTGTTCCGTGGATGGGTGATCATCTTTACATACCAAGACCCCTCCGTGCCTCGGAAAGCACGTTAAGCCGTTGGTCCCGGCTGTCATTCATAGATCATTGACAGTCGTTACGGGTCTTCAGAAGCCCGAAAGTCTGATAACCAGTAGCGGTACCGTAATACCCAATAAGTGGGTTGTGGAGGTCAGATAGGCAGTCGCTCTATGTAAAATACTGGTATTCAGCTGCATCCGGTTGGACTGGAAGCCGACCCCAACATAGTTGGAAAAAGGCAGGCAGATGATGATGACATTTTATCTTCATTGCATTTATTAATCTTAAATTAGTATTATTATTTGCTCATAATTGAATAAGGTAGTCATTTTCTCCACAATATTTTCGAATCCAGTATTTTACTTACTTCTGATGTCCTTCTGTTTTTATTATGGTAATTCTTTATTATCAGGTAAAAATATTAATTCAGACATTGATCGAATATTTTTAATGCTTCCTAAGGCTTACTACTGCTACATAATGAACAATAAAAACCAAAGGTTACCCTTAAATATGGTATTACTACTTACTTACAAAGTGCGCAGAAGTTAATACAAATCTTTGTCCTGATTGACCTTCAATGCACAAAGACCATACACCATACTGCCGCCCTAAGTAAGGGGCGCATCTGCCGAAAGGGAATGGAGAAAAATGAGCCTTAATGGATGCGCCTTTCTTGTTTAGTAAGGTTTATTTTTCTTTACGTTTTTCGCCGATATGCGTCTTTTTCGCTTACTGCGGCAGCATAGCTATCTATTAATATGTACACTATAAAATAATTACAATACCGGTGTTGCCGTATCCCTTTTAATCTTATACCTACTTCATTAACACAACATATTCGTTCAGAAGTTCCACGAGAACACGTCACACAAAATAATGGCCGACATAGCCGAAGAAATGCTGAGTAAATAAAAATAAAGTAAGCATAATCATCATAAAAGGATCCTAGTTCTGGGACACAGGCCACCTCTTTGTGATGAGAAGGTGTGAGCCGTACTCCAACACGCGGGCCCAGTGCAGGTTAGTGGAAGAAATGCAAGCACTTCACAATTTCTTGGACATAGGAAGTTTGCTATGAAGTAATACAAGCATTTTTGGTGCAACGATGCGACGGAATTCGAAATCTGTAATGAACCTGTGTTTAAAACATGTGTAACAAAATAAAACTTTAATGGATTCCTTTACACCATTGGAGAAGGACGTGCCTCCGCACTACTGCATAATCCCACTGCTGGGACACAGGCCTCCTCTCTGGTGAGAAGGAGTGTGCCGTAATCCACCACGTGGGCCCAGTGCGGGTTAGTAGATGTCACATGTCTTCAAATTTTTGATCTAGGACATGCCGGTTTCCTCACGATGTTTTTCTTCACCGTTTTGAGAGAAGTGAAGCACCTGTCGGGATCCGAACCTACGACCTACAACTCGTCGCGGCTCCCCGCACTACTGACCAGATCACTATTTGCAAAAGTCTTAACATCGTTGTAGTGGAACTTCTCCACTTACCTCCCCTTCTTAAGGTAAGTACTCGTACTACAATGTCTATAACCCTTCAAAGCAGCACGTGCTGTGACCTCGATCCATTGAGCTGATGAAAGCCCTTAATTACCTTTGTCTACACACGTGTTTAGCAAAGGAAACATGAATAAAGATGGCGGCGAAGCAATTGTTGCGTCCTTTTTAAAGGAGGAATTATTTAGTGCGTAATAATTTGTTTTGTGTTCGTATGTCCAAATATTTGTGTTGTTGATCTTGCGAATGGGAAACCAGAGATTTGATGAAGGATAGGTGGTTTGATCATTTCGAGAAGGGGTTTGGGGCTAAACGATAACAGACGTACGGGCCGATCGGAGGTTAAGCTACGCTTGCTGCGGTCGGTTCGTGGATGGGTGACCAACCATTACATTTCAAGACCTTTCCGTGCCTTCATAAGGACGTTAAACCGTTGGTCCTGGCTGTCATTTGTAGATTATCACAGTTGTTACGGGTACTCAGAAGCCCAAAAGTCGGGACAACCAGTCTTACCAAGGGGTATCGTGTTACCTAGTAACTGGGTTATGGAAGTACGATATTCAGTCGCTCCAAGTAAAATAATGGTATTTCGCATGCATCCGGTTAGACTGGAAGCCGACCCAAACATAGTTGCGGAAAGGCTAGGTAGATTGAGTAAATTTTATACAGCCGTTCATATCTCGCTCAAATTGACAATTAAAAATCAAGACAATAAACTGGTAAGTATCCGAGTTTTGATAGACGCTGAGGGTTTCATATTATCGACAACTGTTTTTATCTGTGGCCTTTTTATTGTGTAAGTACTAATCGCACTCAGTCTTCACGAAGTTTACAAAACGTAGTATACGTAGTAATAGCTATTTTTATGCAAAAACGTGAAAAAAAAAAAAAAACGCTAAACCTAGTGCAATTTGGCGCAATAATAAGAGTCAGGTTGGAGCGTACCTACAAAAAATTATTCTTTCTTAATTCAGTTCTATAAAGTCATCAAAGTAGAAAAATCAAGAAATTACAGACTACAAATGAAAACATTAAATTATAAACTGAATTTAAGTCATAATCATAGTACAATCAACACTACTAACACACACAATTAATGTCCGTACATGCATATACGTAATTTATCTTTGTATGAAAGTAACAATTAACTTCAACCGACAATCATAAGGGACTCTTCAAGTAATTATAGATTCTTCGTGTGATGACATACGTACAATTGTACCACAATATGTGCTAATTGCATATTACAAGAAAAACATTGTATGGATGCTATCTACTTATGCTTCATTATAACTTAACAGATACTTAACGCCAATTATATATGCCAACCATACTTATAGTGCTGACGATATCAACACATTCGAATTTGAACCTTATATCCTTCGTCTTCTGGGTTGTAGATTTTTAGTTGATGGTACAGTATATGCAAGACTTGAAGACGTTAGAGAAAGGGGAAGGCGTATTTCTTGATAAATTACAATAGAATTTTAATGCATCCTACGATGAGTGGGTAATGCTTTTATAATTTGTTTGTTTTATTGTCTACTTTGCATTTTATTGGATTTAATTGGAGCCATTTGTATTCCTAGATTGTTTAGGGTTCTGTGCAAGCAAAAGTGAATTTTGATTTCGTTTTCAAAACTCGTTTACTGGGTAAACGTAACATTAATTTTGTTTCTTTCGTGTCCTTGACTAACATTCAGCAGTTCAAACCCAAGGATTGCCATCGACCTATGAAGCGCAGTAGGTATTCTAGGTATTAAATTAACGCATCGTGTTCGAAACACAACACTACGCTCTAATACAAATAAGCTGACGTGACTGAAAAGGTTGCCCAACTCAAGTGGACCTGGGCAGAACATATTTGTCCCATGCCAGACAAACTGTGGGCACAAATAGTACAGAACTGGTGCCATGAGACAGTCTGGTGGGGTTGCGGCAGACCAAGTAGGAAATAGTGGGATGAACTGGATAGATTCCGTCAAAATAGGAAGGAAAACGTCGGGAAGGTTGAAAGGAGTGGTCCTTGGGACTCTTTGCCCAGAAGTGGGACAACTCGCATTATGACTAATATTCTCTCGATATTATAGTATCGCTAAATTGACGAAGTATGTGTCTATATTATTTATACGGAACCATTTTAGAATTATATGCATTTCGTACCTGAAAGTCACTATCTATGGCACAAGCTGTTTCAATGGTGTATTGAATTAAAAGGCAATTGTTATTCTGAAGTGATTAAGTGTAATAAACTAAACGATTTGTTTATTGTTAAACAATTTGAGCAATTAAGTTTAGATTAGATTAAAATTTTTATAATCTAATTTTTATATTCATGTCGAGTTTAAAAATAATATGAGAACAGGTAAAAAACAAAACGTATAAGTGTGTGTGTATTTTTCGGCCAAGACAGCTTGTGTGAATGTTTTGTGCCAGCATTCATTTTTAGGGTTCCGTAACCAAAGGGAAAAACGGAACCCTCTACGTTGTCCGTCCATCCATCCATCCGTCCGTCCGTCCGTCTGTCACCAGGCTGTATCTCATGAACCGTGATAGTTAGACAGTTGAAATTTTCACAGATGATGTATTTCTGTAGCCGCTATAACAAAAAATACTAAAAAAAAAGAATAAAATAAATATTTAAGGGGGTTCAAATACAACAGACATTATTTTTTTGTCGTTTTTATAGATAATGTTACGGAAACCTTCGTGCGCGAATCTGACTCGCGCTTGGCCAGTTTTTTTTTACACAAGAGAAGGATTGCAGCACTAAATTCTATAAATTCATATCCCTACAAGGGTTAGAATAGAATAGAATAGAATACTACACCACACACCACACCACACACCACACACCATACAGATACACCACACCACCACCACCACCATACAGACAACAACACACCATACCATATAGATTACAGATATAAATATAGAAATTTTACAAAGGGTGACACAATGGGCAGTCTTATCGCTAAGAGCGATCTTTTAAAGACAACCTTTGGATGGATTGAAAAGGGAAGGAGAGACAAATATTGTAGGTAGTCTGTGGTGTACCATTTACACGATAAAATAAATACATACATAAAGTACATAAATATATACCAATCTAAGTAAATATATAAATATAACAATAGACATGAAACAGGAGTAAAGAAAATATAATGGTGCTGTTTAAGGAGAGAGGAAGTGATTTTTTATTATAATTAAGGGTTACTGCTGAGCATGAAGTCCTGGGTTCTATTCTCAGGTCGGGCAAAGTGTAATTGGGATTTTTCATTTGGAATTTTTCAGTAGCACCTCGCACCCTATTTGCATAGGACGTTATCTATCACAATATGAATAATTTTGAATTTTAAGGATATTGCTAAAAATACGTTGATGCTAGTAAGAATGAGGGCCGCCTTATGGGGCACCTCTGCAGGGTTAAAAAGTTTGGAAATGACCTTGCCCACGCCGTTTTCCGATTTGATCCATTTTTTCCAGCATTAGAGAATACAGGCGAGGTTGTGTTTATTCCCTAAAGATATGAAACCATTACCAACTTAAAGAGATACTGATTATGATTGCATAAACTCATCCACCAATGAATCACACTCCACACTATAAATTAACGACATCACCTGACAAAGAGCAAGGAAATGAACAGTTTATTAAAACTCACGCAGTTGAAGACTTGTCGGACCTCTCAGAAGGCTTAATTGTGGCTTTACATCGGCTACAAAACGGCTAATTGTAGCTCCAAGTGCTCATTGTGAGAGTTTGTTGCGGTGAAGATAAAGGTGACATGGAAGTGGCAACCGTTTTGTGTTTTCGTCACTGCAAAATGGTGCGAAAACACGTGGATAATATAACTAATCGCGGGAAACACTTGATTACGTACATACGGTTGCCACTAATCAGGAAAACAAGGTATGGAAATCAACGACTTTTACTGTTAGCTTTGAAAGTTTCTTAAAGATAAGAGACGTTTAAACGTCAAAAATAATGGCTAAACATACTTTAATCATTATTTAACCTTAAGCAACGTTAATAAAGGGGCCGTGCCTCGGAAAGCACGCTAAGCCGTTGGTCCCGGCTGTCATTCGTGGATATTTGACAGTCGTTACGGGTAGTCAGAAGCCAGCAAGTCTGACAACCAGTCTTACCAAGGGGTTTCGTATTACCCAGTAATTGGGTTGTGGAGGTCAGATAGGCAGTAGCTCCATGTAAAATACTGGTATTCAGCTGCATCCGGTTAGACTGGAAGCCGACCCCAACATAGTTGGAAAAGGCTAGGCAGGTGATGATGATGAATAAATTAGGGGTGCAAGTTTGAAAGAGTGGTTAGTGATGCTTTGTGAGTTTGATATCGATACGCAAAAAGAAGAATAAGTATTATATTCTCTGCATCACCCTAAGGTTGACTGGTAGAAAATGCCTCAGGCATTAAGTCCGCATTTGTACAGTACTTTTTTTACTTGTGCATAAAGTTTTAATAAATAAATAAATATTATGGTCAAGCTCAAGTCTTATCACAGATCCAGAGTTGTCCTTCCGCTGCTCCGAAAGGTTTAAGAATGCCTAAGCAGACTTACAAAAAATCACAAAAAGAAAAGATCGGACCGTAATATTGAAATTGATTTAAAATGATCGTTATTTTTTTTTTACCTTTTAGAAGTTTTGATTTTCAAAAAACAAGATAATATTTACATTATATATTATATATAAGCTAAGACTTAAAATGAAAATAATAATAAGTAAATGTGTATAAAAAAGTGGGGGTCATAAACATAGGGCATCAAAAAATTCGTTCGCAACGCTTTCAACAGGAAACAGCATTACCACGTTGTATGGCAATACTGATTCTTTGGCTAAAAATAGGCCAGCTGCTTTAGTAACTTGAAGAGTCGACCAAAGAACCAAAGTTTTTTTCCAGAATCAAATCGCCAAGTTATAGCTACCAGTCACTTCTAGTCTGTTATGTCCATGTCCCCCTTTGTACTGGGTACCTGTGAATTTGTACCTTCCGGCTAAATGTGTGTGAGACCGCAAAGAGGTATTATTGCAGCGAAAATTAACAATTTGCATTGACTCTAGTAATTAAATGGGCTGATTTAGCCTCGGGCTTGATTTTGTACTGGTTAATAACGAATTAATGTCTTTCGTTCATGAATGTAAATTTTATTATGAATGAAAAAAAAAGAGATGAATAATAATAATAAATAATAATAATAATGCATGCGAAAAGTGCACGAGGCTTTTTCTAGTCATTCTAAATTAAAATGTCGTCATAGCTCTGTTATTTTTGTCAAATTCAGTAGGTTACCCTGCATTCACACCTTTTTATACTGTTTAGGTCATGACGGGCAGGACGCACTGGTTGAAGACCTTGTCTTCAAACAATGCGGGATAGGCAACCTGAAGACTTGACTGAGTTTGCCAAATGCTGCCCAACCCAACTGGATCCTTCTGTCAGCTTCTTTCTCAAAGTTGCAGATCTCAAAGCAGTCTTATACATTATCAAAACCAAAAGTCATTTATTCAAATTAGGTTAAGAGTCAGCACTTTTCGAACGTCAAAGTTACATAAGAGCCTAGAAGGGCCTGTCCTCCACCTATTACCACAAATTCAGATAGGTATAAAATACTTCGAACGATTTTCATCCAAAATACCACTAAAATAAACATTTCATCTGCCTAGCCTTTTCCCAACTATGTTGGGGTCGGCTTCCAGTCTAACCGGATGCAGCTGAATACCAGTATTTTACATGGAGCGACTGCCTATCTGACCTCCATAACCCAGTTACTGGGTAATACGATACTAGGGGTATCGTACCCGTAACGACTGTCAAAGATCTACGAATGACAGCCGGGACCAACGTCTTAACGTGCTTTCCGAGGCACGGAAAGAAAAAAAAACACCACTTAAATAAACAGACTTATTTTAAAACTCCATAAAGACACCTAGGTCTTAGTCTAAGATTTATAATACACTAAACTTTTTCGATGACTTCATTCTTCGATTTACATACAGCTACTGACAAAATAAATATACAAGCAAAAGATTATTTTATTGTGCGTACAAGCATAGTTTATTGAGGTTAACTTGTCGAAACATTGAATATTTTTACTAAATGCATTAAACAAACATTTTATAATGTACTAAGCTTAATGTCGAAATAAATTTCCTCCATAATTCTCGTCTTTCAATAAAATTAAATGGTTTTTGGTAAACAATAAAGGGGTTCGCACGTCAGTGTGATGACTTCACCAGTCAAACGCTGACGTTTTCTTAGAACGTGGAAGAAATCACTAATAAATCTTGATTTGATTTACGTACCTATTTCTATTTAGTGTTTTTTAGGGTATGACGTGATGTGAACTGTTTAATGAACGTTTTCGTTGGCTGAAAACACTTTGGAGTTGACGTGGATACTTACGAGTGTTCCCTAAAATAGATTACTAATCAGGTTACTTCTCTAATGTTGTATATTGGGATGTTGTAATATCGTCTTTTTCTCTAATGTTTTAGTTAGGTTTTCGTTTAAAGGACCTATACGATTTTCAGCAATAGTTTTAAAAACTGTCTGAGATTTCACCAAAAAAGTTCATCTGTACCTAACAATTATGGGGAATCTCGACTATTGTGTCCATGTGTTGACAAAATAACGAGTGTGAGATACCTAATAGTTTTATTTCGTCATTATAAGTTCGACGTAAACAATGATGAGGTTGCGTTTTCTACCCTAGGGGTACCATAAGCACAGAACATATAATTGTATCTTAAGAAAGTATCGCATCGACAACTTCCAATCTCCAAGCTGTTACTGAGGAATTCTTAATGGAAAAACCGGGCAAGCGGCGTGTCGGACCACGCACAATGAAGGGTTCCGTAGTTGAAGTTGAAATGAATTGACTTGAAGTATTAAATAAATAAACAAACTTAACATTGTAGTTGGCAAGGGACACACACACACGTACTTGACTCAAACAGAAATTAGCACTTTAAGCCTAAAATGCATAGTGTTGTATATTTCCATCAACCAATCCAATGCCATATTTTCGTTTTCACAGAGCCCGGGGATTCCCAAATTGTTACAGATATTCAACTAATTTTGTTCCCAGTAGATTCGTTCCGATTACATAAAGATGTAAATTTCCAGTTTTCCACCAAGCCATTTAAAAAATAAAAAATAAAAAGTATTTTTATGAATATATTTTTTTAAATATTGTTTCCTTACTATGGAGCTAATGTTACGTCCAAATAAATTTAATTTGTTTAAAAAGTTAAAATCAAGCAATTAAGGGTTAAAGCTTAATATTTGACAAAAGGATACCTGAATCGAAAACATGTTTTCACAAGCCCGCAATATTTTTGAAAGACCTATCCAACGATACCCACACCATGGGGTAGACGAGAAAAAAGAAACATCCCCACATCACGCGTACAGGAGGTAGGTGCCCTATTTTTAATTTTTTATCGTCGTGATTAATATGTATATCCATGCCAAATTATAGCTTTCTAGTACTAAGAGTCTTGAGCTAAGCTGTGGACGGATGGATGGACAGTCAATGATTCAAAATATACTCCATCTGGATACCCACTGATGATGACAATTGATTTACCTACCTAAGTTTCCTGGTCTGCTAGTACTTCACCCACTGGATAGAGCAAGTAGGCTTCAGACAGGCAAGCCTGATACTATCACAATTAAACTTAATGGCGACCTTACTGCAATTATTAGTTGCCCCTATTACTTCAGAGACTAGATTCTGATTGAATCATTAAAAGTATATGTGTTGTAAAGGTACACTAATTATTTCTCGATAGTTGTAAATTGTTTAAGATTCGAGGAATACCGCACTGAGCTTGGTTAAAAAACATCACTGGTCTTTAGATATAATGTTTTACAGGTCACTATTGCATCTTTATATTTGGAGGGAGTCTGGTTTGATTGAAACATCTTATTAGTTTTAGAAAAAGATTCTAATGTCGTCGTAGATTAAATAAGAATTTGTTCTCTATGTTATAATATAATACTAGGTTGTTATTGTCCCAATGTGGGGCAAAAGCATGGTCTCACACAGAGAAGGCATGAGCGTTGATCACCAGGCTCAAGACGGGTTGGCGATTTCAAACTTAGGTAGGTATATACGCCAGCACAGAAAGCTACCCGAAACTGTCAAATTTTCCCAATCAATATTGAACCTTATGCTTTAGCGATAAAGTTGAAAATCTATTAAAGAAATTTGACAGATTGTAGTAGCTTGATGTGCTGGCGTCTATACAATATACATTACCTATAAGTTCAGGTTTCCTCACGAAGTTTTGCCTTCACCGATGTCAGCAATGTCCAAGATAAATTCAGCAAGTAGGTACAGACGCCTGCACATCAAGCTACCCGAAACTGTCAGATTTTCCCAATCAACTTTGAACCTTATGCTTAGCGATAAAGTTGAAAATCTATTAAAGAAATCTGACAGATTGTAGTAGCTTGATGTGCTGCCGTCTGTACATATGAAATTAAAATTATTATTTAAATTAATTGAATTGCCACACTGGTACAGACCCCAGCACATCAAGGTACTACAATCTGTCAAATTTCTTTAATAGATTTTCAACTTTATCGTTATAGCGTAAGCTTCAATATTGATTGGGAAAATTTGACAGTTTCGGGTAGCTTGATGTGCTGGCGTGTGTACTTACCCGGATCAGAATCCACAATCCATGAGTGGGTCATCACGACATACGACTGTATATTAGAGAGCCGTAGAAATCATACGTAAGGTTTTTTGGAGCGTTTGTTAACAATAATCTTCCCCTAAAAATTATGATACACTAAGGAATACGAGTAAATCACTAAAACTGAAGCCGCGTAAACAGTACTTCGTTCTTGGCACTTTTCATTTTGCTTCATCTGCAGTCTGCCATGATAATAAAAAAGTATAGGAACCAGTTTCCCCGATTTAATGAGCCAATTGTTATATCTCTTTCACCACAAAATGATGAGGATCTCTTTTTCACTCTTCAATAATAGTAGACTGCCCCGAAAACAACAATAAAAATTATTCCATCTCTGCCGACACAAAAACCAAAGTAAATGTAATTAACAAATAAGATATAATTTGAGTTTCTATAATAAGTGTCACTTAAACCCTACAATGCCGCGTCGGGAGAAAATGAGTCCTTTTCGTTGCGGTTTTAATTGTATTATTATTCTTTTATCTTTTTAAATAATTAGCTTTGCGGTTTTGGTACCGGCGCGAGTAGCGACCTCTTTGTTGAGTTAATTATAACATGATTTTAGTTATGAAAGAACATTTGGCAAGTATAATGTAAATTACATAAGGATAACGACAGCCACATTTCGCTTGAGGTAAAAATTTGCAAATGATTGACACTGACAGGTGGTTAAATATACTGCGATGGAAAGTGCAAATGAATTGTAGTTTCCACCTTATTATTTGCAAAACAAATAATACGTCTTGAATATTATTAAGTCACTAAAGAGGAACGGTAAGAAAAGAAAAGTCGTTGATTTAAATAATTATTTAGGTACTTCAAGATACGGGTTTTATGAAAACAATGTCAGGTGCATAGTACCTGCCTACTTCTTGCAACCGGCGTGCGTGTATGTATGACCAGCAGTGCTATTCTGTAAAAATCTCACCGTGAGAACTTAGGTGAAGTGAGCGGGAAGTGAGCTGTCATTAGGGATTAACACTATTGACACTGCTCACTTCAAGCTCACTTCACTTATGATTTCAAGGTGAAATTTTTACAGAATCGACAGGCAGATGTATGAAAGTAAACGAAGAAAAAGCGTAGCAGGTGGCGTTCTGTAGTTTCTGCCTACCCTCATGGGAAGCAGGCGTGACTTTATGTGTTAAAAACAATCGACATTATTCTCGTAAACAAAGTGTTAATTCAGAAGGTTTCTTTTCCTGTATCGAAAACTTTATCTTTTATCACGATAACCTGCAACTTAATCGTACTGATAGATAGACAACAACCGCCTTTGCTCTGTTATTATACAAAATAAACTTCGCACCTCCTTATCTAACCCTAAATCGCGGAGGCGGTACCTTAATGACCGCTAATGAGTGTTATTATTATTTCACTGCTGTAAAATAATTTCTTATACGGCGCCTCTTTATACCTAGATAAACATCGAAACTCGCTTTACACCTCAATCTGATAATCGAATTAATGCTCTCATACCATTTCACGCTGTTTTATTGCTTTCTGTGCTGTTAAGACCGCCGGTTTTGACTCGTAATTTCGGGTTATCAGCGCATTCGATTGAATTGATCTCGATTTTTTGGGCACTTTATTTCGAGTGATACGAAACTTTGCAGTTATTTATGAGACTGTGTTTAGTTTTGAGGGAAATTGATGGAGCGTAAAATATAGATAGATGTTCACTGCTATTATCAGATGATAGTAAGTAATTTATTTGATGGTAGTAGTAATTTGTTTGACCCGCGTTTTGATGATGATGTTGATTTATCTTATGATGGATTGATAAAAAGGGTGATTTTAAAGAACTAGAGTATTAAATCTCTCATCATCTGTCAGCCTACAGCAGACCATTGCTAGACATAGGCCTGCCTCTCCTATAGCACGCCATTCAACTCGATTTCCGGTAAGTCTCATCGAGATGCTTCCAGCAATCCTGCGAAGATCGTCGGTCCACCTAGCCTGAAGCATCCTACCTTACATTTGCCGACTCTGTCTCTACTCAAGAACACGTCTACCCTTAACGATCCTTGGTTCTACGGCGAATATGGCCAGGCCATTGCTACATCAGCTTGCTTATATACAACGTGTAACGTTAAATGCGCAAAACCTGAAAATAGTTTGATCAGAATAACGAGCAGAATTAATTGAACCAATTTTTAATATAGGTCACATTTTTCAAAAAATCTTCATTAAAAACGTTGCCGTGTCTATTTATTAATAGGTCAAGCAAGCCAATGTCAGCGCGGCGCAGCGGCCCGGTGACTACTCCTCCCTCGGTAAAGCGTCGTCGCAGACGCATGAAACGATCAGATTGGTCAGTAAAACTAAAACAGCACTTAAAACCTTTACAATTTTTTTAATTACTTAATTTCTCTCAGAAATAGGTCAATTGAATTAAAAATCAGTTGGGGTGAGATTTTGCGCATTTAACGTTACACGTTGTATGTATATGGGTCATATTCAAAATAATTGTAAGTTACGGATAGGAAACAGATATGAATATTGTTTGATTGTAACAGAAAAATAACAGAAAGGAATTATTAGGGCAAGTTTAAATAGCACACGTTTATAAATTAAATAATTAACGTTGAGCTAATTAAAACATCTGGAATAGTAGAATACCATCATCACTATCACTACTTATGCATACCTATTACAGTTCACCTACTAAGATTAAGTATAACAGGCTACGAGTGTGAAGCCGGTGTGGGTCGCTAGGTGGGTACATAATAAAACAACATTTTGATGATCGTATTTTAATTGGTATAATTGCCATAAATCAATAAACAATTCGTAAAGCAGTTTAAACTGCATGATTTTAATAATTACAGTTCTATGTGGATGTTAATTTTTTGCTAGCTGACTAAGCACTTACAGTATTAACAATTTAGTTTTTTAATGAAAAGAGTTTCTCAGATATTAATTTAAAAAATACTCACAACATACAACTTTACTCTGACCTGTAAATTGCAAAAAACCTGAGACATTTTGAATTTCTCGGGCTACCTTGGCGCATCCCCCTTAACTGATACTGAGACGGCCAACGAGAGGCTGGGTACGCCTCGGCGAGGCTGCACGGTTAGTACAAACGGCTCAAGCGGTGAGGACTGAGCATACGCAGTAAAACATGCACACACAGACAATACATGGCACAGCAATGCAATACATGCCACATTATACGCAAACTTTACATACTTCAAATAAATTTAAGTCAGTAAAAAAAAAATGTTTTGGCTAACCTGCGGTGCAGTAAATATTAATATTTTATTTTCATTAATTCATACAACATGAGACAATGTGAATAACGCCTAATCATTCATATCTGTTACATAACAGAAAAAAGTGACAGATAAAATAACGGATATGAATTAATTGCACGTGTCTAATCTACAAATCTATTTATTTCCACAACAATTCGAAATGTTATACGAATATTTTATAGTTATAACAAATATCACAATACAGCCATTTCCTAGTATGAGTATTATAACAGTAATTACTTACCGCTATTGTAAACGACTCACATTGGATATTTACTTTTGAAAGTCTAATTTTCTTCGACAACGAAACGAGCTGAAAAACTATATTGAACAAAATCCCCGAGCGTTTATTCTTACGTTGTCTAGTGACAGCTAGTGAACTCATGTTGCCAGTATATCAAATTTCTTTAATGCCATGGAAATAATGTTAAAATAGCATAACAGAGAAGAATAACAGATATGATTAAAATCAGGAGACTCATTAATAAATTAAATTTGGAGAACACTAAATAGTATTTTATATTTTGTTTAGTGAAGTGTTGAAAGTTTAAACAATATTCTCTGAATATAGTTTTTTTTTAAACTTTTGTGTAATGGCTAATAATTAAATTATTTTTTAAGTTTACCGTCAAAGACGTGGACATTGAATACTTGTATAAAACGGAACCTACGCAATGACTGGTTTAATTTTTTTTAATGAATTGTTTAGCTGTACCAAATGTTTCGTTGTTTTTTATTAAGCTCAAATAAAAATTTAATCTGTTTGTTTATAAAATTTTATTCTAGTCAGTTGTATCTCGTTATGAAAATAATTGGGTAGGACATTAAGACAATAGTAAATATACAATTATTTTGAATATGACCCATATGGTATAAAACGGCGAGACAATAATATGAAGCAGTAAACTAAATCGTTAGATAAAAAAAAAGTTTTTTACTAAATAAAATTACAGTAAAAGAAAAGGAGTCAGCCTCATTACCATTCAAAGAATAAACCGACCACCAAAAATCAAAAGAATAAATCAGAAATTATGAAATGACCGCCACCAAACACCTTGCAATGCTTATTAAACATCATCAATAACGTACTATACTTAAGAATTCGTACGCACAAGAACCGAATAATCTCGAGTGGCGATCGTCAGATCCCCGCACGAGATAACCCTACCGCGCCCAAATAACCTAACTTTTAACCAAAATGTGCGTATAATGAGGGACTATTTAATTCGGTCTGTTTATCTTTTGTGTTATAACAACCACACAGTGTTGATGTACGTTAATAACATGTAATTTTCATTTCTCGATTTCCGAAACCTGTTCGACATCGTCTAATAAGTCAGAAAATTTTCTGCTTCCCTGAATTTTTATGAGTATATTATGCGCGATAATAAATACTTACGGTTCCTTTGTTTTTGGTGGTGCCTTCAAATTATTTTGGCACTTGGTCGGACATTAAAAGAAGACTGAGTATTTTATGGCTACATACATTGTTACCTCTTAGTATATACAATGTTGTATCTTGAAACCTGATGAAGTGATGATACTGAATAGACATTTATAGTTTGTTCTACATAAAGATGAGAATTAAGTAGTTGTTCTATGGCCTGTGTTCAATAATGTTGTAAAGACTATAGCAAAAATCATAATGGCTCATTAAAGAAATATTCGAAATCTCTGCCAATTAAATCCTAATATTTTTTTGGCTTATCCGTCGGTTCGCACGAATTTACTCGCCCGAAACAGGCGAATCTTCATGTAAATATTTTTTTCTGTATGCGACTCGCACGTAGTTAATTTACTTGTGTTTTGAGTTGACAACTCCAGAAATATGTATTAGGCATTTGGCACATTTTAAATTGTATGCAATAAAGTATAGAAAAAGGACACTAGCACACAGAAGTAATAAGAATGAAATATTATATATAAAACATGTACTTTTTTTAACTTCGGGCGAGCAAATACCTACGTGCCAATCGACTAATAAGCCTTTTGTTAATATTTAAAAATATTTAAGCCAAATCTATTTAACAGAAGTAAAGCTAAATATTTCCCCCACTCACACAATTACTAATGATATTTCGTAACCGAAAAATAAACAACTAAATTTCCATTTCCCGCTTCAAATGGCATAAAAAATGGCTACCGATTAAGAGTACGTCTGAAACTGGACCAAGATTACATAATTAGCCCTCGATCCCATTTGTATCTGCTACAAGAGAAAACATTTGCTCGATGTCTGTATCGATTAATAAAACAAATAACAGACAAAACTACTCTTACGCAGTTAGGGAGCTCTAAATAGACATCGATTCCGGAAAAAACTCGAACATCAAGTCGGTAATAGAGTTTCAAAATTAATCAAAGCTTGTCACACAAACAATAATTACTCATGCCCGTTTTGAATACGAATCTAATTTTTACATCCGATGTAACAGCTAACGTTTTTTCAGCTCACAATATTAGCACAGATTTTATTTACAAAGTGACTAATGTAAAAACAAGAGTTAATTACCGTGTTCAACCAGAACCAACTAGCTCAAAGTATCCGAGGAAAGCGACAGATAAATAAGGCGCCGAAAAGCTGCGCGCACGCAACTCGCTGATCTAATTTTAAATAGTATTTACATCGAGCTATCGGGAGCAGGTAATTAATACAATCTTTGTTAGAGGGTAATTTGCCAGATCTAATGCCGGCGTGTGTAATCTTCAAAGGGGATTTAGAAACACGCGTTCTAATCTATTTTAGTCACGTTCTGAAACAGAGAAATATTTACAATCTCTCTGGAACACTTCGGCGCATCCGACGGTCGTTATGCGCGAACGCATCGATACTGACTCAGTCGCGGGATTTGATTGAGATGAGTCGTGATGGAGATGCCTCATTAATGTCAGTTGGTACATTCTCCAACACTACTATCTTTTGTATAATCGGCTCTACTTTTATTAGGCCACTATGAAATGGATTAAACTCACAATCAAAAATGTTCACGTCAACATGCTCATTTCGGATTCTGATTGACAGAATTATAGTTCTAACATCCATTAGAATTATTATTAAAATTTTCAAATTAGTAGGTGTCATTAATTCTGTTCGCATTTTATTAGCATCGTCAAAATTACAATCACTTCTGACGCCTCTTGCAGTATGTGTATTTTTATTGTGTCTGGAATTTAGCTTGCAGTGTTGGACTAGTGGCATTATTTCATTAATCTCCTTGGCGGTTGAACATATTTTTAAATCTATTCTTGACACCTAATTTGTCATGGATTTACTTCTGTTGCGTTTGATTATTTTAATTATTCTAGAGATTTTACGTGCGTTTAATCGCTTCCGTCATCTCTATTTATTTTACTTCGTATATCGTTTTGAAGTTTAGTTACATGTAAATTAGCATGGAACCACGATAAATTTGGTATAAATACTGTATTACTCAGCTGGGACTGGTCCGACTCCACAATTTGTCAATTTTACTACCGTGCCGTGGGCAGACACAGACGGTAAATCATAATCACACAATCGCAGTCATTTCAGTATTAAGAATCCTCCTAACAATATTATGTTCACGAATTTATTTTGTCACTTTGCTCTTCTACCCACGTTAGAGGTAATTAAAAACGAAAATAAACAGAGCGCCTCGAATCGTAAAAAGAGTATCTATGTCGGTTATAAATGAGTACAGATGAACGTAGAAGCAATAAAACTGATTCAAGTCACAGAAATAAATCTTACGAGTGTTCGAAAGTATAGGTGAGAATATTCAGGCGTTTATTGTAATGTTCCCGTTGATATTCGTGCCAAAGTGAACGTCCACCAGGAAAGCCGTTAAAAAGATTTCGATCTAAACGCCACGTGTTATCGAATCTGGAATTACGGGACTACGAGTAGACAAGTAAAACGTTCCATTTATGATGGAACAATAAAAATTTTGGAATTTGCAATAAATAAGGCTGAGAATGATGAAGAAATAAACAACGTAGTCTGGTGCGTTAGTGCGCAGATTGGAGAGCATGATTTACTGCCGTATAATGCTTCGGTTCGCATTAAACCGTGCAATATCTAAATGGAAGTGTAACCGCTCTATTCATTTGTTTGTATCTCCGCCACCGCCTGCGCCGCCACACTCATTATAATTGGTAAGTCATTGTGGGGGTCGTTTGTATCACTATTTCCAAAGCGTTGCAATAAAAATTGGTCCAGATTCCACATCGAAAATAAGACGTTTTTTGGTCGTCTGCCAAGTTCATTATGAGCGTTCATGAAATTTCACATTTGAATTATTTTACTGTCTGACTTATGGCCGTTACTTAAATATTTGGTAAACAGTAAAAATATAGCTCTGATCGATCAAATTTAATGTGGTGAGCTAAAATAGCGTGTTTAAGTGGATCACGGCATTATATCATGAGATCGGCGAACGATTTTAATGATTTAACACAATGTTTGACATAAACACATTATTTCTAAAAAATAACAATTTACACAAATGCATTGGAAAGAAAATTCCTGGAATCATCCAGAGTTATAATAAGATGTTAATAAATAATGTATGCAGCGACGTCATAGGAAAACTTAAAGTTGAATTTCGAACGAATTAAAATAACGAACTTTATCTTCGAACAATAACAGTAGTACGGGAAGGGTAAGTAAGTACCAAACGTTATACAACAAAGCGATGGACATTGCATAATTCCAGTTTGCAATATGCAAGCCAACAATAGAACAGAACATTATGAATCATCTCCGCCTGATCCATTCGCCGGTCGAAGATTATCAAACTGGAACACTAACACTTGCGGGATGCATTAAAACGCACGTGAACCTAATTTACGCTTGCAAATAATCCCCTGGACGCAGCCAACTTTAACAAAGTAGTAGGTAGTTGATGCATCAAACGATATGACATTTGTGGCTAATAAGTTGTAGACATTAAAATATCTGCTCTCGCATCCGCGTGAACAAAACGTACGCCAGAAACCGATGCGCGTTGCTAACTTCACACCCTTATTTATAGTGTGCCATCTGTCAGATCGTAACCGTCCCAATTTCAAATTCAAACAGTGTTCTAATTGGATTGTATTTTTGTTTAAAGTGCTACTAATAAGGTGGCTGGAATCACGCACATTGTTACAATGATCACGAACACATGGAAGTGTGTTTACGCGTTCGCAATTAGATCGACCATTGATGTATAGGTGTTCTGCTAGTGTGCACGTCCGATTGAGCAGTAACACGAGGAATGGATCTGGAACTGATTAGCGCGCGCCTGTGTTAGTTAATACGCGCTCGTGAATAGATTTCTATGTGTTGTTGAGCATTAAGTATGCTTTGGATTTTATTATTTAATGATTCATCTTAGGGTTATAGAAATAGTCAGGAATGCTCGCGCCGTTCCCGTTGAAAAGCCAGTAATAATAGATATTGGCGCATCTGCCCCACTGTATATGTTTTAATGTTATTACTCTTCTGCTATATGATATTTCGTTCCAGGTTTATTTTAAGAGTGTTTTATGTTTTTAATTGCGATACGCGGATTATTTTTCCGCCGTCAACTAAAATTTTTACAGCTGTTTTTATTCCACCAATGTGACCGATGACAGAATTAAGGTTGTTTATGAATATACCGAGATTGAATTAAAATTATGTGGTATAAATTAGGTTATAAGACACGATACTATCTTCATAATTTTGTAACGTGGGTGTGTAAATATTTGTATGTCTGTTTTTTATGCCCTCTAAAAGTGTCTCGCGGAATATTAAAAGAATCAAACATGTAAAACGAGGTAAAGTTAGATTTAAACAGTTTTATTTTTTTCTCAGCTCGGTAAATTAATAAATCTATTATTTTGTGTCATTTAGGACTCATCAATTTATATTCGTACGATAACGGCGTGTTTTTATTGCGGAAAGTATCTTTAATTTTCCTTGTCTGTCTGCGTATTTCAGGAAAACATACAGTGCTATCAGTAAAATCCGATTTAAAGCATGATACTTGCTAGAAATGTTACTAGTATAAAAAAACAAGTTTTTATGAAAAAAATACACTCCTGAAGCTTGGTCTTTTCCGCCATTTTTTTTCATAACGTGTTGGGTTTTTCCTGCAAACATGAAATCATCTAAAATATGAATATCAAATGAATTGCGTTTTTTTTATACTTATATGTGTATAAAAAAACTACCAAGTGCAACACAACAATTTCTTGAAAATTTAGCATTCCCTTGAAATGGGCCACAATGCATAAATAAATAACAAATAACTAAAGTAACACTTCACCGTATCTCGCCAGTCAGCGCTCATTTACACAATCACGGTGCACTTTATTATACTCGCTATACAATAGAATGATCGTTTCGTAACAATCACGAAAGCGCCTAAATTTGAAATTAACGTGTACATAAGGACCAATCTTCAATGGCCTCCCCCTCCCCCCTATAAATTCTATGAATAGTTGACAAAGGGAAAAAAAGAACGGATTGAAAGATCTAGTAACACTGGCTGGTTTGTACGACTTCGGCCTAAAGCAATGCCATTAATGTCGATCATTAAATATGAATTATAAATATAAAAGAAAGCACAAGAAAAGCAATCACGGTCGTCCATTATTAGATTAAATATCTTGCTGTTCTGTGTATGGTCGTTGCGTGGCAATATGATTAATATATCGTGAGGACAGTCCACATGTCTGTTTGTGTTAGAGTTAATCTTATAAACTGTTAAACCAATTTTGATGAGTCCACCTTTGGAACTGCTTTTAATGACTTCATTATACTCGAATGATTTAATTTCGTACTATATGCTCGGACTTTACAAATGTGACAAAATAGTGTGACAGACGCGACCAGTGAATTTAATATGACATGCTCTAAAAGTCTATCAAACAACTCATCAATCATAAACATTGTATGATACGTTATGCACACGTCCAAAATGAATTGTGTTAGAAAATAAATATAGTGAAAATGAACTGTGATTCAACATAATTGCAAGATGTCACAATGCTTTTTATTTTGGTTTTCGTGCATCTGAATTATATCAGTAAGAAGCTCAGAAAGGTACTGTAGAGATTAGTGCTTAAATGCAACTTTTATGAATACTTTGAAAAGTAGATGGCAGGATTACGAGACAAACATTGATTTATAAAAAGAATAAAACAAAACACGGTAGGGATGAGATATGGCTGAGAAGTCGAGTGAAAAATATAAAAATGTACAAACGTAGAACCACCTTCTAGGAATAATTATTGAACTACAAATTGCCGTTTCATTTACTCGTCCCGGTACCGAGAGCTTGTAAAGCTCTCACAAGTACTATAGGGAATCTTAGAACTAAACAGCGAAAGGAATAATTAGTTAGTAAGGATCTAAACAGTGAAGAAAAAAGTATTTAAGAAGAAAATAAGCAAACCATGTTACTAACTGACAAACAAAAAACCAAAAGGAAAAAGTCATACAGAATTAAAACAGTATTAAGGAGAACCTAAGAATTAAACAGCAAAAGGACTAATTAGTAAATAAGTATCTAAATAGTGAAGAAGAAAATATATAAGAAGAAGATAAGCAAACAATGTCACTATTTCACAAACAAAAGACTTAGAGGTGGAAGTCAAGAAAAAATTTAAATACAATAACGGGAAAATACTCGAATTATCTATTACAAAATCTAAGAGTCAACACACTAAAAAACAAGACGAAGTTCATTCAAAAGTTAAGTAGGCGTAATGTTATTTTTCACAACCATATTACAAAGTCACTGGAACCAGAAAATGTTGAGACTGCAATTAATCTTTCCAGAGAAGACAACATATTTCATTATAATGGAGAATAGAATCTTGTTTTAAATGTAAGCCAATGTCAACTTTTTAAATAGAAGAAAGAATATATTGTGCATAACTATACTTTGGGAAACACATCATAATGATTGTGAAGATCGTCTGGAAATAGAATTGGTCTAAGAGAGATAAATCATCCTGTTAGATATATTATGAAAAGCTGCTGAAAGTCATTTGGTTACATGGATTTACGGTATTCCGTAAGAATGGAGAAATATTAAAGGGAAGAATTTCGCCAGAACGCATAAGACGCATAAGACGGCAATAAAAGGACCACTTTGGCCAGAATCGAAAGGATAACACTGAAAAAAATGCCTGCCTATTGTTTTAAATAAAAATATACGTAAACATTAAAAAAAAGAACATTTTGTGGAACACACGTGTAGTTTTTTTTAAAGTTCCTCTAAAAATAATAATCAATTTTTACGAGTAAGGTAGCTCAGGAAGATCTTACTGACTGTGTTTTTGTGTTTATACCTGCCGGTCGATTCTGGAAAAATCTCACCGTGATAACTAAGGTGAAGTGAGCTTAGAGTGGATTGACACTATTAACGACTCACTCCACGCTCACTTCACCCAAGTTTTCACGGTGAAATGATTACAGAATCGCACGGCTGTTGTGAATTTGAGTGATCTTTGTCTTTTGAGAGCAGAGGTGGGCCAGTGGTAACGGCCGCGACTTACGAGTTGTAGGTTCGAACCAAGCACGTGAACAGAAGCAAGCACTTTTTACTTTGTGTAAATTATTTCATCACCACTGCTCTCAAAACGGTGAAGGAAAACATCGTGAGGAAACCGGCATTTCCTAGAACCAAAAATTCGAAAACATCTGACGTCCGCCAACCCGCACTTGGCCCGCGTGGTGGGTTACGGCCCACTCCCTCTCACAGAGAGGAGGCCTGTGTCCCAGCAGTGGGAACATTATAGACTGATTATGCTTGTCTCTTGAATAAATTTCCTGAACAACGACACTTTAATAATAATAATAATAATAAAAATGCAAAATGAAAATAAAAAAAAAATAAAAATAAATGCAACTCTACGCAACTTCCTGATATCGTGTTATGGAGGACGGTCCTTCGCTATCCAGGATGTCGAAATATCCAGAGGAATAGCGAACCGATAAGAATCGAGCGAGGTATATTTCAGGGTGACAGTTTGAGTCCACTTTGGTTCTGCCTAGCCTTGAATCCTCTAAGCACTCTGCTGGAGGATTCAGGTCTAGGCTATCGGCTGAGGAGAGGTGGTCAGGTTATATCTCACCTTCTTTACATGGATGACCTAAAACTCTTTGCCCCCAACAATTTGCAACTGATGGAGCTACTGAAAGTAACTGAAACTTTCAGTAGCGCCATCAGGATGGAATTTGGTGTGGACAAATGTGCGGTCATGCATGTAAAGCGAGGGGAGATTGTGGAATCCGTGGGGACCCAACTCTCGGATTCCATAAACCTTAGAGCCCTCTCCGCATCCGAAACCTATAAGTATTTGGGTATGTCGGAAGCGTTGGGCATCAATGTTGCTGACATGAAGCAATCGTTGAAGGAGCGTTTCTTTGGCCGCCTGAATAAAGTATTTAATAGTCTTTTATCAGGCGGAAACAAGGTGCGCGCCTTCAACGGTTGGGTCATGCCGGTTTTGATGTACTCTTTCGGCATACTCAAATGGACTCAGACGGAACTTAACGCCCTGGATAGGAGGATCCGCACTCTGCTGACCACAAATCGGATGCATCACCCACGTTCATCTGTGATGAGACTGTATATCCCGCGGAAGTGCGGAGGTCGACGCTTCTTAAATGCTAAGACTCTGCACAACCGTGAGGTATGCAGTCTCAGGGAATACTTCCTTGAAGCCGATGTGGGGATGCACCGAGATGTGGCCTCGGTAGACAAGGGCCTCACCCCGCTCTCCTTAGCTAACGAGAACTGGCGCAAACCTATAGTATTAGATACTAATGACCGCAGCGAGGTATGGCAGAGCAAAGAGCTTCACGGGCGCTTTTACCGGGTCCTACATGGGCCCGATGTAGACCTTTTAGTATCCGTATCCTGGTTACGATTCGGTGACCTCTTTGGGGAAACCGAAGGTTTTGTCTTTGCGATTATGGACGAAGTTATAATGACGAACAACTACCGGAAATATATTGTGAAGGACGGCACGGTTGACATTTGTCGGGCATGCCACCGCCCCCGGGAATCAATCCGTCACATTATTTCTGGCTGTTCTCGTCTGGCTAACGGAGACTACTTGCATAGGCACAAACTTGTAGCCAGGATTATCCACCAGCAACTTGCTCTGAAGTACAATCTTGTGGAATCGGAAGTTCCGTACTATAGGTATGTGCCCGACCCAGTTCTCGAAAATGGCAATATCACGTTGTACTGGGATCGATCTATCATCACTGACAGGACTATTGTTGCCAATAAGCCCGACATAGTGGTGATAGATCGATTAGAGCGTCGCGCAGTGATTGTTGATATAGCGGTCCCACATGACGAGAACCTCGTGAAAGCTGAAAAAGATAAACAGAATAAATATCTTGACCTGGCTCGCGAGGTTGTCGACATGTGGGAAGTGGATACAGCAATCATTGTGCCGATAGTCGTGACGGCCAATGGCATAATAGCCAAGAGCCTCGATCAACACCTGAAGAGGCTCTCGTTAGGCGGCTGGATCAAGGGCTTGATCCAGAAAGTGGTACTTTTGGACACGGCGCGTATCGTTAGGAGGTTCCTGTCTCAGCAGCCCTGACCGCCGGTAGTTTGGACCTTGCTCCCGATACCGGTGGGCTACTATTTTTTATATTTTTAAATGTTTTTTTTTTATTTTATGTTTATATAAAAATATAGATAATAAGTGTATAAAAATGAAATAAAGGAAATAATAATAATAATTGAGTAACTAATATAGCTTGCAGAGTAAGCAAACTGAAGTGGCACTGGGCTGGCCATGTCTGTCGAAGGGCCGATGGCCGGTGGAGCAGACGAGTCCTGGAGTGAAGACCGCGTATCGGCAAGCGTAGTGTGGGACGCCCCCCAGCTAGATGGACGGACGACCTAAAGAATGTGGCTGGGGTAGACTGGATGCGGAAGGCGGAGGACAGGGTGTTGTGGCGCAGTCTGGGAGAGCCCTATGTCCAGCAGTGGACTGCTATAGGCTGAGTTGATTGATTGACATTTTTACAAGGAAGATCTTATAGCCTAAAAGTCACTGTATTCGGCCTGCAAGCAAACGTGCAAATTATTGAATTTTATTTCGTTATCACAGAATATGTCATTGATACATTTTTACAAAAACATGTCATTATTACATTATAATATTAGTAAATTTAAATCGTTATACTAATAGAGATTTACATTATAGTCCTTACAATCTATCAATATTAAAATAATTAGGGAAACATTCAATATTATTATTGTTCTTTATGTTGCATAAATTCCTTAATGCTGTAGAAACAGTAACTTTGCATAACTTTCTATGAATATTATTGTAGCCTCCTGAAATAGATCAGTAAGCCCGTCGTTTATGTCCTAGGCTATTATATTTTAGCGAATGAGCAACACATGAAAGTCGGCGATACTTTGTAGTTCCAATCATAATTGCGTGGGGAAATAAAATGAATCCGAATTGAGATCTGTCGCGACGGTGTCTGACTATTTTGTATATTATGCGTGTGCGCATTGCCTTGATGTTGGGATATCTTTTAATTTTGTATAAAAATATCTATGATATATGTGTATACTGTATTGATTACTGTTATTAAAAGGCTAATTCATATTTTCTGGAAAATCAGTAACAATAATTAAGAGATGTACAGACGCCAGCACATCAAGCTACCCGAAACTGTCAGATTTTCCCAATCAACTTTGAACCTTATGCTTTAGCGCTAAAGTTGAAAATCTATTAAAGAAATCTGACAGATTGTAGTAGCTTGATGTGCTGGCGTCTGTACATAAAAAATCTTTGAGCAAGGAGTTTGATAGGTATTGGGGCTGATTGTACAGAAATCAAGATGCACTAAGTCCTTACTATATTATGGAAACTCGTGAATGGTTTTTTGGATCCAATAACCATTCGTCATATTAGCTATTTCGTCCCTATTGATGTCAATCAAATATTAGCTACAAAACTAATTTTCAATAGTTGAGCAACAACATACTGAATTTTAACTTCGACAAAACAATATTAATAGAGGCCGTAAAGGTACCATTATTTCCGTATTGATACCGAGTAAAATAAATGAACTGCTCGGATTAGGTACAGACGCCAGCACATCAAGCTACCCGAAACTGTCAGATTTTCCCAATCAACTTTGAACCTTATGCTTTAGCGATAAAGTTGAAAATCTATTAAAGAAATCTGACAGATTGTAGTAGCTTGATGTGCTGGCGTCTTTACGTAATTAACAATAAAAAGGAGTTTTATTAAATAAGGATAGCATAATCTTCCTTTAATGTTCCCCACTGCTGGTCCACAGGCCCGTCTTCGAGAGTAGTAAAATAAATTAACTTTACTGTGAAGAAACAAGAGACAATCCATGATTGCGATCACCTTTCGTAAAATTGATTAAAACTTTCATATAGTAGGGGAAAGTCTGTTATATTGGACCATTTTTAAAAAAATGCGGTTTTGAAATGCTTCTTTGAAAATAGCACAGAAAACAGCTGTATTAAATGAAACTATATTTATTTGGCTTCATATATAATTAATAAAAATCAACATAATTATAGCAACACTTAAGATAATCATCATTTTATGAGATAAGATATTTGTTTCAATTTAACCAACCGGTAGGATTAATTGGACCACGCGGTTGGTAATTTGGACTTAGAGAAAAATTACCTATAAAACGAAACAAAACACTTTTAAGAAAAATATCTCTCGTACTACGTACAAACAACAACGATAGAAAATCTAACTTTGACTAAAAAGACTTAAAAAAATCAGTCAAAATTCTGAATAAGTTTGAAAAAGACTAATTCCGACAATCATCACAAATATCGGGGTTAGTGGAGCAAGATTCATGATTCCAGTTATGGCAACGCACACATTGTATCCAATCCACTTTTGATCCTTTCTTATCGTAGTAATTTCGCCCACATTTCCTACAATCATTTTCATCTTCTGAATCGCAACTCTCTGAATCGTCAAAGACTATAACTTCTTCTTCTTCTTCAGTCGACTCTTCACTGTCTTCAATTTTTATCTTTTTCTTATTGCGTGTTGTTTTATCATTAAGTTTCTTGTTTTGTTTAACACGAGTTGTATTTACTTTGGTTATTTTTTATCGTCTTCTTGATCGGTTTATTTAGTTGCAATGGAACTTTTTTGGGCTGCTTAGCTTTATGCTGAGATGTCTCTTAATCATTTTTATAATATATTTTTTTTAATACCAGGCCTTCCCAGCCATTTTCTTTGTTCTATTGAAGTTGTGTTTCAGTCCATTTTTCTCGGCAATTTGGTAAGCAAGTTTCCTAACAAATTTTACCAGTCCATTTTAACCGACCATGTGTGGTCCATTTAAGCAAACTGTTTACTTGCATAAAAAAAAACGAATTTGACAAGAACAGAACCTATATAAGCCGGCTAATGTTTATCACCAGTTAATTGTTAATTAATAACGAATCTCAATTAAAAATATAAATATAGACAGTTTACCTTTGCCTTAATTACACCACTAGCAAAGAACACCAAAATTTACATGAAAAACAATGAAATTCGTTTTTCGTTAATGCCAACTAGCCGCGCTGTTTTATGAGAAATTCAAAATGGCCGATGTGTAGTGAAGTTAGTTGATTGCCGTTTGGTGTTGCACATTATAAAATCAATAAACTGTTAAAATGTTATTTGATGGTGGTCCAACTTAACGAATGGTCCAATATACCAAACCTTCCCCTACTAGTAAGAACAGAACTGATTCACAAGAAGATAATATATTAGAAGAGAAGGAAAAAGAGTAGGTATCTAATATATTAGAATGACTACTTCAAAAAAATTAATAAATAGAGAATCATTAAAATTAAGCAATAAAAAAATATTTTTCTGTTTCCATTTTGTTTGCAGTTTTCTGCTTCTGTGCTTCTGCTACGCTCTTATAACTAATTACCAAAATCATTTTACAAAGAGCATTGAGTACTTATTATGACTGATTATATGACTCTAAGCTCCAAATTTTAATGACCACAATATTATGGAAGATACAAAACTTTCAGCTGTGCATAATTTGTATTACTATTGAAAATTGTTCACAGGTTTCGAAAAGCTATAGTTTCACAGCAAAAATATACAAAAAAAAAGCAGGAACCCCATAATCCAATAACTCCACTCTCATAGTTCAAACCTAATCTAAAGAACGTAAAAAATCATTACCACCGCCGTATGTAACGTTCGCCACGCTCTAATAGAGGACTCTTGGATTCAGAACATTATCAGATTCCGTCACACTTTAGGTAATTTCATTTTGACCCCTCTAATGAGTCTAAGCAACGCAATGAAGCCAGCACTCGCATTAGGAGTGGTCATTATGGTCATTGGCGTTTATAAAAGTAATTACAATAGAAAGTGGATTCGTTTTTGTGACGAAATTATTACAGCTAAATGACTTTTTTTAGTTATAACGTGTTTCTATTATTTATGAGGTTTATTAATTTTTTTTATCGAAGGAAGGTGGTATTATGAGTAATTAGAATTGTTTCAGGGTATTGAAAATGCCTTAGGTAATTACTTGTAATTGCTGATAGTGCTTCGGCCTGAAGGACCATTTTTGTATCTTTTTCCAATAAGTACACGTACGAAGGAGTATATATAGGTACGAAGGAGATGAAAAGCCTCAGAATATTGAACATTCGGGTTAAAATTTTTATGAAAATTATGTACTTATCTACATATCAAAATCAATACATAACCAGTGAATAAATTACTCAAAATTAGCATTATGAACTAGTCACTCTGCGGCACTACAGTTTGACTCCAAGCCAAAAATCCACTAATACCTATCAATCAATACAGTACAAAACAACAAGCCTATCAGAGTTAATGAGCCATCAACAACTAGGCCGAGGAAGAACTTAACAAACTTCATCATATACAAATCACTGTACATTTATCATGTATTCCTCCCTTAATATAAAGCAAGCTATTCATTAAGCAACATAGTAATGTCTTCTACACGTCTTCGCAATAACTCTCTACTGGCGATAATTTATTAATTTCTCTTTGTTTGTTTGTCTATGAACCGTTCCCCTATACATGATGATAAAAGTTTGGTATCAGCTGTCACCTTTTCTTCGTCGTCGCTTTTCTTGTCAACGAATAGTCAGTCCCCTTTGCTTAAAACAAAGGAGCGTTTATAACTTTCTATAGGGTTAATATGATTTTTGGCCTTCAGAATTATGACGAAAACTTACTAGCATTTTGTAGTAACGTGGATAATGACTCAAAACTGCTCTCGAAACGGTGAAGAAAAACATTGAGAGGGGAACGGGCATGTCCAAGAACCAAAAATTCGAACATACGTGATATCTACCAGCCCGCAATGGGCCCGCGTGGTCGATTATAGCCCACTAACGCGAAGGGAGGAGGCCGGTGTCCCAGCAGTGGGAACGTTATGGGCATGTGAATAATACAAAAAAAAAACAAACATCAGTCACTGATTTATTCATCATGATAAATGAATGTTTTTTTTTTTTTCTAAAAAAACTAATTTATTCACACTACATGAGACAGAAATATCCTACCTTTAATAACATTGTAGACTGCATCTATCATTGTTCTTAATCGATAATTCTTGAACAACGACCACGCATTTCCTTAGATAAATCTCATTTTCCCACAAAAATAAACAACAGTCAAATGTTTTTCTCTGAATGTATCCAAGTATCGGGCCTGCTAATTTATTAATTTCGCTACACATTGTTTGTTTCTCCCCTTAATACAAATGATAAGACTTTTGTGCTCGTGATTACACTTTGTTAATCATACTTCCTTAATTAAGGGAAAAGTTGCGAGTTAATTTGGGACGATCGTACGATAAGGCCCAGGTTCGATGTTTAGCAGTGCTAATGAGTTCGTAATCTCGATGTTACATTAAAGTTATTTAAAGATTTCCATTAAAAGTTCGCGTGTAAGTTTTGCGTCGCTACAGAACCTATTAGGTATTTAACTGTAATAATGTTGAAGTAGCTAATGTAATCTTACGATAAAACAACAGTCTTTAGCGTTATTATAGGGATTTTCATGTCAGCAATTTATGTAATGTATTTAAAATTGAATGCTACTTTGGTCCTTTGAGACCAGCCGTGCGATTCTGTAACCATCTCACCGTGAAAACTTGGGTGAAGTGAACGTGGAGTGCGTCAATAGTGTCAATCCCTAGCATCAGCATGACTCACTCTAAGGTCACTTCACCTTAGTTATCAAGGTGAGATTTTTCCAGAATCGACCGGCCGAAGGCGAATTCCCGTTATATAAAAACTTGTCAAAATTAGAGGTATTTTCGACAGATTGAGACTGAGATCAGATTGTGGACTTTCTTAAAATTACGAGAATTACTCTTCTGCTTCTCACGGAGCTTCCAAAACGTATGATAAAGTAAATTGATTATACATTCAAAAAAAGCATAATCAAACGACCAGGAACTTTCTATTTGTTCGAACAATGAACCAATGAACTTTCCAAGAACCCCACGTAAACACAGTTCGCGCGTATTTTTAATGAATTCATGCAACAACAGCGCACAAGGGCTTGTGTTTCACAATGCCGTCCGAATCCCGCCTAGCCGTGGGGCTATTCTCCTATCAATCTCGCAGATGATAGCCCGCTATCGCTCGCTCGGGAACTTGCGATGCATAATGCTTGCCTCAGATAGCTGTCTCGTGCACGAAGCCTCCAAGCTTCGCAATTTATTGTTTCACGATCTCAAGCTAGCTCATTATTAAAACGGTTTGATACGTTCGGAGGTGTTGCTGACGCCCGAGGCTCGCCCGCGCCAATTACTCCGAGAGAGCCGTGCCCCGACGTACTTGTTTGACTTAAACAACGTTACACTTGACTTTTAGCGGCCCTTTGTCTTCTAACACATCGATATGGTTTTACTCGCGGTATGTTAATATCGAAGGATCAATTTATATTTATTTACCCGTTAAGTATAATTGTCACTCAAGACTATAAATCCAAACAGAATATTTTATTATTAATCGAACGTAAATGATCCCAACACTTTTTAATGTCTACGATAAAAGGATAAATTATTGTTTTCTAATAAACAATAAAGGGGCGCTGAGGTCAACTCTAATGACCGAGAATCCATTAGAAGCATAAAACGTCGAACTAAAACAATTTTCTTCAACTTCAACAAACAAAATCGATTGGGCTTGATTGCCGTCTGATCAATAACTAATTGTGTTCACCACACGTTGGACGATAAAGAATAATTACTGGCTGCCGGCCAAATAAATCGATCTACATCAAAACGCGAGGTTAATCCATCATTTAGATATTACGGCCCGATTGAAGCTTACCGTTTTTAATTTCCAAAATTACACCGTCCGTAAAGTCGGGCGAAGGCGCCTAAACACGTATACATAATTACCATGTCGTAAATTGTCGAACATGAGTGGGGGAAGGGGGTGATCGGGCTTACCCGAACACTATCGCGGCCTGTCGTGTTATTTCTGTAATCACTTTCATTTCGTAAAACGCGACATTAATTAAAATTTAGTTTCAGGCCATTAGTTGCCATCGCGTTTCTTCAAGTTTCATTTTTTCCTGGCTGTAATTATAGAGCGCGGGTGCGAGGCTAAATGGGCACGGTACTGATAAATAACATTGTATTGAAGGTGGTCATGAATTTTGTATTCAAATTAGTGCGACTAATAGGTGCGAGGTGTGGATTTAAATGTGCCTTTGGTGCATTGCGCCTTTATTAATGACGAATAATTATGCGTCATAATTAAGTTGAATAAACGTAAAAGCCCATACGATTACCATTGGCGTGTGATTAGAAAACGGAGGCCGAAACTGGAAACTGGTTTGGCTCAGTTTAGACTCGTGACTTGTGAGATTTTACTGGTAATAAGGCTGTGTATACACTGTGCGCCGAGTTATTAATTAACAGGTCGACAGCAAACAGAGCGCGGCTACTGGACTGCGCTGGGTACACAAAGGTATTTGCTCGGTGAGACTTCGCCGGAGCGGCGTGTAGAATCTCATTAACGTGATTCTCAGAAAATTGGAAGTGAGAAACGAGCTTAAAAAGATCGCTGGCGCTCTTTTTTAATGATTATCACGATTTAAGAGCTTTGGCATTATTACATTTGTTTGGAATACAAATATTGATGTACAAACAAGGCATATTTTATACAAAACTTTTTTGGTTACCCCAGCCACCTTCTTTAGGTCATCCGTCCATCTAGCTGGGGGGCGTCCCACACTACGCTTGCCGATACGCGGTCTCCACTCCAGGACTGGACTGGATGCGGAAGGCGGAGGACAGGGTGTTGTGGCGTAGTCTGGGAGAGGCCTATGTCCAGCAGTGGCCTGCGATAGGCTGAGTTGATTGATTGATATTTTGGTTACTGATTGTGGTTACATGTATGTGAACAGCTAAGATTTCTAGAGTGAAAAGTATATTGTTATTGCATTTCCACTTTACAGGTCTGAATGTCAGTCCTTCAAGCGGATATACAATATTATTAGCGAGCGCTTGTCTGGGTCCTGACATTTTTGAATTTAAATGTATTAATAAAAAAAACATTAAATACTTTGCTAGCTATAAACATTATCAAACCGCATTGGTTCTTCTAGGTAAAAGGTTCCCTGCATTTATATTTCTCTACTCCCATTGTGACAGCGCAATTGTCACGTTGGCACGTTGAGAAGGAAAGGAACCATTCATACTCGGTACAGCACCCTAAAGGCGTAACAAACTTTTAATAATTTTGAAGGATGTTGCTAATTCATTGCTTCATATATTCTAAAACAATGTCTGCTCAGCAACGTAAATAACGCAATGAATATTGTGCAACTGTCAAAATGAAAGTCATTGCTACTGCACATTATTCTGCAGTTTAAAGGGTATATTTTTTATATGGTTATCAATAGTACTTATTTACAAAGAGTTTACGTGGTCCTGAAAACTGTTATGATGATACTTTAGAAATACTAGAAATATTGAAAATCTACCTGTAGGTAATATTCTAAGGTAGTCAGCCTATAATGCTCCTACTGCAGGGACACAGGCGTCCTCTATGTGAGAGGTAACGGGCCATAATCCACCACGCGATCCCAGTGCGGCTTGGGGATGTCACAGGTCTTCGATTTTTTGGTTCTAGGATGTGCCAGTTTCGTGACGATGTTTTCCTTCGCCGTTTTGAGAGCAGTGGTGATGACATAATTTACACAAATTAATTAGCCTGCCAGGGTTCGAACCCACGACCTACGACACGTAAGTTGGGGCCGTTATCACTAAGCTACTACTACTCTTAAGGTACTCATGTCATTTAAACTTATGTTAACCTGTGACCTGTTTTCCATTTTCTATTGACTTTAAAAATGTACCTACTTTCATAATTTTTTGTCTGTATGAGATTTCTTATGTAATAAGCATCACCTTTGTACCTATTTTTCTTGTCTGTTCATACAACGTGTAACGTTAAATGCGCAAAACCTCAGACACCCCAACTGATTTTTAATTCAATTGACCTATTTCAGAGAGTAAATAAGTCATTAAAAAAATTGTCAAGGTTTTATGTGCTGTTTTAGTTTTACTGGCCATTTTGATCGTTTCTTGCGTCTGCGACGACGCTTTATCGAGGGAGGAGTCGTCACCGGGCCGCTGCGCCGCGCTGACATTGGCGTGCTTGACCTATTAATAAATAGATACGGCAACGTTTTGAATGAAGATTTTTTGAAAAAAGTGACCTATATTAAAAAGTGGTTCAATTAATTCTGCTCGTTATTCTGATCAAACTATTTTCAGGTTTTGCGCATTTAACGTTACACGTTGTATATATGTACCTGTACATAAATGGTAAAATAAATACTCTAAATAATTATGGTTTCTCACAAAATCAATTTGATTTCCTTTCTATAAGTGTATACCAAGCTCAACTAAAATTAATACCATCGATGGTAAATGATGAATGTTAACTGATTTCCCAGTACTAGTGCATGTTCAGGCAAGTTAATGGATGTACAGTACTCGCACCAGTAACTATCCCACTGTATAATAGACAGAGTGTTGGCAAAGTTCATTATCCGGTATTTATTATTAATATGAAGTCTGATATGAGCCATGCAGCAGATGTAATTCTTACCAGAATTAGTGGGAGGAGTAATGTAAATAATTATGTACGTATGTAATTCAAGGTTCCTCGTTACGGTGTAACAGGAGGCCGATAACAACGTTCTAGTGAGGATATGGCTACAATGCTACATGATAGTAACATCTTTATCATCATTTAAATCGATGTAGAACAAAGGCATCCTCTTGCCAGACGGATTAGAGAACGCAGTTTGTTGTTACAGTGGAAACTCGATTAACCGGACTAAACGTTGTCGTTAGGGATTCGAATAATCGAAAATTCGGATTTTTGAATGTATGAAGAAAACGGGGGTAAATATGTACATAAATGTTTTGTGTTTATTAAAAACAACAAATACATATCAACGAAAATGAATGTTTATTAAGAAATTATTAAGAGATACATTTTTCAACATACGTATGCACTTATTGGTCGTGGTTGGTCGTGGTTGATACTCGTAGTCCGGATAATCGCGAACCCGTATAACTCCAATCCGTATACCTGAGGGCCGGATAATCGAGTTTCTGTATTAACGACTCGAAACAATGTTATTGTACATCTTCTATAAGAATTCTTTAGCCATCCTGACAGCTTCAGGTGGAAAAAAAGAGGACTAAGTTATGCCGGGTAAATAAACACTACATATATTAAAAAGCTGACAAGAGCCCCAATATTAATGATATATTTAAGTTCCATATGTAGGACAATTAAATATTTGAAAATAGCAGAACAATTCATTTTATACTGTACCAGCGGTTTGAGCTGTGTGTTGATAGATCAGTCAGTAACGGTTGCCTTTTATATATACCTATGGATTAATCAGTCGTGTTTAGTAATGAACCGTCTCCAAACCCAAGTGGGGAGATATATCTCCAACCTCGTAATGTAGAACTACCTCAATGGAACGGCAGCAGGGTGTAAATGTGGAGCTGTGTCACAAACTATGTTCCACCTCCTAGCCTGCCGGTCGATTCTGTAAAAATCTCAACGTAAACACTTGCGTGGAGTGAGCTGTCAGTGTCATCCCGCTGATGCTAGGGATTGACTAAGCAAACATTTACAATCATAATCGAGTTTCCATGACACTGACAGTTCACTCCACGCTCACTTCACCTAAGTTTTCACGGTGAGATGGTTACAGAATCGCACTGCTGATCTCTATGTTAAAGATCTCTGTGTCTGCTGTCAAAGGACGCAAAGCTATCTAAGCTATCTAAGCTATCTAGCTAGCTAAGTTTTGGGGCATCAAAATTTGAAATACCGTCGTACCAGTGACACGAAGAAGTATAACTGATTGTGATTCCATCCATTTTGGATTGGGAGTGCAATATCTAGTGGACGACGGGAGGCACTGTAGGTACTAGTACCTACATAGTACTACTTTCAGGCACAGAGATCAGGCTAGGAGGTGGAACACTTTTACACAGCTCTACATTTAGTATATCCTGCTGCCGTTCCATTGAGGTAGCTTTACTTTACGAGGTTGGAGATCTTCCCACTTGGGTTTGGAGACGGTTCATTACTAACCATGTAGGTACTAAGAAACCCTTTCTTAGTGCCTAAACAGTAGTACCTAGTAGACTAACGAATGAAAATACGGAACTATGCTTCAGTATAGTGGAGCTAATTTAGAATCGGGACGGGGTCCAGCATCCTTTCCACCGCTGTAAGTAGTGTGAAATTAGTTCTTTTCGATCATTAAAACTTTCAAACTCCCTTGGGGACATAAAAACAAAATTGTCAACGTTTAATGGGAACGCAGTCTCAAGGGATTCACAAATAAAAATAGAGTAGGTGTAGAAGAATTGCGTAATTAAAGCATAGGTATAAAGTTACCGAGACAAGTATCGCAAATAGTAAAACACCATTAAAAAAAATATCTTAAGAAAAAAAAGTTACGTACCGACTGAATAAGTAATGAATAGAGACTGAAAGTACTTAATAAAAAAAAAACTACCGATTTTTGTTGACCTACATGATAACATAAGAAAAAAAAAATAATTTAATAATACGAAAAGCAGACCATAGTCAGGAAATTATTGTCGCAACTTTAATTTCATCGACACACGTTATTAACTTAATTGCTTAAGAGGCGTTATCCACTGCCTTAATTTCTGTAGATAATTTTGTGCCCAATTATATAGTATTTGGTCTTTATTAATTATTTCTGTTCCTGTGACAAGATAGGTGTGGCCTGAAAGTAGTGACAAAAGTAAAAGCAATTACAAAACAAACTACAAACAAGTACTACAACTTAATTAGTAAGACATACCTCAATTCCGAAGTCGCTAGCACAAAAACTTCGAAATTTACCAAACGAACGTGTCTCACTTATTGACAGCACAAACATTTGTCGAGAGGCTGGGTTCCACACTTACTCAATGTTTACTCACACACTTTTATTTTCGAGGAGAAATATCAATTACACAGTCACAACACAGCCTTATTTTTTGGTCCTTCCACGTTATAAATTGGTCCTTTTGGATTTGTTCAATATTTTAGTGTTACGTGTGTTATAAAGTGATACGAAGCAGGGCCGTGAATGAAAGTCGTTTTTCGTGTTTTCGTGTTCGCGTTAGGGCGGGCGGCGACGAGGCGTGCGCGGGCGCCGACAGCGGAACTGTATTGGCGCACGCGCCGCCCGCATAGTCGTAAAGTTAATATTTGTAATATTGTAAGTTTGTTGCAGTTTCAAAGGGCGCGGATCTTTCAGTGATTTGTTGCGTTGTTTGGCTAGCTGCGTCTGTTAAAATTATAATTTTATGTTTTATAGTTTTGATTTCAAGCGATGGATAAATTTCATATGACAAAGTAATTTTATAAAGACTTCATAAAATAGCGGTGTAACAGTAAGTTACTTTTTTACCCGACAACGGCGAAGCAAAAGGAGGGTTATGATTTTGATTTATGTATGCGCATCAGTTCCCTCATAACTTCTAAACCACTTGTCATAATTTGACACATAAGGTATCGTTAGAAGCGTCTTGACCGTCTGCTAGTTATACGCTGTGTGAGGTTACACTAAATTTAATATGGCCTCTAGAGGACGTAAAGTAATGAATTTAAACATAAATCATTTGGGATGGTGCCTTGTTGGGTATCAAATGAGAGGGCTTAGTTAGCACATTTCAAAAATATAAATATTACTGAAATAAGCGCCAAAATAATTAAATAAAACATAAGTTTACTATAATCTGACTAATGAAAACGATGAAACAAGAAAATACCTTCCCGTGATCGCATGTTACCGTGGCCCGTGGCTAAATAATAACAGCCGCACAGGTCGATCGATCAGGTTAAGCTACGCTTGCCACGGTTGGTCTGTGAATGGGTGACCATCTTTACATACCGAGACCCCTCCGTGCCTCGGAAAGCACGTTAAGCCGTTGGTCCCGGCTGTCATTCGTAGATCTTTGACAGTCGTTGCGGGTAGTCAGAAGCCCGAAAGTCTGACAACCAGTCTTACCTAGGGGTATCGTATTACCCAGTAACTGGGTTATGGAGGTCAAATAGGCAGTCGCTCCATGTAAAATACTGGTATTCAGCTGCATCCGGTTAGACTGGAAGCCGACCCCAACATAGTTGGGAAAAGGCTAGGCAGATGATGATCGCATGTTACCATAGCTTATAAGTATGATAGTATAGCGGTACCTACATTTTGGCAGTTATTTTGAAGTCCCATGTATTAGGGGCAAGCCTATTACCATCAAACGGGAACAAAATCTAATCTCCGGGCTGTTACTGAGAAATTTCTAATGGCCTTTCCCTTGCCCGACCTGGGAATCGAACCCAGGACCTCATGCTCAGCGATAGCGCTCGCGACCACTAGACCAAAAAGGCAGACCAAAAATATAATCAGCTGCTATGCCCATAGCGGAAAATCAAAACTATAAAAAGCCACCTAAAACCAATTGCATAAGAATGGTTTTTCATTAACCTTGAAATCACAATTAGGTCACTTTTTTATTAATCGGCTAGGTCAGCTGTAAGTGAATGAACGGAAACAGGTCATCCATAGACGATGGGCTCAATATGTCACTAGTGACACTCTTTTTAGGGTTCCGTGCCTCAAAAGGCAACACGGAACCGTTATAAGATCAATTCGTTGTCCGTCTGTCTGCCCATTTGTCAAGACACTTTTTCTCAGGAAAGAGTGGAGTTATCAAGTTGAAATTATATCAATTGTTCAGGGCCGCAATCCCTTGAAGCAGTGTAAAAATCAAGCTCCTAAAACAACGCAATCAAAAGATACGGGCGTTCGACTCGTACTTGACCGGTTTTTTAAAGCTGCTACACCTTGGAAGCATGTTACGAAATTGTGACGTCACGTGATCGGTACCAAAATAGTACCTAACGGGTATAATTAATGGTTCAAAGTGCCACTATTTTCCGAACTCGTAAGCATCAATCACTTAGATGGATCTTCTGCTTTAAAAAAGCTAAAATCACTATGTTTGTTGGTGAAGAGAAAAATAGAAATATCTTAATAGAAATGTCTTATGTCTTATTAGTGATGTTGTACAGAAAAGTCAGGTGCTCAGATCAAGTTCTCGCAACTGGCGGCGTGCGTATTTGACCAGCATATCGATTCTGTAAAAATCTCACCGTGAAAACTTGCGTGGAGTGAGCTGTCACTGTCATCCCACTGATGCTAGGGATTGACTAAGTAAACATTTATGGAAAGAGGAGGAAGGAGGCAACCCGACCCCCGGACGCTACCGCAAGCAGTGGCATCTAAGGGAGCATGACGAACTTGCTGCCGGTTGCTCAGGTAAGAATAATATGATCAATCTTCGAGGTCGCAAGCAAACCACATATTGCAATTAACTCATTAGAAGAAAACATGAAATTGAATGGATTATGATCAATAATAAATTTTAATTATATTAAACTGATTTGACTATACAGTCAAATAAAATAAAATAAACTTTTGTATGAACTCATATAACCTATCAGTAAGCTAATTCTGGAGAAATAACATTAACATTGTCTTGAGTTAATCAGGGCGACCAACTATTCTTATCGTTTAAGTAGTCGTTGACGGAATAGTATGCCTTTGAACAAAGGTTGGACTTTACTTGAGCTTTTAACGCATTAAAAACCAAATCTAGCAAAGAAGAGGGTAACTTGTTATAAAAGGTTATACCAAGCCCATGAGTTATGAACCTTATGAAGCCGGTGAAAGGGAGCACGTAGTTTGTCCTTATTTGTACTGTTAATGGTCTTATGTCCTAACATTATCAGGTGTAAAAGGGGTCGCCTATTCTCTTCCGGGACTTATTTAGGTGCCAACTATATTGGTATAATTCGAAGCATAATTTATGTGTGTATCTTGTATCTCCAAATATTTCCTGTCCCAATCTGAAAATATCATTGGCTCAATATCGGAATGTATAGAAATACTTAAGATGAAAACACAGATCATCATCAATCAGCATTAAGATAAGATGATTTTGATTCTACTTGTGCTAATGCAGATAGCGGGCTTAAAGGATACGTTTAGACTCGCATACACACACAGAGACGCACTTCAAGAGAAATTATGTGTAATACTGAGTGGACGCGGACAAATTTCGAAGCAAAACAGTCGTTTTATGAGATGCGGATTGATGTTGATAAGTGTGTTTCCGCTTTAGTCTCTAAAGACTATTGCTGCAAGAGTTGGCAAAAGGAACACCACGTTTTTCTCTTGAAACAGTTAAAAGTAATGATGGAAAAGTAATGATGGATTGGGTGGATATTTTTTATCATACAAAATGAAATTTTTATAGTAAGCTTAGAAATATGAACACCGAAAGTGGCCTAGAGCTATCATCGATTTTCGGAAAATAATAATATAAATTGCAGAAATAAAGCTGACCTATTGATTCATAGCCCACTCCCTCTCAAAATGACCCTGTGTCCCAGCAGTGTGACGTCACGGTTGGCGCAGTAGTTTAGCGATTGACTGCTGCGCTGCCTGTCGCGGGTGCGATTCCCGCACGGAACAAATATTTATATGACCTACAAGTAGTTGTTCCGGGTGTGGCTGTTTGTGTATGTGACTTTAAATGTTTGTAAACGCACCCCCAATACAGGAGAAAATGCTAGTGTGGGGCAACTTTTTCTTTTTTTAAAAAAAGAAAGAAATAACGTTATAGGCTGATTATGCTATTGATTAGGAACCTGAAAGTAATTCAAGGAAATGCTTCCCAAGACACCCTACATTGTCGTATATTACGTAAAATGTCCTGTTATTCACATTATTTACGGCGACCTACATTCAATTAGTGAGGCGTGAACGCAGACACGGAACATGCACAGCAGAATAGTTATAGTTACATCACTACGCTAAATCACTCAATCTCGCGTATAAAAAGACCAATTCAAAATCTTAAGTCGCTTGTACAGACGCCAGCACATCAAGCTACACGAAACTGTCAAATTTTCCCAATCAACTTTGAACCTTATGCTTTGGCTATAAAGTTGAAAATCTATTAAAGAAGATTGACAGATTGTAGTAGCTTGATGTGCTGGCGTCTGTACACAAACTATTCCGCATAATTGTAACAGATGACTCCATTTCTATTTTTTATCGGACGAGAAAAGTTATAATGAGTTAGTTTCTATTTTGGAAACACTTCGTTTAAGAATACACGGATGATCTTAGAGCGACCTTCGCCATTTAATCGAAAGTGTTGACATGAACCAATTGATTTATGTATTTCATAAAATTCAATTTTGAACGACGTAAAATCAAATATTATTGTAGTATTTAATGGCAACCGTGGGCATCTTTGTTTTATTGGTCCGAAAATAAACAGTTATGCGTTTCGACGTGAGAAATGAATTCTAAGTATCTTCGTCTACCAATGAATGACGTAGAGCTATGAATACCTGGTTTAATAGGTCTTGTCAAATTGTTTGTTTAGATACCTTCGTTTGGATTACAGTGAAACGTTTTACATGTGCTGATATAAATTGCTATCACATTTTAACATAGGCACTTGTGCTTTTTTAACAACACTGTCTAGTTTTTATGATAAATTGATGATTCAAAATAAATAGGAACCTCTTTATTTTGTGTTGTTAGTGCTTTAAGAGAAGTACCGCATGTTTTTAAAGTGGGTCATTTAATTCAATATTTTAATGTCAGAAATATCACGTTCCAAACATATTCAGAAAAAAACCAAATGAGTTCATACACAAAATGAAATTCTCAGTTTTAATCCATTCAGTGCCACCAACGCACCAGTTGCGTTCAGCAGGGTGCCACTGTTTTTTTTTTTTTGTAAATTTACAAAAATTGGTAGACTTTTTTTACTAACAGCCGCACGGGTCAATCGAAGGCGTGTGTTACCATACACAATAATCGACTATTTAACTAAATTATTAGTGTTTATGCTTTTGAGTTGCGGCAATCCATAGATTGATCAAAAACGGCGGGAAAAGTGTAAATAGCATCGCATCGTGAGGAAACAGGTATGTCCTAGAACCAAACATTTGAAGACATGTTCATATCCACTGGGCCCGCGTGATGGATTATGACCCATTCCCTTTCATAGAGAGGAGGCCTGTATCCCAGCAGTGGGGTACAGTGGTGGGGTGGGGTGTCGTTTTAGGCTAATCATGCTTACCTGGAAAAGCGCTGAAGTGTAAGATATCATTAAAATCCAATACGGACTCAATACCTACATCACTCAATTATGCCACGTAAAATGTAAAACTGCACTAATGAAAACAAGTTTTTTTGGTATTGCCCCACTCATATATAGGGTGACTGCTAATTAGTGACCGATACTTAAACACATGATTCTACTCATCATTACAAACAACTTTTACTATAGGACCAAGTCCAAATCGCAAAAAAAAAAAATCAGCTGTTCCCTACATTTATGTTCGTACGAGTCGTCAAAATGTATGGAACAGCTGATTTGTTTTTCGCGATTTCGGATTTGGTTCGATTGTAAAATTTGTTTGTAATGATGAGTAGAATCATGTGTTTAAGTATCGGTCACTAATTACCAGTCACCCTATATAATAAAGTACCTACTACTATAAAAAATATGACTATATTAAAAATTAAAAGGGCCCTACAAGAATTTTTAATTATGAAAACTTATGACACGATTAACGATTTTCTTAATAATGACTTGACTAACTGATTGACATACTTTTACTCTGTTTGACATAATTATTGTGATCCTCTCATTTTCATTTTATTTTGTTTTTATTGCTATGACCACGCTGACATTTTTTTAATACATTTATATAATCTAATTCGAATGATCTGCCACTAATTTTTTTTATTTTTATTTGGAATTGTAAACCTTTGCATGTCCATGTGACGGTAAAATATGGAGAACTTTACCTATTATAAAAACACCTGTGTACTATACCCATGTATGCTAAGAATTAAATTATTTGATTTGATTTGATTATTTTTCTCCAACCTTATTTTTCACACCCGTAATTAGTAAAGTTCATAACTCAATTAGTCTAATCGCGACCGTATCGATTCGATGCGTCTGACAATCGAGAAGAGCTCACCTTCAACTGGAATCGACTTAATTAGAACATTCGCTAATAAAGCTGATCGGTATTATTAACCTAATTACGGCAAGTGTCACGAGGGGTCGTCGGCATTAATTACGACAATTCTTGGTACGCCAAATCTGATGAGGACTAATTAGTCCAATATCGGAACTTTGGTCTTGCTTGCATAAGATTTTAATCTGTTTTTAGATTTACATATTTCTTAGATCTTTAAGCTTGTTTTTCTTCGGTTTGTCAAGAATAATTAGGTATGTAGAAAGCTGCCTTATTTGTTCAATTAAGGTCTTCATGCAACATCATCATCTGCCTAGCCTTTTCCCAACTATGTTGGGGTCGGCTTCCAGTCTAACCGGATGCAGCTGAATACCGGTATTTTATATGGAGTGACTGCCCATAGTGCCCATCTGACCTCCACAACCCAGTTACTGGGTAATACGATACCCCTTGGTAAGACTGGTAGTCAGACTTTTGGGCTACTGACGACCCGTAACGAATGTCAAAGATCCACGAATGACAGCCGGGACCAACGGCTTAACGTGCTTTCCGAGGCACGGAGGAGTCTTGGTATGTGAGGATGGTCACCCATCCACGGACCAACCGCGGCAAGCGTAGCTTAACCTGATCGACCGACCCGTGCAGCTGTTATTACTTAGCCACAAGCCCCTCCATCTCATGTCATCATATCTTCATGCAACACAAAGTAGATATTATAATAACATATAGATTTGTAATAAACCACATTTTTTTTGTGAATTGTTTGTAATTGGGAGTGAATTTTCACGCATATTAGTAGATTAAGTCATATTTTAACAAAATCCTAATATTAATAATCAATCAATTTACTTAGCCTTTGTCCAACTACGTTAGGGTCGGCTTCCTGTCTAACCGACGCATTTTAAATTGAGCGACTGTCTATCTAACCTCCACAACCCAGTTACTGGGTAACACGATACCTCTTGGTAAGACTGGTTTTCAGACTTTTGGGCTATTCAAGAATATGCACACATCTCTCGTTATTAAGTAAGCATTACAACAGAAATCTTTTGCATTTACTTAAAACAGAATTTAGTTTTGTAACTATGATAAAATGGGGATATAAACGTTAAAAACCCAACCCCACAAAATTTCTTTACAGCATCAATTCGTTTCCTCTATCCAAACAGCGTTAATAGCAAGACAAAGGCAGTCAATTGTGATTTACTATGGGTCAATTAGAGTTTTAATCACGACAATAATGTGCGATACAACGCGTTAAGCACTGACAGTCGCGTCAATGGACCACAGGCTTGAGACGCGCATAGAACGAACCCTGCGGAAAATATATATTGAATTTAGAAAAAATGCAAAAAAAAAAACTGTTGAAAATTCCGTCCGAATGATTAAAAGAATAAATGTTCAATTCAGAGTTCTTCGGGTTAAATAAGTGGTAGTTGAGTTTGTAATCTCGGAGTTAAGTAATTATTATTTTTTTCTCTTATTTTAGTTAGTATAGTTAGTTAAATAGATAGTAGTGTTTTTTGAGTTGGAAACATTGCAATCGACGGAACATAAAATAGAATTGCCGTGTCTGTGCCCCGATGTATAATCCGACCAAAAATGAATGAACTAACAATGCACAATGAACAGAAATTATAAAGCGATCTCTTTTACACTCTACATTGCGATACGTAATACTTTCTTGTCTTTGAAGTTTTTAACAAGAAATTTCATTTTAATCGTATTGTACGTGGTTTCCATGGAGATTTAGTTTTTTGATTGATGAAAACGTCAGATAAGGAAAAGCATGTTTTAAGTTTTTTATAATGTATTTTTATATGAGTTCATGAATATACTGCCTGCTGATAAAGTAAATAAGTGATCAGCGGTACCTCATAACGTCAATTTATTTTGACATACCCAACACCAACCCAGAGTTAAACGACTAAGGGCCGTAAGATCAAAAGCAGCTTATAGGAATCTACAATAAAATATAATCGATGGTTTAATCTACTATATCAAAAAATACGAATGAATACTGTCGTAGCTAGTGAGAGACATAACTAATTAGGTAAACCAGTAGGCTGATAAAATTCAATAAAATCAATCAACTCAGCCTATAGCAGTCCACTGCTGGACATAGGCCCCAGCCACCTTCTTTAGGTCGTCCGTCCATCTAGCTAGGGGGCGTCCCACACTACGCTTGCCGATACGTGGTCTCCACTCCAGGACACGTCTGCTCCACCGGCCATCGGCCCTTCGACAGACATGGCCAGCCCACTACCACTTCAGTTTGCTTACTCTGCAAGCTATGTCGGGCTGATAAAATTAATGACTAATTATTGCTAAGGTGACAGAATGAAACATCCATTTATTGTAATTATTAACTGTCATCTCGATAGCATTAGTACTACTTGATGAAAGATATACGACAGAGTGGACGTATTAATTTTAGTATTGAGGAAACTTTTGTGATTAGGTCGAAGTAAATAATTGTATTACGTGACGTAACGTGAATAATTTTTTTAACTGCTATATGGAAAAGAAGAAGAATTGAAAAAAGAAGGGAAGAAATTTTACGCAGACGAAGTCGCAGGCAGAAGCTAGTAATTTATATTCGTATTCGTTTGTTATTTCATTACTATTTTTCTGTTGTACAAAAGCCAGCACATCAAGCTACTACAATCTGTCAAATTTCTTTAATAGATTTTCAACTTTATCTCTAAAGTATAAGGTTCAAAGTTGAAAATTTGACAGTTTCGGGTAGATTGATGTGCTGGCGTCTGTACCATAAAGTATACAACGTGTAACGTTAAATGCGCAAAATCTCAGACACCCCAACTGATTTTTAATTCATTTGACCTATATCAGAGAGAAAATAAGTCATTAAAAAAATTGTAAAGGTTTTATGTGCTGTTTTAGTTTTACTGGCCATTCTGATCGTTTCTTGCGTCTGCGACGACGCTTTATCGAGGGAGGAGTCGTCACCGGGCCGCTGCGCCGCGCTGACATTGGCTTGCTTGACTTATTAATAAATAGACACGGCAACGTTTTTAATGAAGATTTTTTGAAAAATGTGACCTATATTAAAAAGTGGTTCAATTAATTCTGCTCGTTATTCTGATCAAACTATTTTCAGGTTTTGCGCATTTAACGTTACACGTTGTATATAAATATATTTCCTTCTTTTCTTCATGCCATGAAGGTGACTGAAGGTTACTAATCAGATTGACGTTAATGTTGTTCTAAACATAAAATACAAAAGTAAAATAAACAAACACCTGCGTCATTGTAATGTATATCTTTGTGACGTTAACGTTAAAAAGTAATGACTCCGTAACGTCTGTTTTAATGTATTTCTAAATAAAATTAGTGTTCTTGGATTACCCACTTATTTTTAAAAAGCTTTTATATTTTTAGTGATTCTGTACTTATTTTCAGATCTAAAACCCAGTAGTTTTAATTAGAATCAGATTTATTATTTTTTCAAACCTCATCATCATTATTTCGCCCTTATCACATTTTTTTTTTTGGGGTCAGCGCAACATATATTTTTCTTCCATACTTCTCTATTAGTCGTCATCTCGGTAGTCACCCCCTTTGTAACCATATTTTCTCAAGCTGATGGGTATTTATCAAACCCTGGGCTCGTACTAGGGAATGTCAATATCGTCATTGCTCCAGTGCGAAAAAGGAATGGCACGATAAGGTGCGATACGTCCTTACTATCTCCATCTCTTTTTAATTGAGAACAAGTAAGTGACCTGTTAGGCACACATTATATCTGGGGCAAATATATTTTACACAAGAAATGAAATACTAGAAGATTCAGTAAAACATTATGAAGTATTTCAGACCTTATAAACTCATTGCTAAAGACACGTTTTATTATTATATATTTATTTATTTTACCATTTATGTATATATATAAACAGACAAGAAAAAACAGAACAGAAAAATAGGTACAAAAGTTTCGTGGGTGTGACGCAAATTTCCCCCCAACTTGTTTTTTGGGTTTGTGTGCCATTTATTTTCCTGTAAGCGTCACGTTTAGTGCAAAAATATGTATTTTCTTCTTTTTTTTTTAGAAGTCCTCTCACCGCTTTGTCTACATCATCCTAACTCTACAAATCTTTGAAAATGCGGGCGTCGTCCACCTAATTGTTGTGAATTAATTGTTACATCCATTTAAAAACCACGCAAGCATTGTTCAGTACACAATTGTCGCTTCCACAGGGATTGGAGCAGTAATTTCTCTCATTGAGGGACCCAGTGCTGTTAATTGGTCATTCCGATTATATGGGCTCAAGACCCACTTTCTGTTGACGTTTTGAATGTTATTGAATTTTTGATTGTAGGGTTGTGAAGAGTTTACGGCTTATGAAATAGTATAGGTTAGTTAAATTGTTTGATTATTTATTTATTTAAAGCTTCAAGCACATACATGTACAGAGGCGGACTTAATGCCATAGGTATTCTCTACCAGTCAACCTTTGGGTGATGCAGATACAAACAGTAATAAAATTATACTCATAAACCCATTGAAACTTTAAATATAATATGTATAATTACATTTAAATATAAGCACAAATAAATATACATAAATACATGAATATACTAAAAAGACACAAGACAAACAATGACGAAATATAAGCGTCGTGATGATACTGCCAGCTTCTTACGAACGTGTTCGCGAACCTTAACTTTAAAGGATAATCGGTTGGCTAATGGGATTATCCTGTTTGTTTGTTTTATTTGTTGTTTGTATTTGTTTCGGTTACCTAACCGCTGGTCACACTATGAGCCCTCACTGGACTCTACCACTGGACTCTGGAAAGAAATTGGAAGAACATCGTACATAAAGCCACAAAGGCCTTTCAAGGAAACGACCTTCAGTAATGAAGTACGCGACCCAGAAGAAAGATGATATAATAGCCGTGATTTATGAAAATAATACTAACAAAAGTCTCTCTGAACTATGATTGCATCACGATTAGTCAATGCTGAATATTTGAACAACAATTCATTTAGACTTCCAAGATTACCTACACTTTTGTTTTTAATAGGACATGGTTTGTTTACTCCTCAAAGCCAGATATATAATTAAATGTAGCTTATTGTCCTAGTTTTCAGAATTTATGGGCCCTTCCATCTCAAATCACTAAACCGTCACTCGCTAATCCCTTTCAAATATAAAATCGGTCCAGCGCCATTTTTCCGCGCTCATCCCATTAAAATAACGACGTATTTTAGCATGATCCTATCAAAAATAGAATATACAAATAAATGAGTGTAATCAACATCAAAAGAATATATATTCTGGTGAACTATTAACGTGTATTAAAGTGAATAACTCATAAATAAGATTTAGAGACATCTTACGTCCTCAATTTGCGTCGGAATCAGCTATCGTTACATTTTTCAATCCTCGTTTATCATTAAAACGTTAACAACGACCTCGCAGTTTCCACCTTGGTAAAAAGAATTTTTCGTGATTATGAATATCAATAATATTTACGGGATTTTTCGTGATCACGAGATTGGACTTCTCTGTTCTAGTTTTTCCGTAAAAAATATTGTGTTGTTATTTTGGTGGGATATCACAAGTTTCGCTCTGGCCACAAAATCTGCGATCATGTTTCAGTAGGTGCGTACAGTCAGAGAATTTTTTTTTGAGCAAATTGGCACCTTACATCAATATTTCGTGTTATGGTTATTTCATACAACTGTCAAAAAATGACAGTTGTGATTTGAAGATTATATGGAGAATTTCAGTTAGTAGTCTATTTTCTTAACCGCTAACCCTTATTTTTTGGTGGCAAATTATCACATAAGTAACTTTCTCTCGCTCTGGGCGGAGCGGGAGACTTTTACTGACTAAAACTCACCCGTGTTCCTTCAGTTGCCTCTGCCAAGGGTCACCGTAACTCTTTCGAACAATCCGCGACCCTATTGGACCCCGTCAGTTGTTACTGCTGACATTTCTTTGAGGCTCTTGACTGCCGACGCCCAGGGCTTCTCCTGCGGCGACTAGAGGCGTGAGGGCGCAAAGATTGCCGTTCCCTCACGCGTTCTGCCTCCTCCTTCGCAAGCATTACTGCTTCGCCGAAGGAGGTGACGGCTTCACATGCACTCTCGCTCCGTACCATGGCCTGGACCAGGGCCGGACGCGAGAGATCGCCGCCGTGAGGACGCGGCGGTGCTCCCCCTAACCGCTAACCCTGACTAAATAGTGTCCTATGCTTCCAACTTGGTCTCATAGTTTCATTTTTAACTAACTGAGCTCAGTGTTTTGTTAATCTTTGTCTGCAGTGTAATATTAACATCGTTTTTAAGTCCTTTATAACTAACAATTAAGTATTATGGATGTACAGACGCCAGCACACCAAGCTACTACAATCTGTCAAGTTTCTTTAATATATTTTCAACTTTATCGCCAAAGCATAAGGTTCAAAGTTGATTGAGAAAATTTGACAGTTTCGGGTAGCTAGTTGTGATGGCATCTGTACTAACGCTAGTGTTTAAGTTGTGTATATAATTACTAATACATTGGATTTTATGATCTAGAACTAACTAAATTATGATGATACTTATGAGCAACCTTCAGGTCAACCAATTGCTTGATTGGAACAAAAAAGTAATCCAAAAGGAGTGTTAAGTCTTCACCATGCTGATTCACCTTCAATACTTTTCCAACCACCATCAAAATTCAGGTCTTCTCCTGAATGGAATAGCTCAGTGTTGACAACCATTCTAAATACCCTCCAATGTCAGTTAAAAAAAAAAATGTTCACGTCACGTCATCATCATAATTTTGGCTGTCTTCTGCTGGAGTTAATGCCTTCCCCAAGCATTGCCACTTCGACCAGTTCTGTTCTTCTCGCATCCAACGGATTCCTGCGGCCTTCACCAGGTCATCGGTGAGAATGCACTTCCATGCTTTCCAACATTCTCACAGGCGTTGGATTTCTACTTCTGTAGTCTCTGTCTGTACATCAGCCAGTGATACCTGGACATAAAAATATGATTTGTTACCAATAAAGAAGAGACATGCGTTTCTCGAACATGTTTTTCGTTTATTTTTATTTCAAATTATGTTGTTATTTCTATTAATCCTGAATCAACGTAGACGCTAATAAATAGTCGTTTTTTATGAAAATGTATATTTATCATAGTTTATTTTTGAAAAATAAAGACAATATGAATGATCAAAGTGTAGGCTTGTTGTAATATAAATTGTACAGACGCCAGTATATCAAGCTACAACAATCTGTCAAATGTCTTTAATAGATTTGAAACTTTATCACTAAACCATAAGGTTCAAAGTTGATTGGGAAACTTTGACAGTTTCGGGTAGCATGATGTGCTGGCGTCTGTACAATCATTTTTTTGGTTGAATTTTATCACAATGCGTATAGCACCTACTTAAAATTAGCTTATTTAAAGGTAACTATTACATCTTACCCAAAATACAACTTAGTACTCTTGAAAAGGCCAATCTCGTAATTTAAAACGTTCAAAATCTAATCGCAGTCCCCTCTCAGTAACAAAATGTCAAAAATGTAGGAAAATCAGAGATATTTTTTTACAAATTCAGACAGATCAGACTGTGAACGTTCATAAAATAACGAGAATTGCCCTCTCTTTTATTTAAGCACATTATGTCAAAATTTTTACACCATTGTAAAAACCTTTTGACGAAAAAAATACAAAAAAAATGTTTTTTTGTAGAAAAAGTAGGTTAAGTCAATTTTAATTTTTATTATAAATTGGCTAGTGTCATAATTGTAATCCATAGACAGATTCTTAGTCAGTTTTTTTTTCCGCTGCAATCCATAAATAAGTTCTTCTGCATGATAATATACAGATGCCAGCACATCAAGCTACTACAATCTGTCAAATTTCTTTAATAGACTTTCAACTTTATCGCTGAAGTATAAGGCTCAAAGTTGATTGGTAAAATTTGACAGATTCGGGTAGCTTGATGTGCTGGCGTCTGTACATTAGAGGATTAAAATGTCTTCTTGTTTTAAAGAGCTAGTACTAACAGCTGGTACTAGACTTTAAATCCTCAAAAATCTTATTAATCCCTAGGAAATAAAGCTACACCTGTTTCTACAAAATACCCACTTATCCTCTTTCCTAAAATACAAATCCACCACTACAGAATCACTGAAAAAACACGTGATTATTCAAACAAAATATTTACATACAAATTACTCATTAAGCCTCTTTAATTGCCGTTGTTCTATTCGAGACACTTATAATTAAACATGGACAGTACATCAAGGAGGATTTTCTGTTTCACACGTGACTATACTTGCGCCACAGAACACAAAAGAGCAGAAGGCTACCTCGATACAACGGGTGAGAACTGGCGCGCGCACACATAGACGCGTACGTACGATCTTACCCCGTCGGCACCAGCTGTCGCTAGACGCGTGTTGCTTGCACATGTATCAAGCGACACACGTTTAGCGACTGAGGAAAAAAAATGAATGAAGTTGTTTAGAGTTTTAGGCAAGTATCACACCTCCACCGTGAAACCATAGCAGCGAAACCGCAGTATTTTCTCCTTGAATTGTTGTGAAAGAAAGAAAGAAAAAGTATTTATTGTGACTTGTACAGGAAGAATTCAAACTAAACTAAACACAGTCAAAAATAAAAATAAAAAGCAAACCAGACTGCATATTCTTACTCACAGATTTGATTACGTTTCTTAGCGATATTCGTAAAGCGGTTTCCCATAATTATTTTCGCGGTGGAGGTGTGCTAAGGACGTAGATAAAGAAAGATTTACTTTTTTATATTCCTATGACTAAGTGTCAGTGTGTTTTCGCTCATTGTGTAAAGTAGGCCTTCTGTACCTACTCACCTATTTTTTATTTACGTCACGCGACGCCACGACGAGTGTGAAAATGCGAAATAAAAGCAATTCTTTCTAATTAACTCTCGAGTCGTGTGTCTCGAAATAGACCTACAAACGAACACACTGATTTACACGCCGCGACTGTTTCCCAACGAAACCGAATAATTAACGCTGCGTGTTTATTAGATTGTTTTGATTCGAAACGATTGATGACGCGCCAATGGAATGTTCCATAACTCGAACATCAATATGTTTTTAAGGCATTAAAATGCAAATAATGTACACGCCTGACGTTTCTTTTGTTAACCTAATTTATGGGCCTATAGATAACCTGTCTTATTTTACGTCATAAGTAGTTTACATAAGCTTATCGTTATAAATTATGAAAATTAAAATTTATATCTAATCGATTGACATGTTTTAGCCCACTTTTAGGACAGTAAAAATATTTAAAATTATTTTTTTTTCTCTGTCGGAAATTCCTTAAGCAATCTGAAATATTATACCTATAAATAATAACAGCTGCACAGATCGATCGATCAGGTTAAGCTACGCTTGCCGCGGTTGGTCTGTGGATGGGTGACCATCTTTACATACCGAGACCCCTCCGTGCCTCGGAAAGCACGTTAAGCCGTTGGTCCCGGCTGTCATTCGTAGATCTTTGACAGTCGTTACGGGTAGTCAGAAGCCCGAAAGTCTGACAACCAGTCTTACCTAGGTGTATCGTATTACCCAGTCACTGGGTTGTGGAGGTCAGATAGGCAGTCACTCCATGTAAAATACTGGTATTCAGCTGCATCCGGTTTGACTGGAAGCTGACCCCAACATAGTTGGGAAAAGGCAGACAGATGATGATGAGTTTCACCTTTACCATCATCATCTGCTATCTTTTATCTTCCTAGCCTTTTCCCAACTATTTTTGGGGTCGGCCTTCAGTCTAATTGGATGCAGCTGAATACCAGTTTTTTAAATGGAGCGACTGGCTATCTGACCTCCACAACCCAGTCACTGCTCACTGGGTAACACGATACCCCTTGGTAAGACTGTTTGTCAGACTTTCGGGATTCTGACGACCTGTAACGACTGTTAAAGATAGACGAATGATACCTGTGACGAACAGCTTATCGTGCTTTTCCAGGCGTGGAGGGGTCCATCCACGCACCGACCACGGCAAGCGTAGTGTAACCTGCCAGTCGATTCTGTAAAAATTTCACCGTTTAAACATGCGTGGAGTGAGCTGTCAGTGTCATCCCACTGATGCTAGGGATTGACCAAACAAACATTTACAATCATAACTGAGATTTTAATAATATTTTTTATGCTAATTCTATTAATAATTTTATAAAATTTCAAAGCTAGTATTTTAGTTGTCAAAACCCACGTTTAATCCCACGCAGTTTGTGTGGAGTGATCACTTCACCCGATTTACGAAATGTCGTGAATCGGGTGAAGTGATCACACGGACTCGTCAGGACTAGTCTAAGAAAAAAAAAAAAAACAACATTGAGAGTTTCTTTTTTGCTATTTTATTTTAAAACAAAATAGTAATGCTTTGACAACTAAAATACTAGTGTTGAAATTATATAAATTGATCAATAAAATGAAAAATATTAAGTATTGAAATCTCGATTATGGTTGTAAATGTATGCTTGGTCAATCCCTAGTATCAGGTGAGATGACACTGACAGCTCACTCCACGCTCACTTCACCTAAGTTTTCACGGTGAGATGGTTACAGAATCGCACCGCTGATCGATCGACACGTGCGCCTGATATTACTAAACCTCGAGTAAATTCTACCATTCTACCATAAACACAAATAACATAATTTATGCTTCAAAATAGTTTATTAGTATCAAATATGGTACGTCGTAGTCTCGCTATCCACTAAAGGCAAAGCGTACAAAAAGCGAGCAAGCGTAACTAATGAAAGTTCGCGGGTTGATTAAGCAGGCGCTGTCATCAACGCTCCGGACACGCATTCACAGTACCAATCGCTGCCAACATCATTAATTGCCCGTTTCATTGCAGTTATGTTTCATTAATATTCGAAACTATATTGAGAACTGATTGATTTTTATTTTATTAGGTACTAGCTGTTCGTGCCCTGCGTCGCCCGCATGAATAGCAGAACTGTCAAACCGCGACAAACTGTGTCAAAAACGTGACGTTCAGTCACATTATTTTTTTTTTAATTGAGATTTGGACAAAAGTACCGTCAAAATTTCCGACCTTTCCGGTGGAATTTTGGATGAATTTTTTTTTTCATACAAACCTTGCTCTTATAATTAGGTGTTCTTAATAAACAAAAATAACGAAAAAAAATCTGCCAAATCGGTCGAGCCGTTCTCAGAGGATGATCTTTCATACATGCGACCATTCATTTTTATTTATATAAATATTTGCGCTCTTTTCCTTGCAAAGCGTCTATTAACACTAATTGCGTCTTCACGACCTGTAACCAGTCAGTACTTAGCTAAAGATCACAAATAGTGCATCTGTAATGGTAGATTATTGACCTGTTTGTGAGTCCTAGAACAATATTTTCTGTCCCGGTAGCACCTAAAAATATTGTAGATTATGTTAAAAAGTTTATGAATAAAAGAATGTCGTTGCTTATAAATTACTAGTCCAAAATGGTCAACTATGATATATTATATCTTAAATCAACATTAAAAATCGAAATCTGTCCATCTAGTCACCAAGTGGGCCCAATATAATATTTCTTTAAAATATGAAGCAGCTTCAGTATCAAATATCAGACTTTAATTATATTTTTATTAATTTGACACCTCGAAGCCGTTATTTTGTCAAGAATTCCAACAAAAACTTTTAAATGAACACACTATAAAATTAGCATGATAATAACGAATACTGATCCAAATTCGGCTAACATTAATTTTCTATATAAATAATTGGTGACATAAAATTCTAATATATTTATTTCTGTTTGATATAATTTATTGTAATGACGTATACTCATTATACGAAGATTTTGTTAGTAATATCAATTTCGTAAAAATACAAGGAGAACAGAAATATACAAAAGACAACTATCACAATTATGATTTGTATGTATTAAAGTCTTTATTGAAAAGAAAATACATCAATCATTCTGCTAAATTGGCAAAAAATACCAAGAAATAATTGTATGTGCTTTTAAATGGTGTATATTTTAAGCAAAAAAATAAGTATTGATTTGTCAATTGGAATGAGACCGTAAGAGTGCAAAACTTGCACCACGAAAACCACCCTTACTGCGAAGACATAAAGGCACTATTAATTAAAAAAATTGTTACCACAGATTTGCGGTTCACTATACATTGTACTGATACAGTCTAAGAAAAAAAAAAACAATGTTTCTTACTAAGAACCGCTAGCAAACTATGCCAATTGACGAACTCAGCCGCATCGAAATTGTTTTCAATTTTTCATGCAAACTTTTCACGAATTAAGACGTCATCCAACCAAACACTCAAAAATGTAGAATCAGCATTACTACCCTAACAAACAATGTTTAATGTGTTGTTAAAAATGAATAATATATTCCATTATTTTACTGTTCCATTAGCTTTTAGTTCTAGGTGGTTCTCGTCACTGCCTACGCCGATACCATCTATTTGTCGACAGACTAAATCTAGGTTAGTCTAGGTAGGTAGGTATTTTTCTAGAAAATTGGAGGAAAATTTTTAAAATTGGTGCGTGATGAATAAATAGTTGTTTGTACAGACGCCAGCACATCAAGCTACTACAATCTGTCAGATTTCTTTAATAGATTTTCAACTTTATCGCCAAAGCATAAGGTTCAAAGTTGATTGGGAAAATCTGACAGTTTCGGGTAGCTTGATGTGCTGGCGTCTGTACATACAATTGAGAGCAATGTCATTTGCGAATTCATCATCATTTCTTCATTTATGGCAGAGAGGCAGAGAAAAGTGGATCTATGTACAGATGCATACTATACTACTCTGTCAAGAAAGTACCGGGAAAAGGTCAATAATACACGAAATGTTAGTTATTCATCCAAATTTAGTTTATCACCTTCAAAGTATGCTCCTTCACAAATGATGCACTTACGCCAACGAATAATCCAATCATCAAAACATTTTTAAACGCTTTTTCCGAAATTGAGTTCTGCCGTGCGATTCTTTAACCGTCTCACCGTGAAAACTTCGGTGAAGTGTGCGTGGAGTGAGTCGTCAATAGTGTCAATCCCTAGCATGACTCACAGCTCACTCTAAGCTCACTTCACCTTAGTTATCACGGTAAGATTTTTCCAGAATAGACCGGCAGTTCTCACCGCGAATTCTCCTTTATGTCGAATGAAAACGGGTGCCACGAAGTTGTATTTGAGTTTAGGAAAAAGGGAGAAGTCGGCTGGAGCCATATCTGATAAATAAGGTGGTTCCTCGATGGTATTTGTTGAGTTTTTGGTCAAAAATTCGTTCACAATGATGGTTTTGTGCGAAGGCGCATTATTGTGGTGCAAAATACAACAATTTTCTTTCCACAAATCTGGCCTTTTGCGTCTACTTTGCTCTCTTAAACGCTATAATGCTCAAATATTATTCTTTATTTACCGTTTGACCTTCCGGTAAGAAATCCAAGTGCACAACACCGCAATAGTCAAAGAAAACAGTCAACATAACATTGACTTTTGATCAACTTTGGCGTGGTTTTTTCAAAAAACCATTGCAAATCCATTGCAACCATTGCATTGTAAACGCATTGTTACTGGTGACAGTAACAATGGGTTTCGTTTTGTGGTCGAAATTGACTTGTTTTAGCATGTCCTTAGCGAATCTTTTTTTTCTTTGGGACTAGCCAAGCGGCAACATGTTTCATAGCCAAGTGATTATTTAAAATGGTACAGATCGTCTCGTGAGACACAGAAAGTTCGGCGGCTGTCACTCTCAAACTTGAATGAGGATTTTCAGTCACTATTTCCCTCACTTTTGCGATGTTAACTTAATTTGTAGACGTTGATGGCTTACCAGAGCGAGGCAAATCTTTCATCACATCTCAACTGCTTTAGAACGCTTTTTACAGACGCCAGCACATCAAGCTACTACAATCTGTCAAGTTTCTTTATTAGATTTTCAACTTTATCGCTGAAAGTTAAGGTTCAAAGTTGATTGGGAAAATTTGACAGTTTCGGGTAGCTTGATGTGCTGGCGCCTGTACCACTCATAAGCATGTGTTTTTGATAAAGCCGTAAGCCTTTTGTAACATCTTCAGTGACTCCGAATGCAAAATTCCATTGGCAATGCAAAATTTAAGACAAACTCTTTGTTCGATGTTTTTGTCCATTATGAAATTCGCAATACACACTAGATATTATAGTATAACCAAAAACAGCACTGTATTTAATTTAAATAACCGATGTAACTCAAACTCCGCGCCAACATGGAAAACAGGTGTGCCAATCCAACAAAAAAAAAAAACAGAAAATTGAATTTAGAACCATCAACAAATCGAGGCTTCCGGCGATTGGGACCGCGGTCCTAGTTAATTGCGGTCCCAGTAGCCGGAAGCCTCAACAAATCATCAATTCCCGATACTTTTTTGACTGAATGTATATTGATTTGACGAACATTTTCAGTGTTTTTGCAAAGAATGGATGTTTTGTATTTAATATTTTTGATGCTTCGCTTTAAATCTAGGTATCTCACATTCTAATTTTGATCCCGAATTAATAAAAGATATGATTTAAAATGAAACCGTAGATCTTAACCCTTAAATGCATAATGTTGCCATATGGCAACAAAGTACGTGATTTAATTTTTTTAAGAATGTGATAGCTGTGAGTTTCTGAACGCACCTCTTTTTGTCAAAACAATACATTTACTCTATGAATATTAATATTATTATATAATTATATATTTATTTTTTCTAAATTCTATAGATAAATACCTATACAATATGCGTTTTTTGCAATACGATATAATAAATCATGCATTTAAGGGTTAAATTAGCTTTCATACATTCATCCCACGTAAAATAAATCTATTAAAAGCACACAAAACAAATGCTGTTAGAAACTTCATTTTCTAAGTAACTCGTATCAAATTCCATGAAATCCCATCGTCCATAATAGCAAGTACAAGTCTCAAAATTATAGACGAGAAACCTTAAAACGATCTAACGTTCAACAAACAACAATAAACGGCACATCATCATGCTTTCTTCACACCTACTGTTACATATCGATTTCATATCGAACTAGTACTTCCATTACCCACATAACGACACCTCATTTAACTGAGAAATATACCACATCATTGACACTTTCGAATTTTATCTCACATCTAAAAACCCTCTATGTCTTCTAAATTCTGTCACATCTCAAATTGCTAATCGAATACTAATAGCCTTTTAACATCAGGTCATATTACTGTTAAAATCTTTTTGTCGTATGTGGATGCTATAAAAGTATCGATTTGCGTATATCTTATATCTAATTTTGTATCGTAAGTAACATATTAATCACATAGCTTTTTCAACCTCGTGTCTTCTTGATCTCCTGACATTGAGTGGTTTATGGTACAACCGAGCGACAGTTGTGCGATCAACTTGATGCTCCGTTTAAATAGTTTTATGATTTATGCTGTCTAAATTGGAATGTTAATTCTTTTAGCATACACGGAGTTCGCTCAATATAAGTATTATTTAAAACCAACATTTTTTGAAAATAAATGGTTTGATAAGATTGGCACCAAATCATATCGAATTTTCGTTTTTGACCACAGAATTGGTGCTTGGCGGCTGGGCTTCTTATGTCCAGCAGTGGAAGTCTTTCGACTGGATATATGATGATGATGACCACATAAAATTATTGTTGCATTCTTTTCTAACAATACAATATCTAGCCAAGAGTTTATTGTTACAGAAAGCAACTGGTCGCAAGCTACAAATGAACACCGAGATAAGACTTAATATAAAAATTCAATATTCAATCGAGTCGATTTGCATAGAATCGTAATTAAAAGCTGTCGGGTATCGATTGCTTTCAAAATTCTATCGATTTAATTATGGCAGGCCCGGAATTATTTTATTGACAGCACAAGCCGTTGATTTACTTAATTGTCTATTCGTTATCTTTATTGTGGTGGCCAACGCCCAAAATCTTAGATGTTTTTTCTATTATCGAACTAACATAAAATTTGTAATCTTAAGACTTCTATTATATTATTTCGTCTTTATTAATGTTGTGTTATCTATTGTACGGTCAGTATCTAAGGCTAGAAAAAGGCGTAGGTAGTGTTGTCGATATGACAGGTTGACAAATTTTATTGTAATTAAGTCTTCTGATATTCTTTAGATATTAACACTAACACACTAACTCTTTTCATTAGTTATTTTGGACCTTATGACGTTAAATGAAACTGTTGTTTCATCTTCGTATGATAATGTTTCTTGTCTTGAATATTAGTGGTGATGAATCTCATCAGTAAGCAAATGTATTATACATTCTTAAAATTATTTTTCGTCTGTCATAATTTCAAGAAGCGTTTCGATACTAGGTACATGCCTACTACTTTAACGCTCTTGCCAGTGTTTCTATCAAGTCTAAGTTTTAAAACTGGCAAACTTTAAGCAGCCAAAAAAACCTACCGAAAATCACACTGTCAACGAATTTTAACGTGTTTAACAGCGTGATAAAGGTGACAAGTTCTGCCTCCTATCACGTTGATAATGAACTTCACGCAACATATATTGGACACATTAAGCGCTTCGCACTTAACATGAGTATGCCCTGATAAATGTCACTGATGCTATTAACAATATCTTTAATGCTGAAGAAGTAAACACATAATCTCCTAATACAGGCATTGTTTGCTTAAAGGGAGGCTCCAAACACGTCTTACTGCCGCACTCAGAGACTTCACTTAAAATTAATCAATCATTCACTTTTATTAACCAGCATATCTTGGCACAAATGTCAACAAAAATGTTTTCAATCTGACATATCTGTGTTGACTGACTGCGTTCCCATTTATACTTGTCAATTAAAGTTAATGATTGATTAATTTTAAGTAATGACTCTGAGTACCGGGGTTAATGTATTATAATATAGTATACTAATTGTGACAATAAACGATTGTGCATTTTTTTGTAAACGATTTTTGTATAATGACTCCACTAAAGGTTCGTCTAACTTCGATACTAGTCGGGTAGAAAAGAAACCAAATAATGGTGAGGAGAAAAGAGTAAATGATGTAGCATCCAAAAGGTTTGATACACCTGTCGTCATGAGTGGTAAACATTTTATCAACTGCTAAATAGGGCACAATGATAAAAAAATAAGTATGCTGTATGATGTTTGAGTAAGCAAGCTGAACTAGCAGTGAGCTGGTCATGTCTGTCGAAGGAACGATGGCTGGTGAAGCAGAAGCGCCCTGGAGTGGAGACCGCGTACCGGCAACAGTGTGGTACGCCCCCCCTCTAGATAGACCGACGTATCTGGGACTGACAGGATGCAGAAGGCGGAAAGAGGGGGTTGTCACTCAGCCTGGGAGAAGCCTATATCCAGCAGTAGACTGCGATAAACTGAGTTAATCGTTGAGTGAAGAGTTCGACACTGTTGCTATAAATTGCTTAGCGTACTAAGTAGTTCGAACTTGCAGGTTTTACTAAAATACGTTGCTTTAAACTTCAGTTATCCAATCTTTCGATAGGTCTGTTCTACGAAGGAAGAAAGTCTGAGTCATTCATTGGTGCTAAAGTCTCTTTTCAGTTCAACCAGCGTTTCAGTAACTCAATCTGCCTAGCCTTTTTCCAACTATTTTGGGGTCAGCTTCCAGTTTAACCGGATGAAAACCAGAATGATGATTATTACATGGAGTGTCTACCGATCTGACCTCCACAGCCCAGTAACACGATACCCCTTGGTATGACTAGTGGTCTGACTTATGGGCTTCTGACTACCCGAAATGACTGTCATAGATATACGAATGACCACCAGCACCAACGGCTTCAGTAACTACCTACTAGTATGCGCCAAGGCTCATTATATTGTACATCTAAGAGCAAGGCATATAAGTTTAACACCATACAAAAAGAACTATGAATAATTAACATTGATATAAACATAGTACTTGATTAGGTTCTGAGAACACGCAACTCGAAAACAAACGAGGCCTCACTTTGAACGAACAATAGACGATTCTACTCGTAATTAGAGAGTTGTACATTCCGAACGATCTTTCGGATCGATTACGGTTGAATAAACAATTCCTTCTTGTTTTTTTTTTATTCAAATAATGTTATAAATCAAATACGCGCCGTTAACGTCCCGAAGGAGAGGTCATTTATCAGAGCGACGCGGGCGCAAGTACCAGACGCCATTGTACGATGCATTAATGTTTCCTTAATTGTTATTTTATCGGATTCCAATATGGCCGCCACGCGCCCGTAATTAGTCTCTGTACGGATTGAATGATTTTAGCTGTTCGATTTTTAAATAATTAATGATATGGGCTCCTAAAGATTTCTTTGGTGTCATCAATAACATCTTGGGTATGTTGCAGGCGCATTTTAAAGTTTGTGTGTGTTATACGAAATTATATCCTTCGTTAATAGTTATGTTTTTTTAAAGAATATAGAGACATATAATCCTGCAACAGTTTTCGAATTTTAAAGACATTTTAATTTAAAACCGTTTGTTATTTTGATTTACAGCATCACACATGATACTTATTAGACATCACTAGACTTTTTTTTTAAACAAAGCAATTTCTTTATTGCATAAGTTGTACTTAAACGTACATGCAAAAATGTTAATTATTTTTTAATTAATTCAAATAATCTATTAATATTCAAATTAAATTATTACCTACCTAATTATAAAACTATCAAAGCTTACAAGAACTTTTATTATTAACTATTAATGTTTTAAGTTCGTTTGTGAAGACATTACAGCAACACCTACTGTTTTATTACTTTTCGAAGGCAGTAATACAAATAAACGCGTTTTCCAAAATGTTAACCGTATAATTAATAAAATGTTAATAAGTAACGGGTTTCTCGCAGTAGGACATCACATAGACAAGATTTCTATGAATCCATAAAGATGTAACTGTCTTATCGAAAACTTTTTAAACTGTGCGCATTTAGCTAAGTTCCTAGTGATTTAGCTAAAGAACGGATTTGGGTGTCTTAGTTCTAAAGTCTCCAAATCAAAAATCCGGCCAAACGCGAGTCGGATTCGCGCACGAAGGGATCCGTACCATTATCTATAAAAACGGCAAAAAAATCATGTCTGTTGTAAAGGAGCCCCCTTAAATATTTATTTTATTCTGTTTTTTTAACATTTTTTGTTATAGCGGCAACAGAAATACATCATCTGTGAAAATTTCAACTGTCTAACTATCACGGTTCATGAGATACAGCCTGGTGACAGACGGACGGACGGACGGACGGTTCCTTTTTACCCTTTGGGTACGGAACCCTAAAAAAGATGCTACCTACCTGAAGATGTCTAAAAAGCCAATAAAACGCAATAAAACGGCGCTCAAAACTAAAATTCAATAAAATTCCGAAACGGTAATTGAAATAATTAACATAAGTAATCATTATGCAACGCTTATCTTTTATATAAAAGGAGAAACTCTATACTTCTATTGACACCATTAAATCGCGTGGGATGATACAGTTTTTCTCACACTCAGAACGTTACCAAAATGTTATCTGCCACGTTATCACTACCATCATCATTTCAGTCAATGCAATGCAAAACAATGGATGTCTGCTATTGCTGCACATAAGTCACCAAGCATCACCACTTTGACCGGTTTAGGGGTCTCACTAAGTCCTCCAACGAAAATAGACGCCGTCCGAAAGTAGTAGATCCGTCAAAAAAAATGTCAAATTCTATTTTACGGGCGGGTAAAAACACATGGGTGTAGGGTCAACTGGGAAATTAGTTCGGGCCCCGAGCTAGTCGAAGCTGGATACACCCGGCCCGTACCTTCAGCGGAAACGGACTTCGTGCTTAAGAAGTAGACCCCCTGTACTTCTTGCATCAAGCGGATTCCTATGGCCTCCACCAGTTCAGCGGTCCACCTTATGGGAATAATACCCCGTTATAATTCCGTTTAATCATCAAAAATTTTACATATAATACAAACTTAAAATTCAAAGTAAAAGTTATAAGTTCTCAAAGTTTTAAATCCAGCAATCCTGCGACAACATTTTAAAAGGGGTACCGAGCTCAAGTTTACGACGGACATAAATGCCACATAAAAAAGGATAAAAACTTTTAATTTCCCTCCTCTTAAATGAGCCGGTGTTAATTTTAACTTTCCTATAGAAATTATGTATATGGTATACACTAATTCTTTGTCATTATAAGGTATTTTACGTTTCTTTTTTCTTTCCATAGCTTTTGGCCGTAAATTAAGTCCGGTTATGTTTGTTGGTTTAGCTTTAACGTGTTTCATTTAGATTAAACTCTAATTTATTTTATGGAATCTTTGAATTTTTGGAGCGGAGATCATAATTTTATTTCGGTGCAGTGTGTCAGAGTGTTTCTTCTTTATTGTATTAGTTATGTTATACGTAGGCTTTTTTGTTGTGAGTAACGCTTTGTGGCGAGAAAGATGGATTAAGTATTCTTGTGAAGCGGCCTTTAGTTTTTCGTTATTGTCGTTAAAACAATAGGGGTGTTGATATGATATAAAGTCATCAATACTGTTATTTTTTCTTTGAATTTCACGTACTTAAATATATTCAAGTTTTAGAACTTTACGATATTAATGGATTACTTTAGATACTCAATGGTATAGGACTAAAGGCAGAGCTTTTAACACCTCTTATAAACAATCGAAATCCAACTTTAAAACTTAACCAAAAGGTTGATATTACGATGATTTGAAGCAGAGTTATTTGTCACACTCCAAAGCGATATACAAGAGCATTATCTCAATGTTTACGAAATAAATGCCCTAATAAAGATAAAGTCACAAACCTTAATTAGTGACAAATTGGTCGCTTTTAAGAAAAATATACGGAATGAAATGCATTAAGAATTAAGTTATACACACTTATCATACATTAGGTACCAGGAGGTTATACGAGAATAGGCTGTGGTTACAGTCCATTATAGATTCAGAATAAATAAACTGAAAAGTCGTATAATATTAAGTCATACATTACACTTTTGATTTCGCTCAATGGTTTTCGATGCTGACCGTGCATTGTGCAACCACAGAATCATTGATGAAGACTGCAGTTTCTGGCTAAATCAAGCCAAGCCGTAAAGAACCGGAGTAACCAACATAGCTTGCAGAGTAAGCAAACTGAAGCACTGGGCTGGCCATGTCTGTCGAAGGGCCGATGGCCGGTGGAGCAAACGAGTCCTGGAGTGGAGACCGCGTATCGGCAAGCGTAGTGTGGGACGCCCCCCAGCTAGATGGACGGACGACCTAAAGAAGGTGGCTGGGGTAGACTGAATGGGGAAGGCGGAGGACAGGGTGTCGTGGCGCAGTCTGGGAGAGGCCTATGTCCAGCAGTGTACTGCGATAGGCTGAGTTGATTGGTTGATTGAAGCCAAACCGTATCACAAAGCTATTATTGACCTATAAGTACAACATCTAATCAATCTGCCTAGCCTGTTCCCAAGAACGTTGGGGTCGGCTTCCAGTCGAGTCAAAATAAACAATTTATTTCTTTCTTTCTTTTCAGTCTAACCAAATGCAGCTGGATACCAGTATTTTACATGGAGCGACTTCCTATCTGACTTCCACAATACAGTTACTGGATATTACGATAACCCTTCCCTTCCCTTCCCTTCTGATTACAAAATGACAGCCAGGACCAGCTGTTTAACGTGCTCTCCGAGGCCTGGAGGGGTCTCGGTATGTTATGGATGATCACCCATCCACGGACCGACCTCGGCAAGCGTTGCCTTGAAAACCGACCCTTGTGGCTGTTATTATTTAGCTACGAGCCCCTCCCTCTATCTATAATATCTACTGCTAGGTAGAAAAATAAATGGTAACCATCAGCAATAATATTGCTTAAATACGTTTGTGTCCATTTCACTTTATAGCCCAATGAGAGAGACTTCATTCATTTTCATCACTCAAACGAGGTATTTCACACATACATATAAATGATAGAGTTTATAGCTGATGTTGATGGGATTTGCATAGAAATTAACACAGATTGCCAGTTAATGGGTAGCTAAATCTGTTTTAGTGCTATAATCTGGTTAATACCTGATTCCGTGGTTTAGGGTTCCTTAGAAGTTTAAATAAAGACTATTGCCGACTTTTTAAGCAAACCATCTCAACTATCAGACGCTGCGAATGGTAATTGTACGAGATAAAAAAGCTTGATTTGATAATTAAGGTTTGAAGGCTAGGTGTCCGGAGTACTATTGCAAACCTACGGCATTGCACTTATTTATTTATTTATTTTATTATTTATGTACACACAGTAAAAAACATATGGATATGACATAATAACACTTAGCTTTCAAGTGCACTTGGCTTTCAAATAAAACTTTTGGGAGTTGGACTCCTAATAAACTGAACCTGGATAACATATTCAGAAAAGGAGGATGAATATCATGTATTTATCCTCCTTTCCTTTTCTTTTCCGATTGATTTCGTTGCAGGTTCCAAGTCAATTGGAACAATTCCTTGGGACTTGACTAGCTTCAATGGCAACCAGCATTGCTATTGTGTTTTGGGGTAAGCAAATATTGCAATCGACTGCAATCAGTAGATTGCAATATTTGCCTACTCCTAAACAGACTGACTGACTGTTATGCCTTCTTAAAACTCAAGCTTCGTAACCATAAACACTTAAAAGTTGCAGAAGATTGAATGACAAATTAAACAATCAAACAAAAAATAAAATAAGAATCGAAACGGGACCCCTAATCTTAATCTTGTTCACACTCGCTCACTTGTCATTCCTTAACGCCCACGCAACATATACTTAATCTAAATTATTTAAATTGCATATTTAAACAATTCACATATTTTTTATACTGTATAAGGATATTTGCGTTATAACACTTAATTTATCTGGTCCAGTTAACTAAGAAGAAGACCCTTCTTCTTATTCTTTTTGGCTTGGGTGAACACACGCGTGCTAAAGGGGTACTGATGTCAGCATATCAAGCTACCCGAAACTGTCAAATTTTCCCCATCAACTTTGAACCTTATGCTTCAGTGATAAATTAGAAAATCTATTAAAGAAATTTAACAGATCACAGACAGATTTGATTTGAGTTTGATGTGCTGGCACGAGCAAAGCTTGTTGTCATAGCGTAGAAAGTTGATAAGGTTGCCAATGAAGCAGACTGGTCAGAATGTTCTAGACGTACTTAATTAGTGTCACTCATTGAAGCTCTGCAAAGATATAACCTACACACTAAGTACAGACGCCAATACATCAAGCTACTACAATCTGTCAGATTTCTTTAATAGATTTTCAACTTTATCGCCAAAGCATAAGGTTCAAAGTTGATTGGGAAAATCTGACAGTTTCGGGTAGCTGGATGCGCTGGCGTCTGTACATAGTTAATAATAATCCCATGCCGATTTCGGCTACGGTAACTATTTCTGTTTCAAACGACTATTGGTTACGAGCGTGTGCTTTGATATGGCTCACGTAACCTATCTTAGCTGTAAAGGTATAACAATACAAGAACAGGACCAGCCGCTCATCATCTGTTTTGGCTTTTCCCAACTGTGGTGGGGTCAACTTCCAGTCCAACCAGATGCACCTGAATATCAGTATTTTACATGGAGCGACTGCCTATCTGACCACAACCCAGTTACTGGGTAATACGACACCCCTTGGTAAGACTAGTTGTCAGACTTTCAGGCTCCTGACTACGCGTAACGACTGTCGAATATCCACGAATGACAGCCGGGACCAATAGCTTAACGTCCCTTCCGAGGCAGGAAAGGATAAAAATAGATAATAAAAATAGGACCAGTCTCTAAAGAGAGAAACTTTGGATTTTGGAAATCGATCTGTTAGCAGCTGATTGTCGACTCTTATTGCGATTGTTTTCAGGAGGATGCAGATGTTTGAAGCACTTTTATGTCACTGGACAATGCAGCGGGGTCTATCAGAAAGCCGGTTCTTTTTATAAGGCTTTATCAGTAGGACTGATGAAGCTTTTAAGCAACAGACTTCCTTGATTAAAATAGACATATTTCACTACCCAACACTGAGTCAATATGCATTTACTAATTTCTACAATTTATTCAGTCACTCCTTTCACCTTAGCTACATGAAATACCGTTTATTACATATAAGCATACAAGTATTTGTATGGGCGTCAAGTAAATATTCGTTCCTTTGTGTAAACTTTCACCCTTAATGAGCACAGTCGAGGTGTCACCGAAGTCATCCGATGTCACGAACTATTACGTATGTGTTCAAGGATACACGATGGAGATCACTTGCTATTGATATTTTGTTTTTAATGATAGCAGACTCAGAAACGGTAGATTTGACGACGTTCGGGGGAAGCATTTGTCCAGCAATCCACATCTTTCGGTTTTTTTTCATCCCATAATTTTAGAAAGTGCACTCAAATAAGAAAATGGCGTAGATTTCAATTCTCTGTTTTCATGTTTGAAGGCAATTAATTGCCTTCAACATTGAGAGGGGAAAAATGCATTCTGCTTGAACACTTATTTATGTAACTATGACTTTATGATTCATTAGACCTAAAATAATTAAAATGTGGCTTACACAAGTCAACCAAAACAATACTTGATTCGGACCTGTTCCTTTGGTATTGATTCCATTAAATCAAACGTATTCCCAGCTAACTAACCAAAAAAAGTAACAATCCAATCCGTACAACACAGAATAGTGACTCAAGCGCAAGACCAAGACCGAAACAGGCATTCCTAATTAATACCACAGAGTAACAAAAAAAAAAAAAAAGGGTTGAAACAGCATAGCAATCGTACACGTAACACGAGCCGTCCGACCCGGCCGCGCTGTGCCCATATATTTACTTTATCTTGTATAATACACTTAAATACAAATTAATACAAGCAAAGGACCGGACCTTAATGGCGAGCTCGACTGTTTATTTTACACCTCGCGATGGGCCACGCCAGTTTTATTTTTAATTTTTTTATTGGTCACACTTTAGGCCAGCTTTCGGCTTTTAGCGCCTTCGAAAATGTGAGTAGTTACTAGGTTTTTCGTAGAACTGTTTGTTAATAGATTTTTGGGTTCGAATAATATATTTACCAAAGTAAAACGGAGATGATATATTTACTTATCAATATAGCTTGGCTTAGAATTAATTTGAATTATGAAAGTCCATTATTTTTTTGATAATCGGTAAATTTATTAATTAGAATAAACTGAACGTTAAAGATAGGAGCTTTTCCTTATAAGTCTATGAGTCACGACTATCAATACAATGAACCACAAATAGTGGGTCCAAGGTGTCTCGATACCTGCCACTATCTTCAGAATTTGAATTTTAACTACAGAAAAAGTGTTATCAATTCAACACATTTACAGCATAAAACCACAGTTTTATTCATCGAATATTCCCGATGTCGACAGTATTGTACTCAAACTTATCGCCATCCAGATGCAAGCATACATATTCATTTGTTCACAATTCCAATTTCCATCTAGCGTTATCTCGACTAAAAATACAACAACACTATGTAATATTCTGTTAAAATTGCAAATACATGCAACTCAATTAGTTTAAATGCATATCCGATACCTTGAAGCCGTTATTTAGAGATACCTATTGGTTACAGATACAGTATCGACATTAATATACGAAAAATATTGTCAAAGCTCCTCACTGGTCGATAAAAATGTCGGGCCACACGCAGCAGGTCATTAGACACCTCCCGGAGGAAAATAAATTAAAGAAAACGAGAAATCTCGACCGTCAACCTTATTCACAACCATCAGCCTTCAATTTACACTATAATCCCGCTTTTGACAGCATCCAATGCTTGTTCACAAGGCTTGTAGAACTCAGAGCTCGAACAAAAAAAAGCAATGGAATATTTTTTTACGAATCGAACGTGTCGCAGGTTTATGAATAGGGATATAAGCTTGGGATCAATTAAATGCCATAAGATACAAGCACTATAAGTCAGTTCGAAGCGAAATCCAAGAAGTAATGACTAACAGTCTAGTTTATGGTGTAAAAAAGTTCGTGCTTCGTTTTAACTTCATCCAATCTTCTGAACAGTGGTTTAATTTGCTCAGACTTGTTCAATGTAATTAAATGCTTTTTACTTGCTTCCAATTGTCACTCGCTGTTAGAATCTTATTAAGTCAAGTAAGTGCTTGGAATTAATTTGATTGTTGTTTTAAATTGGTACAAACTAGTTAATAGTTATGGTTAGGCTCACTTGTTCCAAATCACTAAATACATTCAGTGGTAAACGCATTTAAAACATCGTTCGGTTTCTGTTAACCTTTTGAAAATAATAGAGACAGCAGGATGTTTTGAATATATTTAATGCTAAACGCATTTTGTGATTTGAGGCGCAAGGAGGCCTTATTCGGTTTTCGAAGTTGTATTGCGTTTTGATAATTTAAAATAAGATTTTTATTATATCACTTAGTTTTTGTTTGTGGTTAAGTAAAAACAGCCGCACGGGTCGATCGATCAGGTTAAGCTACGCGTGCCGCGGATGGTTCGCGGATGGGTAACCATCTTTACATAACAAGACCTCTACGTACCTCGGAAAGCACGTTAAGCCGTTGGTCCTGGCTGTCATTCGTAGATCTTTGACACTCGTTACAGGTAGTCAGAAGCCCGAAAGTCTGACAACCAGTCTTACCTAGGAGTATCGTATTACCCAGTAACTGGGTTGTAGAGGTCAGATAGGTAGTCACTCCCTGTAAAATTCTGGTATTCAGCTGCATCCGGTTAGATGATTAACACATAAAAAACTTTTTATCCCGATATTCCTATGGGATCGAGACTTATGCGGGTGAAACCGCGGGGCGCAGCTAGTATACTATAAATGAAAAGGTTTTTTTTTGCAATCGTCGAAGATATACTACTAGTATGACATCGTTTCCTCCAATCAATATTCCTCTCATCAAGTTTCGCAGTAAGTAGTGTTGATTGAAAATAACACAGCAAAAAACTCAACACATTAATATGACCCCCATGCCATTCCTAAATTATTCTTTTGTCTTTAAAACAAAGCTAGCTAAAAGATGAGTTAACAAGTTACCATTTTACAACTATCACGAAGTTTCCAAGAATACCAATATCCTTTCGTTATTCCAAGCTTGCTTGAAACAATTAAAAATCTATTCTGTATGCGCAAGGACACTCTCCTATCCGCTTAGCTCAGCCTTTGTTGCCAATAAAACTGTTTATAGTAATAAACACACTATTTCGATGCAAGTCAGATGGGTAAAAAATATAAAAGAGACCATCTGGTAATTGTTGGGCACTAAAATAAGGCGTTTTATTGTGAACATGTTAGATAATTAGGGTGCAGACGTGAGCGGAACTGTCATAGTGTTCTGTAGTGCGATGACCCAATAAATTAAAGGCGTCTTAGATAGGTTTATTGGCTAATGATTTTATCAGAGTTGGAGTGGTAGGAGGTGAGTGAATGTCTCTCAGTACTTGTAGTCTCGAGGCATATTATTTAATGTTAGACCTAAATGACTAACTTTAGTAAAACTCGAGTGACCAGATTAAAATTTTACCGTTTGTCTAAGGGACGTTTTTTAAAACGGACTTTTGAATAATATGCGCCCGGGGCCATCGATCAGGTTAAGTTACGTTCAGTCTGTGGATGGGTTGGTCACCCATCCACGGGCCGAATGCGACAAGCGTCTTTACATACCGGGACTCCTCCCGGGGAAAGCACTTGAAGCCTCTCTTCTCTAACTCTTTTCCCAAATAAAGGCTAGGCACATTGATTGATAGATTTGTAATTCGAGAAAGTGTTACAAATGTTAACCAGTGCAACAAACTAATCAACTAAACATTATAAAATGTAACTCACCAATTATATTCAACTGAAAAATGATATCTTAACGTCAAAGAATACATTGAGAGCCAAGTTTAGTAGTTAACTCGTTAATTTACGACACTTGGCGTGCACTGCACGCGGGCATAAATCAAGATGAATTACTACAATGATCGAATGTGACGATCGACGTGTAAACCCGCATTTATTATTATCTTGTACAGTCGGCCAATGAAAACCTTTACCACACTTAAAACCTTATCATACTAAAATTTAAACGACGTACAGTCAGAGTAAGTGTGGTTGCAACTTACGAGTCGTATAGCTCGTAGGTTCGAACCCAGACCACACTGCTCGCAAAACGGTGAGGGAAAACATCGTGAGGAAGCCGGCATGATGACCGGCAGAGATGTCAGCAGTAACTGACGGGGTCCGCTGGTGCCGATGCTAGCCAGGGTCGCGGGTTGTTCGAAAGATTATTATTATTATAAAGAGATACCGTGGCCCTTGGCACAGGCAGCTGAAGGAACACGGGTGGGTTATAGTCAGTAAAAGTCTGACACGCCCTCGCGCTCCGCCCAGAGCGGGAGAAGTTATTTGATAATTACCCACCTAAAAAAAAAAATAAAAGCCGGCATGTCCTAAAACTAAAAATTCGAAGATTCGAACATGTGACATCCATCAACCCGCACTGGGCTCGCGTGGTGAATGACGGCCCACTCCCTCTCACAGAGAGGAGGATAGTGTCCTAGCAGTGGGAATATTATAAGCTGATTAATATGTTATTGACAGGCATTATAGCCATTCCATATAACTGTCAAAGTATGACAGTTGTGATTTGAATTTACGGACAATTCAAGTTGGTAGTCCATTTGCTTAACAGCTGATTTCCCTGACTTTACACACGTTGAGTAATTATAACAGTTGACACTGAGAAATGCCTTAAATTGATCTTCGTTTTCGTAACGATACAAAGTCACGGTTGACAGTTGGATGATTATTCAAAATATCTTGACGCAGTGCAAAATCTTTGAAATTAACAAGTTTATGTGGTGAGAGGTACGAGGACAATTCTGTTACTTCTAAGAAATCTACTCTAAAATTAGATACCGTTTTGAAATAATAGTGAAATTTCAAGTTTTATTAATCGTATTTTTCAAGAATATATTGGACAGTGACCCCCAAATTATCATTCGCCTGTATCTTGGGGCCGAATCTCTCGTTGAAAAACCATTCACCAGAATCTTGCAGTCGAATCTCTCGTTGAAAAAGCATTCGCCTGTATCTGGGGGTCGCATCTCTTGTTGAAAAAGTCGAAGCTATATATAATTATCACCCAATCCATAAGTGATTTCATATGCTGAAGAATAGTAAATAAAACAATATTTTCATTGTTGTAAATTACAAAATGCTTTGCTAAAATCAGTACGATTGTCTGACGTTTAGTAGAATCGTTCATTTCAACATTCAAAATCACAATATGGAGGTATCGTTGGTCCTAAACTAGGCACCTGTATCTTTGGCACCATCAAATGTGTAAAATTCCGATGTTTAATCATAGTAGAATTGGTTACTAACCAATTTCACTATGCCGCTTGGAAAGTGGTCAGTTGGTTGGTTGGTGGTGGCGGTTGGTTATTGGTTTGGCGGGTTGGTTGATTCGTTGGCAGTTGGTTGGTTGGTTAGTTGTGGGGGGTCGTGGTCATTCATTGGTTAATGGTTGGTTGGTGTTTATTTCTTTGATCACTATGATTCCCTTCGAAACTGTCATTTGTTTTCCCGTTCATCTAATTACTATGACAATGTAGTAAATTCAAGTTAAAATGTTATCAATTAAATAAATTATTCCCTCGGAATCAGGGTTACCAATCTCCAATTACAATTTAAACTATCCAGTATTAATTAAAATTTAATCCAGCGATTCGAAGTCATAAGGTATTATTCAAGCAGCCTCGTTACAATTAATATACCTGCTTTACCATATAAGAGAAACTTCATTTAATTAGAAAACCATTTAGGTGACGACTCACATAACAAAAGGTCAAACGGCTAAGAATTTGCTTAATACTTGCCTTATGTTTATTTATATCGATAATTCAGTGTTAAATTAATCGATCTTAGATAATCTTCTGAAGCTGGTTGAAATGAACTCATTTGTAAACAACTCTTAGATAGATTAAACCAGTTAGGTGTATAATTATTTTGTTATGGATATTTTTGCTTTTTCGAGTCAAGGACAATTTAGAACAAGCCACATTGTTTTAGACACACGTAATTCTGATAACAGTAGATTGCATCAGGTACAATAATGGTGACAAAGTTCCAACAGGTATTACCAACAACAGCTTTCGATATCATACCTATAGAAAATACTGTACTGAAAATCTTGAGGTGAAGACTAATAATAGAGAAATATGGAAGAAAAAGACATGTTGCGCTGACCACAAATAAATTGAGTAGGAGAATAATGACGACCTAAAGAAAATACAGTAATAACCATTAATCCAACATTATCCAATGACTCGGTCAGTGAGGATGTATCAATCTACTTCACATCTGCATATGTGTCTATTATAATTCTTAAGATATGAGGGGCCCTTGGCCAAATAATAACAGCCGCACACGTCGATCCTGTAGATGGGTGACCATCTTTACATACCGAGACCCCTAGGTGCCTCGGAAAGCACGTTCAGCCGCTGGTCCTGGCTATCATACGTGGATCTTTGACAGTGGTTACGAGTAGTCGGAAGCCCGACAGACTGACAACCAGTCTTACCAAAGGGTATCGTATTACCCAGTAACTGGGTTGTGAAGGTCAGATAGGCAGTCGCTCCATGTAAAATACTGGTATTCAGCTGCATCTGGTTAGACTGGAAGCCGACCCCAACATGATTGGGAAAAGGCTAGGCATATGATAATTGTTAAGATATTTTTACGATTTGCAGTACTGCTGAATGTATGTTTTATGAATTCAAAAGCATGTGGAATTTGGAATGAATGTCAAATTTCACCTGGATCATAATGAACTAGACACGATTTTTATTGTTGCGATGTTATGCACACCTCATTTATCACCACCATCCTATTATGATGCTAAAAGTCATCATCATCATTTCAGCCGAAAGACGTCCACAGCTGGACATGGGCCTTGCCCAAACACCTCCACTTCGACCAGTTTTGTACAGACGCCAGCACATCAAGCTAACCGAAACTGTCAGATTTTCCCAATCAACTTTGATCCTTATGCTTTAGCGCTAAAGTTGAAAATCTATTAAAGAAATCTGACAGATTGTAGTAGCTTGATGTGCTGGCGTCTGTACTTCTCGCATCCAACGGATTCCTGCGACCTTCACAAGGTCGTCATTCCACCTTGTGGGATGCCTTCCAACGCTACGTCTTCCAGTACGCGGTCGCCACTCCAGAACATACGAACGTATCAGTATCTATTTCATTGTACCTACCTGAGGGCGTTTTCTTTTGACAGTTTTTCTTCAGATTCCATCGGAAGGGCTGTGCAAAATTTCTCAGCTTCAACATCGGTTGCGAGTCTAATATATTAAAAATATGATGAAGGTATATTTACCTTCATCATATTTTTATACCATTTTCACCCTATTGGGTGAAAATGGTATCGTCAAAGTAGTTAACAAAGATTTGATTCCCAAATTAGTTAATACAATCATTCAATTACGATTCACAGTAAGCTCCTGCCACCAAATTGACGTGTCATTAATTATTTCGAAGTGTCGTTAACCGAACAGTATAGACTGTTACTGTAAACAACGGTTCAGATATTCGGAGAACAATACAATTGGAAACTACTAATGAACCGCAATATGGCGCAAGGTGTAGTCTACTCGTCAATGCACTACTTGATGATTCGTTAGGCAATGGATACTAGGTACTCATTAGTCTAACTTAGTATATTGATTATAGATGACCAGAATAGAGAATGTGATACGCCCTATAAAGCACTTGAACATAAGGTCAACACCACATAAGTGGATGGTGCTGTTGGAAAATTTAGTATTTCAATCTTTTAAAAAACTTTTTCGGGTTATTCTGTGAAGGGTGTAGTGGTTGTATCCTAAGACCCTTTCAAAGTCTTTGTCATAGGCGAAATTCTTGGAAAAAACACCGTGTGACGCTTTAAAAATTCAGCAGAGTCAACCAGCTTATTCAAATTCTAACAAGGCGTACCCAAAGGTTTATGATAGGCACAAGGCAATATTAATCCTATAAAACAACCTAATGAAACCCACCTCAACAGAAAGTATGAGCCAACCCGCACATGCTTGCAGGCTTACGTCATCAGTACGTGTTTTACCGCTAACAAACATACATTAATATGGAAAGCTCGCCTCTGCCAATGTGGCAGGCAACGCTGCCCCCACGAAGATGGCCATTGTCTTTTCAAAACGTGACTCCAAATGTTAATTGGACTATTAAAAGTCGAATGCGGGTCATTTCGACCATTACGAACGAAGCCCTTTTGAATATGTATAATAAAATTATTAGATGAGCTGAGCTCAATTTGTGTGTTAGGTTTCTAATGAGGTTATGCGCTTTCTTGTCACAGATGGCGCTTGCGTGTTGAATGCGCAAACGCACAGCCGGATGCGCGAAATGGATTTTGTTGTGTGCGTAACTGTACGCATCGGATGCAGAATTTTATATTAGTACCCTTAGTGTGGGACCTGAGATATGAATCGTTTTTGTATTCATATGTAAGCCGTTAAATAGGCTAGTGGTACGTTGTACTTATGTATACGTGATCAATTGATCATAGTCTGAATGATAGAACGTCAATTACTGACATTTGGCAAGGAATGGGTGATGAGAGTTTAGCTAATTATGCAGCTGATGTACATACCTCAACGTTGTCGCAATACAAAACTGATTCATAGTTTAATAAATACAGACACGTTACTGAGCTGTTAAGGATTGCCTTTTAGGACAGAACATAATTTTAGAACCGTGACTGCGTTTCGAATGAAACAATCCATTCCTAGTGTAGTTCGATGCGAGGAATTTTATCTTTACATATTCCAAAGAATATGCAAAGATAAAAGTAAACGCCGGTAGTTTCTAGGTATTTGTAATAGGTCAGTTGCCCTATATGCCTGTGGCAACTGACCTATTACATACACATATAAACTACTGGCGTTTAGCTCTATTTACTTTATTGCTCAGTAGTATAAATATTCATAACTTTCACAGCATTTTTTTTTTAAACTCAACCATACAAATAAATACAAAAATGAAAGGACACTTAAGCGTCGAAGTGATCGTCCGCATCTCAAAGTATAAACATAATAATTTTCACACACACATTCAGGTGTGGGCATGACATAGTACACTTATGTGCAAAAAATTCGACCCACCCCATGCTCTTCGATTTTAAACAAAATAATTCAACAAGTTTTACTGACAATTACATCATATATTGTATATTAAAACCTTCCTCAAAGTATGTAGATTACATTAGTGAAAAAAATATGAAAACTGATTCATTATTAGTTTTTGAGAAAATCGCGAACTTAAAGTTATGGGTGTTGAATAAAGAACGTCCTTTTTTTTGAAGTCCGTTAACATACATAAATAAAAGAATTAAACGTTTATCAATGTCATTGACAAAAAAGTCATGCACTTTTTACGAGCGAAAATATTAAAAAAAAAAAAACACTTTTGCTCGGAAAAAGTCCGTGGCTTTTTTCTTCAGATGCCCTCATCACTCGATGAGGGCAAAAGATGAGGGAAGAATTGCGTCGATCTTATCAATAATATTGCTTTTATCAAAATATAGTATACCTTCAAATAAACTGTACCTTACCTACCTTCACACAATATAAATATTAAATTATATTAATTACGATTTTTGAGTTGAAATGAGAAATGGATAACATGGGATGGGTTAATTTGGTAAACACCGTTGAAGAAAAGCTACACTGCACAGTATTTATCTTTCACATTAAACAAATATGTACCTACATATTATATCCGCCTAAGCTACTGTGGTGCAGTGACCCGAGGCCTAACGGTGCGGGTTTGAAACCTGGCAAATTACTCTGATCTGGTTTTCACAGATTAGGTAATCGAAAAAGAAAACGTCATGAAAAACCTGGATTTTGGTCGATCAACTCAGCCTATCGCAGTCTACTGCTTGATATAGGGCTCCGCCTTCTGCATTCAGTCGGTTCCAGCCACTTTCTTAAGGTCGTCGGTCCCTCTAGCTGCGCTAACTTGCCGATACGTGGTCCAGAACTCGTCTGCTCCACCGGCCATCGTTCCTTTGACAAACATGGCTAGCCCACAGCCACTTCAGTTTGCTTACTCTACAAGCTGTGTCGGTAACTCCGGTTCTTTTCCAGATAATTAATTTAGTCAGTAGTCTCAATTCAAGATTCGCAGTGAGTAAACCTGGTGATTAATACTCGTTTCTCATGAACGAATGAGGGATGTCCCACGCTACATTTTGATGATGTGTCAGTACTGTCTCCATATAACAAATGGTCTACTTGCCAAGAATCGAGTGTTCCTCCATAGTTTACAAGTAGCCTATCTACTTTACATAAAAAATGGACACACAAATAGTTTATTAAATGTTCGCAAATACGTGTCCTGCATTCAAACTTTGCAAAAGTAATTTTAGGTATTGCGTTTTGGCTCATTATCCTGTACACAGTTTCTTTTCGTAGAAAGCTTTCTTGGTTTTATGCCAGGACTGAACATAGTCTATTTTGAATACATTTGCTTATAATACACCTACTTATAAGAAAATAAATATATGTTTTTATTGGTGGAAGTAATCAAAAGAGTCGTGTTAAGTTTTTGTTTTGTTCCTTGCATGTAAGTTAATAAGATTTGGAAGCTTTGTCAACGTGTAAACTGGAAAATATACAGATTTATAGTTATGTATTCGTTTGGCTTAAATATGTTTAACGATATGTTTTATTTTTATTTTTTAATGTTTATTTAATCACTTTAAGCAGACAATATTTTCCTCAGTGTCAAAATGCATCCAAAATAATGTAGCGCACGCAAAGGATGTACTTTTGAAATAAATACAGATTTTAATCAAAGCTTACCGAAGAAAATGAAGAATGACTAATTCATAAAAAATCTTTTCCAAGCAAACTGCGTGATTCTGCAAATAAAATAATAAAAAGCGCATTCGCTTTCAGAATTCACAATTACATGAATTGTAGGTACAGCGAATTCTTATAAAATTCGTAAATGTACAAAAAGAGACAATAGCTTAGCTGTCATATAAATAATTGTCTTTGATAAAGGTGGTAAGGTTTTAAATTATTATTATTAGTGGTCCCAATTTATAAGGCATTTTTTTGCTGCATTATTGGCATATAATATCTTAGAATATTTGGCCATTTATTCACCTCGTGCAAGCTAAAAAAGCAAACAAGCTTCATTAAACAGTCTATTAATTTAACTGTTTGTGCAAAAAAGGCAGTCAGCCCGCTACCATCCTGACTGGCTGGCATAGTTTTATTCTATTTTAGTATATCTCATGCCAAAACGAAAATAATTTAGTCTTAAATGATACAACGATTTTTTGTTTTTTATTCTTTAAAGTACTATCAACAAACAACCAACTTTTAAAAACAAAAAAAAAACATACTAACAAACCTAATCATCGACAAAACATTTTTTTTTTTTATAAAAAAAATATACCAATTGACTAATCCCTTAAGCTGGCACCACCATAGAGTGGGACATCTGTCAGCGCACGGGGCGCAGCATATTTTATAATTATACGGGGACATACGTGGAATAACAATCATTCTTTGGTCCAGTCGCGCGAGTGTCCTGTGCACGATGCAACGCGCATTCTGAACGGCCGTGCAAACAGCCACGATCAAGATTTCTCGGTCGCGATCTACAAACAGGTGCTCGGCTGGTGTCGACGCGTGATTGATATAAGCAATTGAATTTTCATTCTAAATTTAGATATTACTTGTACAACATTAATATTTTAATCAGGAATGTTTGAGCAAGAACGTTACAATTGCATGTAGGCTTTATGCAATCTTCACATTCTTCGCATTCCCTTTGGGTTGAACAAGTATTTGAGTTTAATTCGATGTTCTTTTATTTTCAGGCGCGTGATCAAGATGTCAAAACTGAAAAAACAAAACAAAGCTGGAGTATTAAAAATATTTGAGGGCAAGGGAAACATCAAATTATGCCAATTAAATACTAAGCTTTGAAACTACTCGTATATGCCACTATATTTCTGGAATGAGTTAGGCCTATGCTTGCCTAATTTACATAAATCACTTGCATATTTCTAGCAAACGATCTAAAATCAACTTCATCACATTCACACCCAGCAGCACCAATAAATTAATAAACTAGTCCGCACAGTAGCCTCATTCCAACATCTTTCCAAGTACCAACAATGGACCCGTAGAAATAGCAGAAAATGTAATCTACTTATGCGATACGATTTACAATTCAACTCAGGGAGACATCGGAGCGCTAATACATGTGCTTAGCGGTAAACTTAAAGAGGGACCCAGTGCCAAATATGTAAGAAGTAACGACTGGCTATATACGGGACATAAAGTACCGAATGGCCTAGCAAAAAATTCTTGACAACAGTTATGTTGTATCATTGTTCAGTTGGACGCGTACGCATATCTAAATCGTAACGTTTGCGTTATTAATGTTGTATGATTTGCGATACGCCTACTGCGGTCATTTTTCAGTTTTTAATCTCTTTAATTAATTTTGTCTTATTAAATGTGTTTCTTTGTTTGGGTTCCTTTTCATTTGGCCTTACATCATTACTCTTGGGATTTTTATTGTCTCCATCTCAATTCGGATCTTTAGTCGTTAAATTCTACGTTGCAATTTACATTTTTGATTTGATTAGATTTGCTTAATCAAGTATATCCTCTTCAAGCTGTTAATGAGAATTCTCATTTGAAGACTCTATTATATTATAAATTTTAGATTCCGCCATTTGTTCTCGCTAATCAGTTAACAGTGTTGATTTTATACGCTCATTAATTTTGTCTTATTTTATTGAAAACTTGTTTCTTTTTATGACGTAAATGATGACACGAGGCAAGGGTGTAGCAGATTTATTTCTACCCAAATTTGAACGCTGGTAATGTGGCAATACGTCTAATAGGCACCTATTTGTTATTTGTTGTTAGTTTGAATAATTTATATATTTAATTGTTTGTTTATTTAATGTGACTTATGATATTATGATTATTTAAATTAATGAGTCTGTATAACTTGAAATAAATTATTATTATTTGCTGGTTATAACAATCAGGTTTCTCCCGCGGCATCTCACAGTAAAGCGGTACTTTTATTCTAAGATATACATCATAAACGTGAGTGTCGTCCATAAGTACAATGTGTACATCTATGAATGTCTTTATTACCGTGTTTTAGTCATTTGTAAGATTTTCTCATAATGATTGTCTCCAAAACGAGTGTTTGTGCCGTCAAAAGCTTTTGTCTAATCGTTGTCATGACTCCGGTTCACATTTGCTCCGATATAGTCGTTAAAAATGTCGTTTGTGTTTACTGTATGTGCGTTTTTTACTATGATAGCGTCATTGTTGTTGTTAATTTCATGACAGTCATTTTCATTAAATATAAAATATTCAGTGTCATTTCTCCTCTCTCCAGGTTTATTATGGCTTTTCATAATTGGCCTCTTTTAAAATTCATACTTATTAATTTTCATTTGTTCCTGTATGACTTTATAACTTTTCTTAAAGTATCAAGTGACAGTATAGATTATTATCAGTGCATTGACACTGAGTACTAACACCTCTACTATCATTAGTGGAGACACTCTTATCAACGGGAGGCGTTATATACCGTACATTAATCATGATAGCTGTAGCATTCGAATATATTTTTTATTAATGTTATTTCTTCGAAGTGATACTATTGTTTGTTTTTAGAGTGTATGTCTCCAGGAGATCGTGTCGTAATAGTTGCTTTTGGAGAGAATCTTGATTTAAAAGAGTGTCCTTGGAGTTTCTTGTCCGTTCTTCTCCATAAAGATCTACGTTTTGTAATGGGCAACTAGCTTCAACTTTCTGACTAGCTGGGTAGTGATGGTGACATAACTACGATTCTAAATTTTAATAGTAACGACACAATATAGACAAGCCTGTTCACAAATTACTTCCTAAGATATATCACCAAATAAATACTAATTGCTCTTGTAGCTGACTTTAAGGCTTAGCTGGACAGTTGATCTTACGACAGTGAACAATAAACTGAGGATGGGTTACAAAAGTCTAAGTTTAAAACTATACACAGGATAAGTTTAACAGAAAGGCTTTATGCATACTAAGTAGAACAATTATTAAATCAATGTAGAAATCTTGGCACACTGGCACCCGATGTTACCTATTTATCCTTGATGGTTTGGCACTAACCAGTGAAGAGGTTTCTTACAAAACTTAACGGACTTAGTACCCAGTATATATATTTAGCTTACTTTTAATATTTTTAACTGACTCTGTAGAAAACAGTATATTTTATCCGAGTTTACCTCTATCCTATCCAAACCGCGAATAGTATCTATCAATCTATTTAAGTCTGCATCATCTAAACTTAATACTATAAAGAGAAAAGCTTTGATTTTTTTGTGTTGTTTGTTTGTTTGTTACGTTTTCACGCTAAAACAGCTGAATGGAATTTAATGTTTGGCACAAGGGTAGACCATGACCTGGATTAGGACATAGGATACTTTTTCCCGATATTCCTACGGGAACAAGACTTATGCACGTGAAACCGTGGGGCGCGGCTAGTCAACCATATGGTTGGACAAAGGCCTTTTTTTACAAAGGACAAAGGAACAAAGTTAGACAAAGGGGTTTTGCGCTTCTAATTTCCATAAATAGTAATAATAATTAACATATCTTGTCTCACTGCAGGACAGAGGCCTCCATCTCCTTTTTTCACTTACTCGTCCAATCCTACAAATCCTACTGATATTACAAATTTGAAATTTTGTATGTTTGGATTTTTGTTACTCAAACACGCAAAACGGCTAAACGTATGTGAATGAAATTTGGCCCACAGATAGTTTATAACCTGGATTAACACATAGGATACTTTCGATCCGGGTAGTATGGTCCCGGGCGAATCTACGGCGCAAAAGCTAGTCTTTATTAAATATCCCTGACGTTTGGGAAACCCTGGAGCGTCCGTCAGTACCACAACCGTATTGTTGATTGTCTAATATACATATTTATCACGTCGAAGAAGATCAACCCTATTCAGCTCGTCCCGCCATCTTTACTAGATACACAGAAACACACCTATATTTTCATGCATCTGACATTCATATTAAAAAAATAATGATATGATGTAAGTATTAATGAGGTTCATGATAATGAAACGAAGGAAATAAAATTTTTACTACGCTCTTCATTTTATTGGCAACTGTTTTACCTATATATTTATCATCACGCTTATATTTGGCTCCGGGGTTTTTACAGACGTTGTCGAGGTGAACTAAATTAATTGGCTACGTATAATTTTGTTGATATAACGGCCGATCTATTCTGAAAAAATCTCACCGTGAAAAGTTAGATGAAGTGAGCTTGAAGTGAGCTGTCAGTAGTGTCAATCCCTAGTATCAGGTGGAATTGCAACTCCCTTCACTTATGTTTTCACGGTGACATATTTATCTAAGAAACCGGCTGACATTCCACCTGATGCTAGGAATTGGCACTGCTGACATTTCATTTCAAGCTAACTTCACCTAAGTTTTCACGGTGCGATATTAACAGGATAGACCCGGCAGTGATGATGAAAAGCATTTATAACCAGCAAATAATTAACCATCTTCATTTTGTTTGCTATTGTCATTGAAGACTTAGGAATAATCAGAACTGCTTGGTCAGACACATGATCATCATGATGGGGAACAGTGGTTGCCCAGTGTTATCAGCTGCAACTTACGAGTTGTAGGTCATAGGTTCGAACCCAGACAGGTGCTTTGCTTTGTGAATATTATTTCATCACCACGTCCCTCAAAACGGTGAAGGAAGACATTGTAAGAAAAGCGGCAGGTCCTAGAACCAAAAATTCTAAGATAGTGACATCCATCAACCCGCACTGGGCCCGCGTGCTGGACTACGGCCCACTCCTTCTCACCGAGAGGAGGTCTGGTCCCAGCAGTGGGAACATTTATAGGCTAAATTATGCTATTTATGTAACAGATCCTGTATTGCAATACAAATTGATCCTACACTACAATATCACATCGTATTAACATCAATGTAATGTATAAGAGTGTGTTCGTATCATCGTTCGTTCGTTCGTAGATCCGTATGCGTTCGTGTTCGTCGTTAGTTTGTTCGTTTCTATCAGTTTGTTTATTGTTATTTATTTATGTTTACCCATCCAACACCCGGTGCAGTGGTTCTGATCAGACCATGCCGCACTTGCTGGAGCATCCTAAATGCCCATTCACCTGCAACTCGGATGACCTAAAGAATGCTACTGATGCCGCAATCAATGCGGCCACCTACTGGGCTAAAACTATATAAAAAAGACAACTTCGAGGAAGAGTACCATCGACACGAAAAGAAGATGAAGAAGAAGTTTGTTTATTCGGCCTTGACTCTCTGTAGGAATCCATTTTATCAATGAACGTTTATGAATCAGCCAAGGACCAGACACCAAAGGAATTCTGCCACACCAATAGAAAAAATAAACGCAAAACGTTGACAAATCTATTAAAACCACGTAAACTGACTTCGAGAAACATCTTGGATGTCATCCAAAAAGTGGCGGCCATTATATTGGGCGAGCTACTTAACGGTTTCATAAACAGTGTAAAACAAATGTTTTATCAGATTCGTTAGTGTACGTATCAATAATTCATAGCGTTACGATGTTATGCACATAGCCACCCGTTACTTGGAAGCCTTACACCGTTCATTAGTAGTTTTATCGCGACTTGCTTTGGCAAAACCGCTGGTCCACATACCTATGAGCTTGGATGAAAGTGAGCTAGATGTGGCAGTTGAAATTAAGATTCTTTAATAATAATATTACAAAGTTACATCTCTATGTAACCCTTCGGGGATTCGAATTTTGAAAACCAAAAACTATGTGTATGTTGTACAGGTTGTCGAATTTCACGTGAAATACGCTACTAACTTGGCGTTACGAGTATTAAAATTGAGGAAACTAAGTCAGTCCAATACAAGTACAAGATACAACCAGCTATTTAAACATAACAACGTGTAGGTAAAACCATCATTTGACTTGTAACAGAGCCTCGTCTGAGAGGAAAACTTGAATACGGACTGATTTCTATCGCGTTACTAGCCGAGTGCTTATTGATAGACCAAACGGCCCCAGACCGGTTAATGGTCTATTGTAATTTATAATCATCATAATCAACTTGCTGGGACACAGGCCTCGTCTCGGTGAGAGGGAGGCCGCCACGCTGCCCAGTGTGGGTTGGAAGATGTCACATGTCTTCGAATTTTTGGTTCTAGGGCATCCCTCACGATGTTGATATCCTTCATCGTTTTTAGAGCATTTGTAATAATGTTACTTAAAATAAAATAGTCTCAGCTACCTATGTCACAAAAATATGGTGTTGAGTTTTCATTTGAATCTCATAAAAACAAAGTTTGTAAATTAAAACACAGAATATAATAATTCACCCTTCATGTTCCATCCATTCTCTTTATATCCACACAAGTATTGGTACGCCGTTCATATACAGTTCGTGTATTGACGATTTAATTACATTTTGATCCGGCTACCAGTCGTTATTGCGATGTGGGTGTCCGATATAGGTATGCAAATGACAATCGCTTGGTTCAACATACTTAGGTGTCACGTCGGCACTTCTTTAGATTTCCATACCAATAGCATTTCAGTAATGAATAATTAATATACTGTGTTATAATTGAGAATCACTTAAAAGGTATGCAATGATGATCCGTTTTGATAAGTGATTTGGAGAATAAACTCGTGTATTAAAGCTTGTTTTGCACGAGTATTGGACATGATTTTAAATGGGTTTTGGTACGTGAAGAAATGCTCGTTCTGATTCGATCGAGTAAAAATGTGTGTTTTATAATAAGTTTGTTAGAATCTTTGTCATGTAGATGTGAGGTATGAGGTGATTAAGTATGGATAAAGCTATTCCATTTAGAATTTTAGAACCTTGATTTGACAGACGGTTGCAAATGTCTTGTGATCGTCACTTTACGCTTAAATCTCTGCGCATCGGTCGCTTCTAAAGTGGTTGCCCATGCGCCAGCGCAGAGAGCTAAGGGTGCTGACCACCTTGTTTTCATTTTTTGATTCTCCTTCTTCCCCTGGTTATCTAGCCCCCCACTTTCAGTACATTTGCGCCAACCACAATAGAAATCAACGTTCATCACACAATCGTCTTCTCCAATGTCCCACTCACCGCACATACTTCATTCACTCTTCCTTCTTCGTTCAGGCTATCTCTCTGTGGAATGCGCTCCCCCAGGAAATCAGGATGGCAACCAACCGATTATCCTTTAAAATTAAGGTTCGCGAGCACATTCGCAAGAAGCTGGCAGTATCATCACAACGCTAATATTTTCTCATTGTTTGTCTTAGTTCTTTCTAGTATATTCATGTATTTATGTATATTTGTTTGTTCTTATATTTATATACCCCCACTATATGCCTACCTACGTATTGCAGTTTTTCAATATTAAGCCTGCCTAATCTCTACATGAAAATAGCTTAACATTATACAGCACGAGTAGACGCAGACACCACGTCCATCACCAACTCAAACGAGGATAAAGCTACGTCGAAATTCTAATAGCATCACAAAATTAACATAAGTATTGTGAAATAAGCTCATGTATCTAGTTGAATCATTGTGGAAAATACTCGACACAAAATGCGTCTTCCGACGACAATAATGACGTGTCCTACCACAAAATTAGTGAATCCCCAATTTAATATCAGGTAAACGGAACACGGAAATCTAAGCTATACTAATATTATGAGGGGCTTGTGACTAAGTAATAACAGCCGCACGGGTCGATCGATCAGGTTAAGCTATGCTTGCCGCGGTTGGTCCATGGATAGGTGACCATCTTCACATACCAAGACCCCTCCGTGCCTCGGAAAGCACGTTAAGCCGTTGGTCCCGGCTGTCATTCGTGGATCTTTGACAGTCGTTACGGGTCGTCAGTAGCCCGAAAGTGTGACAACCAGTCTTACCAAGGGGTGTCGTATTACCCAGTAACTGGGTTGTGGAGGTCAGATAGGCAGTCGCTCCACGTAAAATACTGGTATTCAGCTGCATCCGGTTACACTGGAAGCCGACCCTAACATAGTTGGGAAATGGCTAGGCAGATACAGTAGCCGGCACATAACTTTGCAAGAGTCCTCCCCTTTTCCTCTCCTTTCTTTAACTTTCTTCTAAGCAGACGTGTTTAAAATAAATTATGGAAATAACCGTAGAATAATTACAAGCAATCAAAGTGATATTTTTTTTGTTGCACTAAGTGTACATGCGCAAACTTATTCCCACTACGGCAAAACCTTGCCAAGTTACGTGCCGCTGACTGTAATGACTAATATTATAAAGAGGTAAAATTTGTAAGTTTGTATGTAAGGGGTAATCTCCGGAACTACAAGTTGGATTTGAAAGGACATGTTTGCATCCGATAACTCAAATTTTGAGGTAGGCATAGACAGAAGATAAAACCGAAGTATTAGCGTGGGCACTGGGCAGGCGATGCGACGTAACAGGGTGGGTGGGGGAACAACAAATTTTACGCGTACGAAGTTGCGGGCTAAAGCTAGTATTTAATATTTTAGAATCAAAGACTAAATACCTGGCACACGTAAACAAATGTCTAACGAAACATATACTTAAAGCACGAATGAATAAATCAACCCCCTAATTGCAGGGGCGGTCCATCGACATAACGATTTTCGCCATCGAAAATGCATTTTCCGCACTGTTCATGTAACTCTGCCGTAAGGTACATATTAAGTTAATTATAGGATTACAGTGGGTTGCATTTAAAGTGGTATTTTGGTAATATAATAGTCAGATGGCACGCCCGATAAGTGCCAACCTGATACTTGGAAAGCCTCGCTCATTACGAATTCGGGGCGCAGACAAAACGTACTTGGTCGCGAGGAACAAACGAATATAATAATTATGAGCCGAATGGATTAGGCGGAATTAACGGTTGCGTTGTTAGGAGATTATTTTTTCGACACGTAGCGGGCGAGAGTTTAATCAGATTTTTAGATAGGTATCAGCGTAATCGTGTCATTGTTTCGTTTAAAGCTATGGTGCTTTTAAATGTAAATCATAGGTCCGATGTGCCCATTTTCAAATATTTATTTATTTATTTAAACTTTTCTTCAAAAAGGTACAGAAGTCAGCACATCAAGCTACCCGAAACTGTCATGTTTTCCCAATCAACTTTGAACCTTATGCTTTGGCAATAAAGTTGAAAATCTATTGAAGAAATCTGACAGATTGTAGTAGCTTGATGTGCTGGCGTCTGTGCAAAGGCGGACTTAATGCCTTAGGCATTCTCTACCAGTCAACCAAGGGTGGTGAAGAGATTAGATGGCCGGTGATTAAATATGATGTAATAATAATAATAAAACTTTATTTCAGACTACAATAGTCCATAGTTTTGTTGGCATTTTAGTGTTAGTAACATGATGCTTAGGTATTAGATTAGTATTGTTAGTATCTTAATAATAATACACATTTCACTCCTAAGCTGGGTGAGGCTCGCCGATCCTGTGGAATGTCTACTTGACTGCGTGCAGTCGTATCCACCGCCCCAAGATCGGAGAGTCCCACCTATCAGCCAATGCTCTCAGAATGGTGTTAAAAAAAAATTATAATAATTAACTTGGTTGATTAGCCTTCAGCTAAGAATTCGGCACACAATGACGTCCTCAATGATGTCCCAAACACGCTTTGAACAGAATTCTGCCGATACCGAATGGTTGAGTCATGTCAACATTCAGGAGCAATTTGACAGTCTTTTTCGAGAGTACTAAGTCACTTGCCCCAACCAGAGTGGACCTAAACTCATAAGAGGTGACATTAGTTGGGACAGTGCAGTAGAATCCTCTGTCATGCAGATTTATGATTCCAAAAAAACTTTTGAATGAACTCTGAAATGAACTATATCTAATTAGATAAAGCTTTCTTACATTATATTTTTGTACTATTAACTTACATGAGTCGTTTCTTAGTTCTCATAAAGTCATTTAAGGCATCGTGTTCCAAAATCCCACACTAATTTTTTTAACGGTCGTGACGAGCACGAAAAATCAACCCCGAAACAGCAAATGGCCTTCAAAGGATAATGCACCCTAACACAGAAAACATATAGTATTATTTCAATTGACAGCTGTCACTTTGTAGATGCGGTCCTGCATAGGTTCTGGGACATCAAAAACAGACCGCTTGTAATGTATGTGAGAATTGTGAATCTCAAGTTTTGGATTACCATTTAAAGAACATATGTTATTTCCATGTGACTTCTGTTTAACAAAAAACAGTAGCTATTGTTTGAATGCATATATATTGATTATTATTCTGACATTGTGGACCTAATAGACCTTAAGACGTGAAGAGCGTATATCAGTGCTGCAGTCAGTATAAACTAATGGGGAGATTCTTCTTCTTCAGCTGTTTCTTTCAGTATACCACAAACAGCTGCACTTGTTTCATTTGTGGTACAGGCATTTCAAATATTATTTCCATAACAACTCTTAATTTGCTCAGTGCAAAGTTTTACGCAACACACATCAGTGCAACGTTTCGTAACTTTAAACGTGTCTATACCTATCGCAGTTATGTCAAATGTGCAACACAGATCTACCTTTGAAGAATTATAGCCTTTTCCCAGTTCCTTACATGTATCGTTAGGAACTACTTACGTACAAACGAATGTAAGTAAGAACACTCATGCCCTAGTAAAGTAGAATAGACAGTCACCAATATTTTCAGGGGGGTTGTCAATCAGGCAAACTGGAGGTACATTTTACGATTTAAAAAACCTTCACTGATTACTGGAACAATAACATCTACGATACTATATACGAATTCAACTAACGCCGTCAAATTAATCGATGTTGCCAGTGCAAAATTATCAAGCAACAGACCAACGCACGTTCTCATTTATAACATCAGCAAGAATAATATCTACCGTAAGCATAGCTCATTATTTATAAGCGATGTATAATTAAAGGTTACGGCTATAAGTCCGACAATTAAATCTCGGATCAGGCGCTGCAAGTTCCCACACCCTTTGATTTGATTGTGCTAATAATTTGCTGCGAAATAAGCGCTTTAGGCGATATCAATTTATCGCAATGCTTGGATAATTATTTTGATCTATGATTAAAATGCATTAGAACTACTGCTGGACTTCTTCTTTCGTATCGGTCCTTTTTTAGAATACTGATACCGAAAAATTAAATATAAGCCTGTCGGCAAGGTGGCCATGTTGTGATGTACTACTGCTGTTGGACCCTAATGATGATAAAGAGACGAGTATAGTTCAAGATTGGTAAAGAAGAAATGAACTAAAGTGGCAGTGAGCTGGCCATGTTTATCGGGCGGCCGTTGGCCGGTGGAGCAGACGAGTCCTGCAGTGGAGACCGCGTATCGCTAAGTGTGGTATGGGACGCCCCGAGCTAGATCGACGGATGACCTAAAGAAAGTAGCTGGAACAGACTGGATGCGGAAGGCGGAAGACTGGGTGTTGTGGCGTAGACTGGGAGAGGTCTATGTCCAGCAGTGGACTGCAATAGGTTAGTTGGTTGAAAGAAGAAGAAGTCACTGAAAGAGATGAACTTTATCATAACAATATTGAGGTATTTCCATAAAGTAAGCACTGCAGGGTCAGGGCATGCTATGGAGAAGGTGGGTCTCAGTAGGATGGTGGAAACTGCTGAATATGATGATGATGATGATGTTGTAACAGCAACAAACGTTATCCTAATAAAAAGATAAGATATTAACGAATTCCGAACCTAATTCTTTCGCATTTTAATTTAATCTCAAATCATTTTATTGATATTGCACTTGAAACAACGACATCACATTTACGCAGCTGCAAACCATAGAGAACTGCGAATCATTTGCATAAATATTGACAATATTCAAAGAAATTGTGAATACGCTAACATAAAGCGCTTTATGCTTGTAGTTCACAGTATAACGATTATAAGTAATTGCTTTGCAATTAGGACAATCCGTGTGCCAGCGCTGCAGCGTATGCAGCTAATTATGAGTTCAAGCGATAATTACTGCATCGGGTCGAAAACGTGGCTTGTAAGGATAAAAGTGTCGATCACTGTTTAGTGTATAAGTAGTGGAGTATGTGCTATATTATCATGTGTATAAATATATTTTTTATTCCTGTATTTATTGAGATAACTTTGACGATGTCATCGACCGAATGTGCTTTTGGACGGCCCTGTTTTCTTTCGCCTTACTTTGGCCACCATTCAGTCACAGTTTTATTCCATCGGCGGCAAACATCTGGATGAGGGATGCACGGAACCGGGAAGTATGTATGACAGAAGAAAGGGTACATACACCCCGTAGCGTGATTCCGGACTGACATTACGATGATAATTGGGATATCAGAAATGTATTTGGTTAGTAATGGTGGGTTTTCATTTACAATTTGCCATTTTGTCTGGACGTAACTGCAACTTGAGCTCTTCCCTGAATTTTTGGAGGGTAGAGAAGTGGAAAAAGGCTAGAGAAGTTTTTGCCTTACAGTGGGACAACACGGGTTCTTTTAATAATAATAAAAACTTGAAGGTTCAACATAATATTCGAACCAGAAAACCACTGATGGTTATGCAATGACCGTGACCACTAACCTTCCATAGACCAGAGACTGTAGATAATACTTAAGTATGGTAAAATTAATGAAACAGGCATAATAAAGCCTTGCCTACCTGATCTGACTGTTAAACCCACAGTATGTGAAGAATTGTTAAAAAAATCTTAAGTACCGTCCTCTTACCCCAAATACATACACAATATATAAAAAGAATTTAAAAACATTACAAAGACAACAGTCATTTATGTAAGTACGCAAAAGAAATATCGTAAGTACCCGCATACCAGCATTTAGGCATTTAGAAAGGAGTACACAATTAAAATGCGTTTTAAAACACAAACAACAAGGCAGGACAAATTGTTTTTCCTCATGTTTGTACTCGTATTAGTATTCTACACACTTGTGCGTCGAATAAAGAAATTTGTGACCTCTGCATTAAAGAATGACTCATTTTAACAGCCGTTATTTGGCAATAAAGTTTTCTAACAGTCGCTTCTTGGACTTACTTTGCAAGCAAAATACATCATTACGTGCCTGTAAACGTATCGGCAAGAATCTAACAGTAGCGCTTTTATAAAATTATGATAATATATGACAGTTAGTGAGCCTTTTGAGAAAATTTTGGCTTTTTTCTAGGAAGTTTAGGCAGTTGAGGTGAATCAGTTACTAAAAATTCAGCGTACAGGCGAGTACACTCGAAAGGTGTAATTGGGTTTCGTCGCGTGGTTGACGCATTCCGGAAAGTTGTAAAGCTCGCAATGAATGCGATTGTTGTACTCAACTGTACCGTGTTACACGGCTAAATGTATGTTAACAATATGTTAAAGCATCACTTTTAGATAAAATCAATAGAAGGCCAAATAATAATCTTAGATTAGACATGTACTGCTAGCTATGAAATATGAAGAAGAGAGAAGTCCACTGCTTCAACAGATCAACACTTACAAGTCGTTTAGTGTTCTTCAATATCATGAATGGCTTAGGTAAACTGCATTATTTATAGATACTAATAAAGCCGAATTTACCTTACCACGTTTGTATCTAATTTTCTGTTCTGTTTTTTGTTGTCTGTTTATATATGTGTTGTGTTGTTGTTGTTGTGTTATGTTGTGTGTGTTGTGTTGTGTGTGTGTGTTTATAAATGGTAAAATAAATAAATAAATGAAACTAGTGTTTCACGTGTACATAGATATTTTCATCGTACATGCATTCGTTTTTTCTATTTACACATGAACCTATCAGTAAAACTAATTTCATGAAACTAGTTTTGCGCAGCTAGTTTCATTATGTAAACTCGGCTATAAGTTCATCGAAAAACTTACAAGAAAGGCTCCAAACACCACATAGAGCGCCCCTTGTACCTATCAATACTAGGGGCGCTCTATGTTGGTTTCGATTTCACAAATGAAGTTGAGGTACTCATACGCAGGACACAAGTCCCAGACATTCATAACAAAAGAAAAATAAACATGAAATTAAAGAACCCTACACACCGTGACGACTGACTCATATAATTTCACAAAATGCTCGTGTCGAACAAAATGTTCCTTACAACGTCCGAGAAGTCGGTAATTATAATAAAACACTTAATGAGATGCAAGTGGGTGGGGTCGTTTAAAAGGTAGTAAACAAAATTACTCCGGCCCACGTTACCAATTAGTTCAGCTAGTATTAAATCGAACGTTCCCTCGAAACTTTGAATTAAAACCTTGCACGCCAAGTAAATGTGAATAATTACGTATTTAATAATGCTTTTGTTCTCTCGACGAGGAAATTCAAGTAATTCAATTGTGTTTAAGACTGTTTAATTCGGTGTAACAACGCTGTACGCTTTCTAGAACTTGGGTTTTTGTTTTTAGGGATCAGTGAGAACGTGTCGGTCCAACTGAGCGGGAATTATCTTGTTGATAGGTTTAACGAATTCTGTAATTCTAATTCTTGCAATCTTAGTACTGTAGGGGTTAAAATGTTAACAGAAAAAACCATAAAGACAGACCAAGAACATGTAAGTTCACCTTTTTTATTCGGTGCTATAATGCCTAACTAACAGATAACTATCAACTATCTTAAAGTGCCTTTCTTCGCCTACGTCAAAATCTCCTTTAATTTTCTCACCAGACTTGAAGTTGACAAGTAAGTACCTACTTGTCAAGGGCCTACGATAAGTAAACATCACAACATGTGAGAAGAGAAACATAAAATTAATTTCTTTGTCTACATTTAGATTCATCAGTTTTTGATAACGAACAAATGCATCAACCTGAATTTGTGATAGTAGTGTCTTTCAAAAACTCTTAACTTAAAATCGATGCACAAAGATGAAAGGACTTTAAAGATTCCTATTTTTGCACAACTAGACTAGGTACTACGTACTACCATACAAGATAACCAGGTACTACCATATAACATTATTTTGTTAACATTTTAACGTTTCTTTAGACAACATTTCTCCTAAGGTTTTACTTGTGTATTAATGTACCTAACACACACGTGCATCATCATCATCATCTGCCTAGCCTTTTCCCAACTATGTTGGGGTCGGCTTCCAGTCTAACCGGATGCAGCTGAATACCAGTATTTTACATGGAGCGACTGCCTATCTGACCTCCACAACCCAGTTACTCTACGAACCCCTAGGTAATACCAACGGCTTAACGTGCTTTCCGAGGTACGGAGGAGTCTCGATATGTAAAGATGGTCACCCATCCACAGACCAACCGCGGCAAGCGTAGCTTAACCTGATCAATCGACCTGTGCGGCTGTTATTATTTAGCCACGGGCCCCTCTCTAACACACACGTGCATTATAAATAAATTACTATCGTTACTGTAAAAACATCTTATGTATGGTTGTAGTAATAACATTTTTGTAAAAGTTACTGAACAGCTCACCAGTGCAAAGATAAACCCGAGAGGTTTCCGTTGCGTGGCTAAGATCAAAATGTAAAATGAGCTAAGTGTTTCAGAAATAAATAAAAAATAATCATTTCTAAGCATTTTCTTTACCTAATAACAAACAATCAAACAATCAACAAACAACAACAACCAATCAACAAACAATCAACAAACAAACAATCAAAAACAATCTCTCAAAGGTAAGAAACCCAGTCACAAAAAGAAAATTCTCACTTGACTTCCACATATTATTAAGTTAAAGTAATTTACCTACGTGTGCAATGTGTAAAGTGTTAACAGAGCGCGAATTCCGGAACAGTACAACTATTGTATGTAACTATGTGTAATGCTGAAAATTGGAAAATTATGTTATGTTAACGAAACTCTTTTAAAACTTAGTTAAATTATGTTTATGTAACGGTTACTTACTTATTTTCTTTTTCTTCAGTTTCTTTTTTCGATAAGTTTTAAGGTTATGAATGACAGTTTCCTATGGTGGTTTACGATTTTTCTTCTGTTTTTTTTTTCTTTTATAAAATAAACATTCTGAGTTATTCCACTAATCTCCATTCACATTACCCATCAATGGGGTTTTGCGAACTTTTCTTCCACAAATCCTCATCAGAGGATGAGGATTTGTAGAGCTTATAATTGGAATTTGTGGCAAAAAAAAGCTCACAAATCCCCATCGGTTTAAAATTAAATACAAACAAAATACATATTATAGGTATAAGAGGTTCTTCATTGCTTATTTTTATAATTAAACAAATTAAAGTATTGGCTAAATTAATAGCCAAAGTTAAAATATTTTAGCTAAAATAATGACACCACAGTCTAAAATTTACAATCTATAATCTTTAAGAGATCAACTTATAAATTACTTTATGTTTTTTTTTTTTTTTTAATTTTTTGATTCACAAAGACACAACAATTAAAATATAAAACCTAACACTAAAAAAAAAATACATATATTATATAAAAGTATATAAAAAAAAATAAAGAAAAAAGGCAGCAAGTAAAAATTCGTCCGCATCGCTATCAATGGGATAAGTGCCCAAAAGGTTGGCAGCATTACCACGCTGGATTGCAATGCTGATTCTTTGGGCTGAAAATAGGCCAGTCCCCTGGTCAAGTGAAGAGTCAACCAACCGCTTGGCGATGTCCCGAAATATTCGATGAAATATAAATTGTCACGGTTTAGGGTTATTTTGTGGTTGATTATTTTAGATTTTTTGTTTATCTATGCTAAAGACTCAAGTCTTTACCTCAGTTAGTTAGTTACCTAAATTTTAACTTTAATTAGCACAGCAGCAATTATGATGACCACCCACTGTTTTAAAGAAGCTCAGCAGAGATTATCTGACAAAAAAAAACACCATCATCACCAAACTTCAAACATCATCATCTGCCTAGCCTTTTCCCAACTATGTTGGGGTCGGCTTCCAGTCTAACCGGATGCAGCTGAATACCAGTATTTTACATGGAGCGACTGCCTATCTGACCTCCACAACCCAGTTACTGGGTAATACGATACCCCTTGGTAAGACTGGTTTTCAGACTTTCGGGCTTCTGACTACCCGTAACGACTGTCAAAGATCCACGAATGACAGCCGGGACCAACGGCTTAACGTGCTTTCCGAGGCACGGAGGGGTCTTGGTATGTGAAGATGGTCACCCATCCACGGACCCACATCACCAAACTTCAAACGATTAGACATAAATTAATAGACATAAATCGTTTTAATCACAGCTTTACCCAAAATCCGGCTACAGTCAAATTTAAAGATTCAAGGGAGAAATTATAAAAAAAACATTGCCTAATAAATCAGGTTTATTACTAGAGGGGGTATAGTTAATCTGCGCCAGGAAATTAAACCAGGAATTACCATAATTGATACGGTTCAAGTGAATTGGTGCAGAAAACTGATCGCCTCCAAACGCCCTTATTCCTCCAAAGACGCCCCGCGAAAATGCCTTTACAATTTTTTTAATGAACATCCCGAATGAGATTGCCTGATAAAAAAGCTATTACCTAGTTTCTTCTCAGCGAGGATTTAAAAAAGTATCGTTTTCCATTACGATTTAGTTTTTTTCCCTTTTCAATGAAATTGAATACTCCTAAAATTATCAACACTAAAAAGGTGTCGATAAAGTACGTTGGTTATATTTGGATGCTAAAATTAAAAAGATGCTGTTGTTTTTTTTTTAACTTTTTTATGCGATGATACGTAATTAAGTCGACGTAACAGCTGAGTGCTGACATTAAGGGTTATTCGAGAACTTTACACCCAAAATGTGTTGATATTAAAACATGGAGAAATCACGTATTGATTTCTTGGGTATTCATTTCCATGTTTATAATATAAAGTTATTTTATCACACAAATAATTAAAAAAAAAACCCGTGCGTGTGAAAATCTTTTATTAGACAACTTATATTATTATTTACTTATTTTTAGCCTATGCCGTCTCACTGCAGAGCAAAGGCCTCCTTTTCTTCTTTCCACTCCTCTCTGTCTTGAACTAGTGTGGACCAATCCCGTCTGCATGCGTCAAGCTCATCTCGCCATATTCTCCTAGGTCTGCCTCGATATCGCCGGATGTAGATAATATACCTACTGTTTGGCAAATAAAAAAATGCTAATTACGACATACACAATTATTATTTTAAATGCTGACCACCAAATTCACGGGTAAAATAAAAAGCTAGGGGTTGAAACACATCTGCATCAACACACGTCCAAAATCATTAAAACTTCATTACATACAATATTATTAATAACTTTAAAGCAAAAGATTAATATCGACACGCGTCCACAATCAAAATACTTAGCCCTAACTATTCGTTGTATTAAAACCTTGTTCAAATTAATCAAATCATTCTTAGATCTTATCTAAGCTGAGTGTATCTAAAATTAGAGCAGGAAGGAGCATCAATTGTTTTCTTTCGCCCACGGCCGAAGCTTGTTATTTTTTTTTTATAGTGTAAAGTATTATAGATAGATATAACGGATTGTAATCATCTCATTGTGTGAGCTAAGATGTATCTATGTGCGGTATGGGAGCAAGAAAGTACTGGTAAGTACGGACAAGGTTGTTGTTGTTGTTGTTGACGGTTCTGTGCTGTCAAAATTTGGCTGCAATTTATGTAGGTAATGCTGATGAAATATCGGGAAAATGTTATAAATATAAACAAGCTTAGGGATTGACGAAAATCAAGCCGTTTTAGAGAAACTGCATTTAAATTGTATATACCTACAGGGTTAAATTAAATTAGTTAGCGAAAATCCGCAGACGTGGGTGGATATCGAAATCTAAACAAGATCAAACAAAAAAAGCCAGATTTTCTCAACTCATAATTAAAATACCAGCGTCATTGACTATTAAACTCTAAAAACTATTTTTTTGTATTTTTTTTTTTCGATACCCATAACTAAATTGGCTAGCGAAACTACGCTGATGTGCAGCGGAGTTTCGCTAACCAATTTAATTTGACCCTGTATATTAAAAGTTTTTAATCCATATTACACTTATTATAAGCACAATCTGCCGTTATTCCTGCGATACACCATCCAATAAATACCACAACATTTAACTTAACATTTCAACAACACAGAAAATTCGCGACCAAAACAACACACCAACACTTACCAGCAACCATACACGAAAAAGATACGATAAAACAACATGTGTTTCTTCACCTAACGAATCTTCGACGGTATAATGAGTACGACAATGTAAAGTGGAACTGTATTTACATAATGTCAACTAAGTAGGTGTAGGAGTGTCGTATAGGTAGGTACTCGAATGTCATTAATCGAACGGAGGAATGCTATTGTTCGGCCATGTGTATTTTTTAACCGAGAGATGAAGATAGGATTGGAGATTATGAAAGTTGTATGAAAATGTGTTTGTGGTTGATTTGGGGTGTCGAGGAATGATAATAAAGTATTGATTTGTGGGAATGCTTATCAGCAGGACATGCATTTTGTTTGTGAAACAAGTGAAGAACAAGAAATCGATGTAACTTGTTGAGCAGACAAATTCTTCGAATATATGAAGCAATGGATTAGCAATGTCCTTCAAAGTGATTCAGATTGTGATTGAATAGCACTCTCAATTTGAATAATTTTGAAGCATATTGCTTATCCGTTGCTCCATATGTTCGAAAAACGTTCTGCTCAACAACGTAAATAACGCAATGAATGTTGTTGAACTGTTAAAATGAAACCCATTGCTACTGATAGTGTGTTACGCAATTAGCCTGCGGGTTAGTTTGGTAACTATCAATATTACACACACACACACACATACTAGGTGATTTTTTTTCAGGCTCCAAATTTTTACAGGCTGTTATACTCATGAATATGAACAACTTTCAGTATGGGACCAACTCTGAAATCACGAAAACAAAATCTGCTGTTCAACCCAAAAGTTCAATACCTAGGTATTTGATCAAAATGTATGAAACAGCTGATTTTTTTTTCGTGATCTCAGAGTTGGTTCCATAGTGAAACTTATTCATATTCATGAGTGGAACACCCTGCAAAAATTTAGAGACGGTAAAAAAAAGCATGCTGTATATACTCACGCCATCTTCCCTTGCGGATAACAAGAAACTACACAGTGCCACCTATTACGATCCTTACATACTTCTTTTGCTTCATAAACGTTCATATATCAAGTCTCGTAATTTTAAGAACGTTGACAGTCAGATCTCAGTCTCCATCTGTCAAAAATACCTCTAATTTCCCCTATTTTTGACATGTTTTTGACATTTATTTTGTTGCCGAGATGAGACTGCGACTAGCTTTTGAACGTTTTAAATTACAAGAATTGGCCTTCTGGTCGTACACGTCCAGTTTCGAGTACTACAGCATCGATACTGCAGTACCTGCGTATCTTTTTAGTACTTACCGAATTTACGTTCAGCTACACTTACGACGTTTTCAAAACATGCCTACCGATATCACAATAAAATTCAATAACAGTAAACCACACCAACATAAATTAACTCTATCCCAAAAAGGACATTTCAAAAATTACTAAACTTACTTAAAGTTAAATTTATAATTTTCAAAAGCGAATGTCAAAGAGTAAGGAGATCGTATTCGAAATTCGAACAACAATGGCGGTCAATGCCGGCATCGACACCCCGCCGAGAGACCGCGCATACGCCACAAAATGAGATAAAAACTTTAATAAAATCCTTATGTAAATTAAAATTGTAGGTCCTGTGCTGGACCTGAGATATTTATTTGTGATTACAGTCTATTTTAGGGCGGTAGCCGGGTTTTAGCGATGATTTACTTTCACTTAGTAAATCAATAACTTGTAAGACATGCGGATTACCAAAACCAAACATAAGTCGTGGTATAGAAAATAGAAATAGAAAATATTTATTATCCAGGTAATAAAGTTCACTGGTTAACAGCAAGTTAAGACGACATGAGTAGCTCAAAATATTACTTACAGCTAGGGTACAAAATAGTATTTACTAGTGAGCCCTAAACTAGACAGTCTTTCTTGGGGCTCGGAGTGCGAATTATTATACTGCATGTTTTTTTTACCGTGTCCAAATTTGTACAGGGCGTTCTACCCATGAATATGAGCAAATTTTACTATGAGACCAACTCTGAGATCACGAAAATAAAAATCAGCTGTTTCATACATTTTGGTCAAGTAGGTATTGAACTTTTGTATTAAACAGGTGATTTTTTTTCGTAATTTCAGAGTTGGTCCCATAGTGAATGTTGCTCATATTCATGGGTAGAACAGCCTGTAAAAATTTGGAGACTGTAAAAAAAATCATCCAGTACTCGTATACGAATATTCTGAGCTGTACAAAGAGGTAACGCAGTCATCAAGGTTAGTAGATAAGATCTTGTATCGTAGCCTTATCTAGTCATCCCATTTTTTTTAGGAAAATATTTAACTAATCCTCTAGAAACTTATTGATCTTCTAACGATGGACACTTTTTTGAATTAATGAACCTCTAAAATATTTTTGGCCTTCTAATGAATCACACTTTAAAAAAAAAATTGAGCGTCTTTTTAACTTTCTGGCTTTTTCTCGCAGTAGGCCGCTGCAGCGGCTGTCGTGCTACATCCAGATTGGTCGAAGTAACTTGCCTATTAAGTATTTTTTGGTCCCCAAAATGGGAGTTATATGATGTTCACAAAAAGAGGCGCAATCATTATAATAGTGTTCAATAATGATTTTAATTGCGCAAAATGGGTATTATTAGAGGTTGGATTAAATACATAATTTTTTGTATTTCCTTCCAAGCTTTTTGCAGCTGAATGCAACAACAGAAGAACTGCTCACATCACTTATGTTTATTTAGTTAGTTGTACATTTCCGTCAAGTGATATTATTTATGAGGCTAAACTTATACTTATTTACCTACCTACACTTAAATATGAACACGTCTCATATTTGTACAGTCAGCGGCACGTAACTTGGCAATGTTTTGCCGTAGTGGGAATAAGTTTGTGTATGTACACTTAGTGCAACAAAAAAAAATATCACTTTGATTGCTTGTAATAAATTATTCTACGGTTATTTCCATAATTTATTTTAAACACGTTTGTTTAGAAGTAAGTTAAAGAAAGGAGAGGAAAAGGGGAGGACTCTTACCAAGTTATGTGCCGGCTACTGTAATCCCTAGTCCCGAAGGATTATAGGTCCTAGACTTCTAGAATTACGACTAAACAAACTGTTTAAAATCCATATTCAGTTATTTAAATGACTTTACACACTACACGCCTATTAAATAAATTTTATTACAGACAAATATAATAACTTTCAGCAGATGTACTGAGCCTATAAATTATTTTAACATCTTCTCTCAACTAATAAAATTGTTATTTCAATATAATAAACGAGAACAGCTGTGTGTTTGTTATTGGACCATTTAAGCTACAGAAAATCGATTAATTATATGCCTTTGTCAAACTGAGAATTGACACGCGGACAGCCGCTGGCGCAGCCTTAGGCCTCGGACAGACGAACGATACTTTGCCGATTAGACAGATTTGTCGTGTCGAATGCTACTGGTAACTTTAAAAACGATTTTATTATGGAACTCGACTTCTGACTAATTTACAAGTGAGTAACTTTCTTTATGTTTAAAAATTAATTCGATGAGTTTTTCCATCGGCAATTTTTTTAAATTATTTTTTTATCATAATTAATGATATTATAATACAGAGGTGTTACTTAACTCTAAACTCGCCAAACTTTTACGTTTGATGGCGAAATGACAAACTTCATCCTCTATTTCACAGTTTAGTCTCTTTTTTTTTTGTTAGCATTTTCTGTCCCACAGCTGGACAAAGGCCTCCCCAGATCCTTCCAGAAACTCGGTCATCTTACCATCTTTTTCTGGGCCGGCCTTGCCGGCGCCGTACATCTTTAGGCACCCATTGTGTGGAGACGTTTGCCCAGCGGTCATCGTGCATGCGGCTGACGTAACCCGCCTAAACCCATTTGAGCCTGGCTGCCTTCTTCTCTATATACAGTGTGCCCGCTCGTTCATGTCTTTGAAGACAGATTTCATAATGATAGATTTCAGAATGCTGCGTCTTGTCGCTCTTTGGCAAACTCCAAGGCGGAACTTTCTCGACTTGGTGAGCGACTCCCTTTAGGGGATAGATTAAAAAAATCTTCCCCAGGGCTCATTTTCGTTATAATAACAATAATAATAATAATAATTTATTTATCGGCTCAGTACAATCCACTATTGTTAGTAGTTTGTTATACCTATAAGAAACTTTTTTTTGCAAAATTTCATGCTTCTAGGCCCAGTGGTAATAGCGGTGCGCTGTCTATCAGTGAATGAATTTAAGATTTTTACTAAGTGGATTTTTGTTTGGATTGGTTATGGTATGAACACCAAGAAACAAAAGAATACAGACCAAGCAAAGAATAAACGAGGATCGTAGTTCGTGGCTTTCTGCACGTATCCTATTGAAAATAGGCGTGAGTGAATGTATGAATGTAATGATTTGTCAATCGTTCATCGTCGTCTGATTAGTAATCGTCTCATTTCAAATATATTGTAAACATATAACCATTGACAAGTTGTGCAATATGAAATTACCCATTGACAATTATTTAACGTAACTTATTTCAGTCGGTACGCGTACGCAGGCGTCATCTGACCTTTTGAAGGTAAATTCGCGATTTTTTCTGCGTTGCATTTATTCATAAAATAAAATAAATAAAAAAAAAATTAAATAAAAAAAAAAGTAAAATGCAGTAATAATCTTAGTTACTTAAATTATTTAATTTAAGTGTCATAAAGTATGATGCCTGTACTCGAATAAACCTGTATCACAAGCGACATAAGGTTTTACAATTACTATAAGGGCAACTGATTTCTTAACACACGTTTTTTAAACACGTTATTTAACATACGTTTTAAGAATAGCGCCATAGTTAGTTAATTTAAAATAACTTAGTGTTCAAACATTGATTGGTTTAGTAGTAAAGACAATTAGATGCAGAATTTTATCAGCTACTATTTTTAGGTAAGTGACAATTTCACCAATGAAACGGAACGCGATCAGCACATCAGTCTAAACTGCGTTCAAGAGCTGTCAGTGTCAATATTCCACTAAGAAGCTTATAGATAAAAGTGGAGGCAACACTAAATACCTAAGTGAAAACGACTGTGGCCGGACACTCTCTAAATAGACACATAAGAACGAGACAGTGACATGTGTTTTCTCTGTCATATGTCGCCTTTACTTGAGTATTTAGCCTTGCCTCCACTTTTATATATAAGCTTTTTGTATCAAAACAATGATGACAGCACTGACAGCTGTTTAACGCGGTTTAGATGTGCTGTTCGCATTCCGTTAGTATACGCATAATCAACCTACAAAGTTCTCATTGCCAGGACACGTGCTTCCTCTCTGTGAGAGGGAATGGGCCGTAACTACACGGGTCCAATGCGGGTTGGTAGATGTCACATGTCTTAGAATTTTTGGTTCTAGGACGATGTTTTTATTTACCGTTTTTTAAAAGCAGTTAGTGCTGATGATATAAAATACACAAAGTGAGCACCTGTCTGGGTTCGAACTCACGACGCACAACTCGTAAGTCGAGGCTATTACCACTGAGCCACCACTGCTCAACTCACTCATTCTCGTTCAGTTAAATTGGTGAAATCCGCCCTTAGCGAAAGAAAAAAAAGAAAAAAAAAGAAAGATTTAATTTATGAGGTTATTTTTTTTTTTTTACTTGCATCCCACATCCAAATATAAATAGGTATATCACCATGCAAAGTCGTAGAATTATCACCGAAACCGTATAGGTAATAATGATAACTCGTCACAAATCAAGTGGTAATCCAACACTGTTGAATCAACAACTGAACAGATTTACTGTCCAATAAACTATTTGAATTTATTGCCAAATGTTGGACTCGGAATGGCTTTCGATTATAAATAATAATGTTGACACTATTCCTACATTAATTACCGTTTCTATGTCTTAGTGAATGTGTGTTGAATTAATTATTTTATTGATGAGTTTTGATTCATTATTTGATGTGGCCGTTTTTTGACCAACTTCAACAACAGGGAGGTTTTGTAATTCTCTAATAAAATTACCACCATTAAAAAAAGTATATATACCACTTGTACTTTATAAATATTTTTATAACTAGGTTTGTTTCAATTTCCGTAGTTGTAAACAAAATCTTTTTTTTTTTTAGCTTACGCTGTCCCATTCCTGGGAAAAGGCCTCCCTCCATTATTTCCATCTTTCGGGAGCCCGCGCGTCCTCCTTCCAGTTTTGACGGAACCCATCCAGCTGGTCCCGCCATCTACTACGTGATATGCCGCGACCCAGACAATTTTTATTAAAAAAATATTTTTCTTAAAACTTGAAAGTTAGCTCTTGAATGTCATATTATAATTTAATAATTAAAATCAAATCTTAAAATTACCAATTAACGAGTAAATATAAAAGAAATACTGCTATAACAAAGAAAAAAAAAAACAAAAATGTGATTAATTACAGTCGTAACATAAATCCCTAAATTATAAACGAACGAAAAATAAACCAACGACGACACTCAAATTTACGTTTTTATCATAACAAATTGACATTTTAATGTCATTCTGAATCACCATTTAAAATAAACAAGATTTGAATTATTAATTGGGTGTAATAATTATAATTCTGAGAAATCATAAAAAAATATAATTAGGATTTTGAAATATTCGATGACAAGATAAGCTTATTAGAATATATTTGGCAAGAATACATTATGTATATGTAGGTACACAGTCACACCTTCATACTTATTTATGTAATAGCAATTAATTATTTAACCAAACTTAGTTTTTGTGATGACTTAATTATAATAAACGTATAATTTATTTTTGCAAGGAATTTTTATAATTGCTTTTATGATTAAGTAACTAAACGGGGAGTGGCTCGTGGCTAAATGATAACAGCCGCACGGGTCGATCGATGGTTAAGCTACGCTTGCTGGGGTCTGTTCGTGGATGGCTGACCATCCATTACATAACGAGACCAATCCGTGCCTCGGAAAGCACAAAAAGCCGTTGGTCCCGACTGTTAATTGTAGGTAGATCTCTAGCAGTCCCCCAAAACGCCCGCACTTCACCACTTCTTAGTGCTGTCAACTAAGAAGTGGTGAAGTGCGGGCGTTTTGGGGGACTGTCTTTTGTAATTTAGACTTTCGAAAAGTGCTGACTCTCAGCCTAGTTTGAATAAATTACTTTTGATTTTGATTTGATTTATGAGTCGTAGTAGTCGAAACCCAAAAGTCTGACCACCGGTCTTACCAAGGGGTCTTACCGTGATACCCAGTAACTGGGTTGTGGAGATCTGATAGTCCTTCGCTCCATATAAAATACTGGTATTAGCTGCATCGGGCTAGACTGGAAGCCGACGCCAACATAGTTGGGAAAAGGCTAGGCAGTTGATGAAGTGTTCACAAAGTAAACGCTAAAATTCTGAACTATTTATTACCTTTATACTTTGATTAATAGTTTTTCGCTAATTTTGGAGTCAATTAATCCTAGTTTAATTAAAAATCGCCATTTAAATAATAAATTATACCAAACATGTAAATGTATCAATGAAAAGAAGTGTAATTAATATTGTGATTGATTTTTTTACGGTATACGTTAAAATGTCAACTATTTTAGCGAATAAATCTTAAACGGAATAAATCGTTAACCTATAAACATAAAATGGATATATCGTAAACGGTACCCTTTACGATTTATTTATTTTATGTATAAATCAAAACAATTTGTTTTATTATTGACCAGTTGTAGCCCGCGACTTCGTCTACAATCCAGAATGAAAAATATTTTATGTCCTTTTTCAGGTCATGGTCTAGACATGTGCAAAATTTCACCCAAATCCATTCAGCCGTTTTAGCGTGAACGGGTAATACACAATCAAATCTTTTCTCTTTATAATATTGGTTCAGATGGCTATTGATAACTATGTATTTGTATTCACAACGAACAAAGTCACGCACAGTCAAAGGTCATCATAATCCATAGTCACGCACAGTCAAAGGTCATCATAACCCATAGTCACGCACAGTCAAAGGTCATCATAACCCATAGTCACGCACAGTCAAAGGTCATCATAACCCATAGTCACGCACAGTCAAAGGTCATCATAACCCATAGTCCAACTTCACCCACAGCTGAGCAGAGGCCTGTCTCCTTGTGCTAATTACAAAGCTCCGGTGTCAGCCTCATCCAGGTTCTACCCTCGATGGTAACAAATGTCGTCCGTCCATCGCACCACTGGACGATCGACACTTCGTCTTCCAGTCCTTGGACGCCACTCGGTCACTGCCAACTCCACCTGTCATCACTGCGCTTAACCAGGTGCCTTGCCCAACTCCATTTGAGTTCCATAACTCGTTTTCCGATATTGAAAACCTTCGTACGTCTTCGGATCTCAACGTTTGGAACTTGGTCAAAGGTAAGTCTTCTAAAAATCTTAGCTTGCATATACGATCCTATAGCTTAACTCACAAATGAAATTCCTTTTTCATAAGGAATTATATGCAGAACAAAACAAGATTGATTGCCCGCAGAATAGCAACAATGCAAGTCCTTAATCAATTCAATATCTTTGAATAGTTGCCCTTGCCACAGACGGCAGAATTCATTCGTTATTTTAAAACAAGCATTAGGAATTAATACAAGAGTGATGCATTATAAGGGACAGTGCTCCGACACCTCTGTTTCAAGCCTTATTTATAGTACCAAGCCTTTCTTTCATAAGTATTAGGGACCACCGACTGAGTATAGAAGAGTATACTCCACTTGTGACCAGTACGTGTAGCATGATCACTTCTATGTTTATAATAGACATATTAGCTGTCCAAAATTTTTTTGGTGCGTGGCCAAAATTGTAACTAACGACGCCATCTTGTTTTTTCCATATATTTTTGTGTGAGGAATCCGATGTTTTTTTTATGTTCTAGATACAACATAAAAAAAAAAGAATATTGCTGAATGAGGCCGCTCTTGACCCCGATCACGCCTGATGGAAAGCGATGGATGAGGTCTATGATGGAGCGAGCGTGCCCAGAAGATGCCTAAGACACTGGAATTCCCACGCATCGACGAAACACAGCAGGCTGCTTGACACCGGACTCCGGTTGGAAACCAGGCGGGCGTTAACCCTACCCTACCACCGCAAGAGAAGAATTGGCCAGTCAAATAAGGTGTTGAGTGTGACTGTCCAGGATGCACCGAGCGCTCGGGTGATATATGAAGACCCGGGCCCGCGTGGTTTAATACGGCCGTCTCTCTCTCACCGAGAGGAGGCCTGTAGCACCGTATGTTTCTATCCAACGTGTATGACATCTCCTTTCTTCATTTTTCATATCGCGTCGTAGAAATCTTTCCACTCATTCCGTCTTTCGTTTCTTTCGTTTCTACAGTCCGTCCATAGTTATTATTATTAGTAGTTATTATAGTTACCTTTGACAGCTGCAATCGTATAACAACCTTATTACAACAAAAATAAGATCATTGTGATATTGACAGATTTGACAATGGCAGCAATCCAAGAGCAACCTTATTACCAAGACAATTTTGCAACTGTCAAAATCAGTCATCTTTTCATTGTGATTTTGACAATTGCAAAATTAGAGGTAAAATAATAGCGAACGGACTGTACAGTGGTCATGATTCGCATGCTGAACCACAGACTAGATAATAGGCTGCCCAGAACTAACTCAATCTAAACTAACATTCTATTTAAAAACGACAATTAAAGGATCCATCCAATAGTTTTTGCGTCTAGATTTTGTTAATTAACGAATGATTTTACCGATCAATTATCAAAAGATCGTAAACAACTTTTAAATTTTGTCTCTTTTTTATTTGAAGACTTATTATGCCTGACATTTCAAGTTTATTGTAAGGTGATATTAATCAGTTGAAGTATTTAAGCATAAAATTAACAATTAGATGAACATACGTACGTTTGACCAGAATATAATAGTCCTCCCATTTTGACTAAGTTGTCAACCGTTTAAAATAATCTATTTTTGAAATGCAGACCACATAGTGACTAGGAACGTTGATAAAAATGTACACATTTATATTTTTAATGTTTTATTCATAGTAGATAAAGATTTGAAATCTAAGAATCCTTAGTTACATTGTTCTAGAACCTACGACAGCAGGTAGGTATTTAAATCCCTTGAAAATGTACTAATTGAAGATCGATGTTATCATTTTATTTTGATTCAGGAAAAAAGGCCATATTACGACCTGGTAGACTGGCAATCGACAACTGACAAATAACCAATGACGGGTTTACCAACTGAATTCTACTGAGCTGTGGACGTTGTCCATTGAACTAAGCCATATACAGCATGTATCAGAAAGGTTTTTTTTTTTTTTTAATAAAAACATATATAACACTAGGAATTTCTCCAGTGTTGTGGGTGCGTTTACAAACATTTAAACTGACATACACAAACAGCCAGACCCGGAACAACTACTTGTAGGGCATACAAATATTTGTTCCGTGCGGGAATCGAACCCGCGACACGCAGCGCAGCAGTCAATCTCTTAACCACTGCGCCAACCGTGCCGTCAAGAAAGGTGTGGTCAAATTTAAGGGTGTGTACAGACCATCAAACTGAACCATGCAACATCGTAATCGCTAAAAAAATATCAGGCCGTCCCATACATTTTGGTCGAGTAGGGTATTGTCAGGATTAAGATGTTGATCCCATGAAGAAAGTGCTGACATACTGGATGAATAACTTTTTGCTGACGGCGAAACAATTAATAAATGCACATAGAGGTTCAATTCCCAAAGTCCCAAACAGAACCGACCAATATGAATGAGTCGCCCTTGGCGTCCACTTATCGGACGATTGTTTTCGATAGCGCACACATTATTACCAGGCTCTCGACTTTCGACTACCAACCTCTATAAAAATAATTAATGTATGTATTATTGACGTAGGTGACGCGACATGAATAAAAATATATGCAGAAATACCACACTATGGATATAGGCTTAAAATGTAGGTAAGGAAATTGTTGAGGAAACCAGCAGGGTAATTGCGTAACACACTATCAGTAGCAATGGGTTTCATTTTGACAGTTCAACAACATTCATTGCGTTATTTACGTTGTTGAGCAGACACATTTTTCGAACATATGGAGCAATGGATTAGCAATATGCTTCAAAATTATTCAAATTGAGAGTAATAGTGTGTTACGCAATCAGCGTGCCGGTCACGTGGTCGTTGTCGTTCATTCCATGCTATACATACTATTATACATGTTTTCCCCTTGCTTAATGATATAATTATGCGTAATAATATAATGTCCAAATACTTTTTGAAGTGAAAACTTCTTTAGCGGCGTTGTACACTTTTTTTGTAACGGGTAAAAAATGTAAAACTCGCGTCAGGACACGTGACCCTGATCGAAAATTCGTAAGACTGATGGTGAGTACACAGCCGGCGGTGCGGCGTAGGCGAGGAAGTATCCCCCTCTCTTTCTACGGCGCGGTGAAAATGTATGCCTGCGCCTGTTGTTTAGTTTAGGTGGGGCAGGGTGCTTGCGCGAATGTTCGTGTGTGTTTATGTTACAGAAACAAACTTAACTTAAATGAATGAATTAATTAGAATTGTAGTTAGAATGTATTGATAGACTTGAAGGTACATCTCTCGACAATAAATCTGCAATTTGGGAACTACAGATAACTGGTGGAACATATGGCACACCTCCGGTGAACGTAAAAAAATAAAAAAAATAATAAAATAATGGTTCTGGTAATAATGATGGTGAAAAAGTCGTCGAAATTATGGATGGAAGTTGATTTTTCTGAGAGATAAACTTTTTAATGTAATATAAATTGTCATGTTTGTGCAAGATAGCGCAATAAATAAATATTGTATTCTACGACATAAATGATAGTACTTTTATACTGATAATTAAAGCAATTCGTGCAAAATGATTCCCTAACCATTCCAAAATATAAAAAATGCACAACGTTAATATTTAAGTTTTCACTTCTGCCGGCACTCCCGGAGTGCAACCCGTCGTTTTTTTATGATATAATGTATAGACGCCAGCACATCAAGCTACTACAATCTGTCCAATTTCCTCAATAGATTTTCAACTTTATCGCTAAAGCATAAGGTTCAAGGTTGATTGGGAAAATTTGATAGTTTAGGGTAGCTTGATGTGCTTTGTCTGTACCTATATCTACCACTGTCACGCCCCTATGTTTTGTTCTTTGGAGTGATAATATTAATTATAGAAAAAAAAAAAACAGTTTCCTTAAGGTGTGTGATTTCCATTCGATTATAATAAAAATCTAAGGACCTTTTTCAAAATGTGTGGAATTAGCACTTTAATTATTGGATAAACAAAAAAGGAAGTCATATAGAAGAAAAAAAAAATACCTATATTGAAATAATCTGTCTGATAAATAATTAACTGGAACCCATTCAGAGGAATTAAATAGAACATAACTATATTTCACACGTTTGCTGTGGTTTAATAAAAATAAACAAACGTTATTACGTTCCATTCATTTCTTTGTAGTGCAAAGTTCTATTTTGATAATTTCTGAGTCAAACAAACAATAAAAAAACAGTAAAAAAAAATAACTAAGAAAACAAAGTGATACCTACACTAGTTGTTCCCAAAAACAGTAGGTACTAACTGAACTTTCTGTACGTTTTGATATTTTTTTTATTGTCTCTACTTGAGACATCAATTCGGCGCCTGTCAGCCTACGTTCATTTACGTTATGCTTCCAAGACACAGCCTAAAAGAATACAGTTCATCAAAATTCAGAACAGTCAGTGGACCAACGGACTTTTACCTGTGTCTGGTAGTCTGTGTACAAAAATATGAAATGTTTGCTTATCATTATTTCATACTGAGGCGACACAACTTATTTTTAGACGGGTACTTGTAATTGTCAATACAGTAATCGAGGCCTCTTAAGAATAATTTCTTACAAGGTGGTCGAAAATAAAAACTAGAAGTACCTATCTTATTTGAACGAAGTGTTTTGTTTTTCTTATGTAGGTAAATTACGGGCTCGTGGCTAAATAGGTAATAACAGCTGCATGGGTCGATTCGCACGGGTCGCACGGGTCGGCTAAGCCACGCTTGCCGTGGTTGGTTCATGGATGGGTGACCTTCCATTATACAGGGTTATTTGTAAAACACCAACAAGCTGTTCCCTACATTTATGTTCGTACGAGTCACCAAAATGCAGGGAACAGCTGATTTTTTTTTCGCGATTTCAGGTTTGGTCCCATAGTAAAAGTTGTTCATAATGATGAGTACAATGACCTCTTAAGAGGTTGTTGGTGTTTTACAAATAACCCTGTATATCGAGCCCCGTCTGTGCCTCGGAAAGTACGTTAAGCCGTTGCTACTGGCTGTCATCTTTGGCAATCGTTACGGGTAGTCAGAAGCCCTAAAGTCGGACAACCAGTCGGAAAACCAAGAGATTTCGTGTTTAATGATAATGATAAATGATTTATTTTCTGTAAGTAGGTTTGTACAAACACTTTTACATGTCAATCATATTTTTTTAAACTAGATGAGGTCGGCGTTTCCTATCTGACTACTCTGAGAAGAAAGGCCGAAACAAACTCAGAGGTCACAGTCTCTTTTAAAGTCCAGACATAATCTTGGTCAGATAATGTGAAGACCATGTAGATTGGTGTCTGAAATGGTCTTTTGAGTAAAGAACCACACAGATTGAGCGGACCTGTCCAGTCAGTGCACGCATTTGTCAAAAATCGTGCAGCTCAACTCAGAACTTGAGGAGCCTTACGATTCGACGAACAATACCAATGAAAGGACATTTGGGTAGGCCGCATAAATGACTCAAACTGCCAGATCATGATTAAAACTAACTAAGAAGGAAAACCGAAAAAAGTTACTCTGTAACTGTTACTCTGTTACTGTATTGTGGAGGTCAGATACGCAGTCGCTCCATGTAAAATACTGGTATTCAACGGAATCCGGTTAGGCTAGAAGCTGACCACAACATAGTTGGGAACATGCTAGGCAAATTGATCGTAAATTAGTTTGAAATAATACACAAAATAGTTATTAATTTTTATACCTAGTACCTATCTAACTAACTTGCGTAATAGCAAAGTAGCTTACTTACGTACAAAGCGCTAGTTAAAGTTATGAAACAATAATTAAGTACTTACTTATATTTTTTAGGTTGAATGATTTCTCTTTTTAGTGAAGCAACCATGATTTTGTAGAAATCGAAAATCACTAGTGACCTCATAAGCCAAACAAATTAGTAATAATTAAAATAAGCTTCTCAAATAAACGACACAAAAATAACCTCTCAATAACGTAGCGCCCTAGGCGATAATTATTCAAGATGCGAAACAAAATAATGGCCACATCGGAATCATAATAAAATACCTACTTACATTATAAATTAACTGTTAAAAAAAACAGGTTATTATTATAAACATCATTATGTTAGTATGCGCGTGATTACGGTACGGCACGGGCTGCGCGGGCGCATCTGCCGCCATATTTGCATAGTCGCTGATTGGGAAGCAAGATTAATTCCTATAATATTTTTTGTCTTCATCATTTAGGTGCAATCAGGCGGGCGAAAAAGAATGATCATTATCATACTTCAGCCCTTGAGCTATTTTTTCAGACGGCAAACAATGGGGTGCTTGTTTGTTATTAGGTTAGGGGCGATAATGTAATGCAATTACTTTTTTTTCTGGCAAAAAAAAATGGAAATTCATTATTCAAATCGTACAGCTGAACAAACGAGGAATACTGATTAGAGCTTATGATTTTTTTGCTTAATAATGTTCCGATCACTTTATTCATAAATTAGTTTCTACCTCGGACTTCGTCCTTGTGAAATTTCTTGCTCCCGTCCCACCCCGTCGCCGTCGATTAGCATCGCCTGCCCGTGATATTACTTGGTTTTCGCTTAGTGTTTTTTTTCTTTTTGCTCAGCTCCTAGGGGTCCTAGCGTGATGCTAAGTAGCTTCTAGCCTTTGTTAATGATTGGGCTATAAATAAAAAAAAACAAATCCAATTGAGAGTTTCAGAGATTAGCGCGTTCAAACAAACAATATCTTCAGCTTTATGATTAGTATAGATTTTGAATTAATTATCCTGTATAACTGAGTCATTAGAATCACCATTATTTCAACTCCCAATCAGGCCCTTTTATTCAAAAGTTAGAACAATAATTATTAATTGCGCGCAGTTCCCACAATCCCCCAAGAACAAATAGAAATTCATACATGAACTTATCATTCCATCTGGAACAGTAACAACCCTAACTCAGGGGCATCATTAGGCAAAATAAGACCATTAGCAGCCGTTTCTCTTGGCGAAGTATGAAAGGGTTAAATCGGCCCTCCTGGCACAATAGCTTTATTCTATTACGAGTCGCTTACACGCGCGATGTAATAAATATGAATGTTGAACATCGTGGATTATGCTCCTTTGGCGAGGGTCAAAATATTTGAATATGCGTCGGTACAATTTGCAAAGGGTTAATTGACAGTTGTGAGTTGCCTTTGTAAAGTTTACGCGTGACTGTTAATGAAGTCGTGTTTTGATGTAGTTCGTGCGATTTTTGCTACTGTATGTACCACTTTGCTAGTAGTTTTTGAAGTAAAACTTCTTTAGGTCCACTTTGCGCACCATCACGCTCAGTAGCTCTACCATGAGTTTGCACAGTCGAAACTCGCTAGCGTCTCCGTAAATAATATGTATGAAATATCGTACAGCGCCCCTAGCGGTCACTGAATGAATTAAAATTCGTACCATGAGCACTATAGATTTCGATAGGTAACAAACCTAACGTAATCTATTCGATAGTCACTGACGTTTTTCAGCTGCCGCCATACAAAACGGCACCATGAGTCACAAATTTGACAGACGCTATCGAAAAATACGCTTACGATAGTAGCTACGTAACTCACTAGCATTTTGTCGTGTGAAACATATGTTTACATCAAAATTATAAACGTTTTTGAGTTTTTTGAGTCTAAATATTGTCTGGAAGAGCTTATTTAGCATGGAATATGTTAGTGGCCGCTGAATTTGAAGACTAACGACATAAACAGCGTGAATTTCATGCCAAAATTACAGGAAAATGAAAATTCTAGCTTACTAATGGGCAGGACATTACGCAGCTAGCTAGGAGGCTTTCTGTGATGAGTATTAACTTAAATTTAAATAAAAGACATTTTACTTAAACAACTGTTTTATTTATTTTATCATTATAAGGGAAACATACAGCTAGGGAACACAAAAATTGACATAAAAACACATGCCTTCTTAGTACCCATAATAACTACATGTACAATGTTTTCTTTAAACATTGCTGCACACTAGGATTTGCCCTGCAGGTATCGTGGGTGCATTCAAAAACACAAATCTCACATACACAAACACCCAGACCCGGGACAAATAATTATCTTTGGAAGGGTCGATCACACTAATTTTTGCTCCATGCGAGAAATGAACCCCGATTCATAACGCAGAAGCGTCAAGATTGGTGTAGTTTCTGAAAATTGTGCCACACTCAGCCACACGGGTCCTCATTGTATTATTGTCTTTTTGTAAACTTATTTCAATGAATTTAATTAAAAAACGACGTTAACCATACAACTTCAACAAAATTACAAATTGTAAACAACACTCAATGACTCAACAGCGACATATAAGGAATACAAATTCAACAACCACTAAATACCTTAAGTAGTTCACTGACTGCCAACCTTTCTATTTAGTCGGATTATTGACTGTCCCAACGTTTCTAGCATACGCGATAGCACTACATTAAGTACGTATATGCCGTTCTCTTTTCTTATTACTGAGAAAGAAAGAAACAAAACTTAGGAGTGAAGTTAGTTAGACGACAGGATCTATCGAGCTTACGTTAGCGCCGGCGTAAGAGTCCGTAAAACTCATGGTGCAAGCATTATTGAAATCTATTCGATCCACGTTAGTACGCTAGCGAGTTTAACGCTAGCGAGTAAGTTTTCGATAACAACTCATGGTAGAGGTACAGGTCGGTGACGCTACCGATATCCGGGTATACTCGGTTTCAGTCAGTCGGTAACGCTGAATCGCGTATACTCACCTCCTTTCGGTCGGTGACGCTGAATCGCGTATAGAGTACAGTAGAATAAAATACTATTTATTATGTACACCATATAAATTACAGAAAAAATATAGAAATTTTACAAAGGATGACACAATCGGCGATCTTTTAGAGACAACCTTTGCATGGATTAAAAAGGGGAAAGAAAGACAAATACTGTAGGTAGTCTGTGGTGTACACTCACCTCCGATCGGTCGGTGACGCTGAATGGGGCATACTCGGCGTGAATCGCGCATACGAGTACTCGCCTTAAGACTTTAGACCAACGCCTTACTCACGTTAAGCCGTTGGTCCCGGCTGTCATTCGTAGATCTTTGACAGTCGTTACGGGTAGTCAGAAGCCCGAAAATCTGACAACCAGTCTTACCTAGGGGTATCGTATTACCCAGTAACTGGGTTGTGGAGGTCAGATAGGCAGTCGCTCCATGTAAAATACTGGTATTCAGCTGCATCCGGTTAGACTGGAAGCCGACCCCAACATAGTTGGGAAAAGGCTAGGCAGATGATGAGTACTCGCCTCCAGTCGGTCGGTAACGCTGAATCGGCTGTAGTCGTACGTTTTCACTACTATCGTGTAGTCATAAGCACATACCGATTTTTTCTACCCATTAACAATGATATTATGATTTTGAGGCAACAAATATGTACACTATTAATTAAAAAAAAGAGACATAAAAAGTCAATTCCATTTCAAAACAACCAATCAGTTTTTTAATTGAAAAATGTCTACGAGGTTCTTTAAAAGAACTTTCGCAGACTTTCTTATTATAAATGCACTTAAAAGTCCATTTATATAACCTAGTTTTATTTTTAACCTCTATCGATGAATTTTTCAGAATATTCTTTTTTTTCCGCTCAATTATTTTCTCCGTCCCATACAATTTAGGCCAACATAACCTACAACAACACCATATACTTAAAACACAACATACGAAATTAAAATATATAATTTTAAAAATTAAAACATCAAACAAACACAGCATAAACCAAGTGTGCTCGAGTCCAACGGGTCCATAATTACTTAGAGAATCAACGTCGATGGCTAATTACAAAGAGTAGAATGGGGATCTAGTGAAAAGGATAAAAAAAAACAATTATGAACGATACAGTGGCCGCGCGAGTGGCCCGGTGTTCCATGTCGCATCTGTTCACCCCGCGGATTACAGTGATAATTATTCTGCAGTCATAATTATTGGATTTTGTTTTGTTATAACGTTTATAAAGCTTTTTTGATGGCAGATGTCGATTTTGGGATTTGGGAGCTTCAATGAAGTTGTTTGGATGAAAGGTGTGACGTATTTTGAATATGTGATATATTTACTTGATCAACTCATTATTACAAACGTGAGTCTCTCTCTGTCTATTTGATGCCGTGCAGGCATAGAATTGTAGGTTGGTTCAAACCCAAACATGCGCTTTACCTACTTTGTGTAAGTTATTTCATCATCACATCATCAAGCGGTGAAGGAAAACATCATCGTGAGGAATCCGGCATGTCCTAGAACCAAAAATTCGAAGCCATGTGACATCCACCAAGCCGCACTAGGCCCGCGTGGTAGATTACAGGCCTGTGTCTCCCAGCAGAGGGAATATTATATGCTGATTTTGTAGTCATAGAATTTTGGGTTTACATAGCATGTCTTGCTCCCCATCTTTAGTAACCACCATCTCAGTATTCATTATCATCTTTTCCACAAAACATTAATCGTTTCTTACCCGTATAGCTTAAAATATGTATATTAACTAAAATAGACACATAACCTCGTTCCTCTTCAAAATAAGCTCAAATCAAGTTCACATAACAGCAACAATCTTCAAAATTACCACCAAAATTCACTTCAACACAGTTATGCCACTAAAGTTTACAACCACCGATGTTCACTGACAATACATAAAAGTAAAATCATTCAATTTGAATAAAGGAACTACGTAAGAACTTACAGTCGGCGATCTCCGTTGCCTTTAAATTCGCGTAAACCGTTTTACTGTTGCCAGATTTGAGCACCCTAACCTTAGTGGCATATGGCATGCCACGCGCCGAAAGGGTTAAACCCTTTGTTTCTTTTGACTGAAATAAAAAGAATTAATACTCAAATGATGGTATCGTTGCCAATGCGATGCGATGCTATGTAATTACTGTGATTCGGTTAATTGTTGCGAGTGCTTTTGTTTCCGAACGCAATCTCGCTTTGACCGTGTTTTCGCATGCCATATTGAAATTGAAGTGTTCTTTGTAACGTTAGCTGTACACGGACATTTTTATTGCATGTGATAATATAACACGTTTTTCAATTTCCGACTTTATGCTCTCACACTGAGGTTTTAATATGACTTTTGAAAGCAATTTTTTATGCTTTTTATTTGGCAGGAACATATTTTTAGCGTGAATTTGGAATTCTATGCGAACTAACAGACCATGATTTTCATCTTGTTGATGAATGCTTTTAAAAAACTTGACTATCTGTGGGATGTTAAAAATGTGGGTTTGCAAGTACGCAAATGTAATCTAGTTTACGTACTTTTGCAGCTTTTTTTTCTCTATTTTGTGCTAGAAGCATTATATTATCATCTGCCTAGCCTTTTCCCAACTATGTTGAGGTTGCATGCCAGTCTAACTGGATGCAGCTGACCTCCACAACCCAGTTACTAGGTAATACGATACCCCTTGGTAGGACTTGTTGACAAACTTTCTGGTTTTTGACGAGCCGTAAAGACTGACACGAATGACAGCCGTAAAGATGGTCACCCATCCACAGACGTAGTTTAACCTGATTGATCTACCCTTGCGGCTGTTATTACTTAGCCACGAGCCCCTAGAAGAGCCCGTGCGCTAGAAGCTTCTGAAGACAACTTATTACCATGAACTGTTGGAGCATCCTAGACCTCTATAAGTATATTCGGAGTTCCAACGTCATTAACCTCTGTTTTAGTTTTATCGGCGCATTGTGTTGTAAGCATGTGTACGTAATATTTATCAGAAAGGACCCGATCTTCTTTACGAGCGATGAAGACTGAATATTTGATTACTGTGAATTCTTTACGTGGTTTGTGTAAATCAGCGTTCATCTATTAGTCAGGGCAAACATGACATTCTAAGGAAATCAAATCATCTATTTTGCGGTTCGTTGACATAAAATAGGTTCTTTTAAACGACTTCATAGTAAGGAGGAAGTTATATTGAATGTACTTTTGAATTAGACCTTAAAAGCCTTGAAGATATAACGTCGCATCATAGCCTATACCAGAAGTGGTCATTGTATTAGTCGTTCAGCAGCTTTAATATTATCAGGATTGTTCTAGGATATAGCAGTTCCTCGTGGACGTAATACGACAGTCACCCTCCTGACATCATCTCTGTCATCATAAGTCAACCACCACGCAACCATCGATGCGACGCCCTGGTAGAGTGGCTGTCACCAGCCAGTGTCATTACCATCCGACATTTTCGATGATTCCAGTAACTTCTTAACAAAACGAGGCGGCGCCACTTGCTGCGCCCTCGTACGCACATTTTTTTCGCTACAATTCATAGAATAGCCTCCTTGTTAACCCGATCACAATCAATAAGAATTCTACCTTGTCATATAGAACTTCATATTATTAATTCGTACGTGCTAATAGCGCATTTGTTGTTATTAAAAGTCCCTTATATTAGTCATCGACACTTTATGCCTAATCATTAACATAAAGTCTTCAAAACAAACCATACGTATTTACTTGACACTCACGTACACCTACATTTGTTGAATGTTAAAAATATCAGCGATCGTAATTAAATATGTAGGCATATTTTTGTATAACTTGATGTGTTTATATCTTTTTGTAGTGATAAAGGGCTTTGTCAAGAAGGGTTAAATGTTTATTTGGATTCTCAGAATTATTTCGTCGTAAAAAATCCGCTAAATATTCTTGTCACTTGCGCTATTCAAAAGTTAAATTAATAACTTATAGGCGTTCAGGGCATTAATTTCTGCATTCAAAAGTCTGAACTGTCATAAATTATGACGAATAATGTAGTTAACGTGCAAGCACTAGACCCACTAAAATGCTGGCCAGTAGACATAAGGATCAAAATATACCTGCAGATTTAAAAGGGATCTAACTATTTAGCATTCATACCGTAGTTTAATTACACATTCATATGAAAATGAGCCGGGAATGCCGTAAAGATTCGTCCATACATAATCCATACACATTCACTGGTACTCATTCATGCGTGCTTCTGAACATGTTGGCACTGTAATTAGCGATCCTTTCCATACGACTTTTTATGGCGAGGGACCAAATGTATGGAAATATAAATCATGGTTCGGTATTGCTAATTTTTGGTACCACTTTATTTGTTTTAAAAGTTTCCTGTTCGCTGTGCAAGATAAAATTATGAATGAAGTCCTATCGACCGTTGAATTTTAACGTACGGACCGTTAAAAAAACAAAGACACAAAAACGCACTTTTTATTTCTATGGAAATATTTATACGAGCCTAATTTCCGCTTGGTAATTTTACACCAGCATAATTGTAACGAGTTCGATTACATTTTATAAAAAACAAATTTTATGCATCGATGGCGCTATAAATGTAGGTGATTGGTTTTTCGTCGTCATGTAGGTACGATCCGAGTCAAAGATCCAAATGCTGTGCTTTGAGCAATAAAATAAATCTTGTTTTAAGAGGTATACCCGATCTGTGTCCCTAAACAAGCCTCGAGCCTTCGCTACGGGCTTAATTAAAAAACAAAATCAATTTTATTAATTGGAAGTGTTAAAAACGGGCGGAAGAGGCGTTCGAAGCCCGTATCTTGCTCGTATCTCTTCTTTAATTCGACAGAGAATGTGTTATTTTTACTCTCCTCAGTGGATTTCGAATAAATTTTATCGCTCGGGACTAATTTGGTTACAAATTTATTTGGTTGTGGGATCGTTAACAAGGGGAGTACATCCACATGGTTATCTGGACTGCACTCTTTAGTACCCAGGCATCGCCGTTATAACAATATATCGACACTTGGAACTTGATAAAATGAAGACGACACTTCACTTAGGATTAAATAATACGGTTTTTTTAAGAGCATGTGCTGTGACAAATAAAAATTTTATTGTTACGATACGATGCGATTACTTTGGGGTTTTTAAAATAATATAAAAGGGACGACATTGATACCCAATTGTTTATATTGTCGTTTTTTAATAACTGTGTCACGGTTCCAGGCTTGTGCGGTAATAAAAACGAAATTTTCACATTGAAAATTTACATATTTGGTAAACTTTTGAATGGTTTTGGAAATTAAAACGTTCATCAAGATGAAATATCGTTATGAATTTATTGCAACACTTTTATTTTCGGCAGCTGCAAAACGAGCCCTTCTTCAAATAAGCCTAAATTAGCGGATTAAAGTTACAATTTTGTAAGTCACGACACTTTTGCTCCTGATTGTACCTTTTCTCATTTTGATAGTAACGTGGGACGAGTTGCGGAGTGAAAATTATGTATTTTGATTTTCTGCAAGTCATCCTAAATTTGATAAAGTCCGAGTTAATGAATTATTCTTATTTTAATGTCACGATTTTGAATCAGTGTTAAAAATTAAAAACAATATAAACTGATTTTGAGAAAGACATTAAAAAAAAAATAGTTTATTTGCAAAACAGGTTAAGTTGGTTACAAAATGTAATTGGAGCCTCCTTTTAAGCAAGATATGCCTGTTTCCGTAGACTCCGCTCTTCCACAACAATACGTACATAATAATATTCCATGAATGCAAATTTATTTAATAATATAATTTTTGGTTCTAGGACATGCCGGTTTCCTCACGATATTTTCCTTCACCATTTTGAGAGTAATTCAGCTTTAGCTAACTTATATCCACATGAAATTCACACAAACACACACAAAAGTTGTAAATTCAAATATCTTTATTTAAATCATTCACAACCGCATTGTTTAGTGCAAAATAAATGTCGTGGAGCCAATGGCATATGCATTAAACCCTCGTTGCATTCCTCATGCTCGTTCTATAATGTCTATGGATTCCTAAATACCCGTTAAAATTAATAGCTCTATTTAGCTTCTATACGTTCGTTGACTACAAAACATTAGTAGCTTTCAGTAGATCGTTTTCTATATTATTAAAATAAATCTTCAAAGAAAACCTATATGTTTTCTTTGAAGATTTATTTTAGTAGCCGTTTGCGGAATTTTGTTATTTTGATAATTTGGTGTTGTTATAATAGATTTTAGTGTGTGGTGTGTTGATGTAGATGGGGTTGATACACTAAAATAGTTCTTATAATCGGTACTGTTGCAGTTCTTTTCGCGAAAGCGTTCATTGACCAAAATAATAATTACTATCAACATCTTAATTCTCCTGCTCTTATCCCAATTTATTTGTGGTCGGTGCAACATGTCTTCTTCTTCCATACTTCTCTATTAGTGAACAACTCGGCAGTCACTCTCTTATGATTAGGTATAGTCAACAATCCTTTGGTTTTTATTTTATTTTTATATGAAGCTCATTTTTACGCCTAGAAAGACTATTCGAAGTTACAGAATGTTGTTCTGGTTGCTAATGCTGGTGAAAAGTATGTAATGTAAGTATACATATGAACTATGCCTGTTAATATATGATTAAATACAATATGTAAAATTAGTCAATAATTCACTTACTTACTTATGTTACATTTATGGAAATGTTAAGCTTAATGCAAAACTCGAAGACTTAATTCTAAGAAACAAGCCATTTACTTTATGACGTACATTAAGATGGAAACTAGATTCCTAATTCTCATTTTTATTCAAAAAGCAAAATATAATGCAATATTAAAACTTTCCACGTATTAAGATCGCAATCGCCCAAATGGAACCTGAAGACCGGAATAGAACATGTCGTTAGTAAAGACAACAAAATGGTAATTTTTTACATAACAACAAACAGGTTCTGAAATAAGACCGATGTAGACCAAATCTATTGTAAAGGGAACAATAGTGTGGACACGTCGTAAAATGAAACAATGCGAAGATACTTCAAAGATTCTCTAGATGAGGCTTCTACTTTTTCCTGAAGTTTTATTTGAGCGCACTTAACTTTCGTACAATTAATACAGCCACGGAATGGGTTGTGCAAAGAAACTATCAACGAATCACTGACCCGTAGCGCAGAGAGGACTCTCGTTGGTCATAATGAGAGATAGAAAACGGGGATTATATCCAAATTAACATAGCTTCAATGTAAACTGATTCAATCCAACTCAATTCAATGTAACTGATTTGATCAATACTTTCAGATCAGTAGTATCTTGTATAATATACCTAATTACTCACATCACTGGCTTTTTCCGCAGCACTATAATATCTTTTCTAAAAGATATTAGAAATGGCGATATGCAACAGTATTTTTAGTATATGCGAAACCCGAAACACGTGTCTAGTAATTTTACGTAAATAATCTTTGTACAAAATTTATAAACTGTATCATGAAAAATCACAAAGTTATATGCTTGTTATGTTACCTGGATGTCCGTACAAAATGTTGGTTACCACTTAACACGCGCCGCCGGCCGACCGGCTGTGACCTGTGTTGTGCGCATATGATTGCGGATATGTACTTAGTGTCGCTCGGTGTTCAACATGTTACCTTTCTAAAATATTTTTGGGAATAATATAACATGGTGTAAAAAATATTGGAATCGTATCAGTGACTTATTCTGAACAAGCTATATTCAAGTTTGCAGTATACTAAAAATAATGTTGTAGATGAACGATAACTAGCAAGGTGAATAGCATACATTGGGTAAAACCAAATGATATATTTGGTATGAGAGAATCCTATGTGTTTCTGATTTGAGGATCAGGCTTTTCAGATACTTCTACTATCTCTTTCAGTGCTATTGCTTTAGTTCTTCGTGTGGTACAATAAACAGATGACGCGGTATCGGAGTGTGGGCCGCCGGTGAACACGCCGCGGCCGCATCGCCTAACTCTTTGCTCTGCTACATCTCTACAGGGACATATTTGGAACAATTCACATCAGAACCAGCTGTAAATGTAAATTTCTATTACCACAATAAAGCTTTAAAATTTCCTGTGTAATCCTCGGACAAGTTCTGAATTTTATGTCTTCAAAATCTATACAATTATTTGTGACTGTAATGCATCTCTATCATCTGCAGTGACCAGAAAGTCATTTTAGTTTCACGGTTTTCCCAAATTCAGGACTATAAAAAACTGGTGGAGGAATCTATTGGTGAATTAAATTAATTATTGGAAAAACTTCTCCAGCAGTGTAACAACAGAAAGCGGTAAAGGAAACGACGTATACTTCCGTAGAGGCGTTTAAAGTTTAGGTTAGGTTGGTCAGTTTTCTGATAAAAAATCTCGATATTTGTTTCCCATCAAAACAATACAATATAGATGTGATACGGCATCTATATTATATTAAAAAGAACAATAAAATCAAGCTATTACCCTCCCAAGTCCGTCCCTCACCCAGCGAAGTGCAAAACACTGTCGACGCAGGGGCAGCGTGAAATACTGCGCGGGGGCACCCGCCTTGTGGGCCGATGCATCCAACTATTGTGCAACCACAAATATTTGTCTGATAGGTTTATACTTGAAGAAAACTGTCTTATACGCACTTATCGGAAGTGTTGGGTGATAAGTTGTTTATAGAAATGGAAATGGTGTATGGGGGGAAGGTATTATGAAGATAATATTTGTGGGGCGACTGGTTTCTTGGAAGGGCTGGATTTGATTAGGAGAACGGATCCTTTGTTTTGGAAACCAGCGGGGTAATCGTAACATTCTAACAGCTGGTCGATTATGTAAAAATCTAACCGTGAAAATTTGCGTGGAGTGAGCTGTCAGCGTCATCCCGGTGATGCTAGGGATTGACCAAGCAAACATTTACAATCATAATTGAGATTATAATACTATTTTTTATGCTAATTTTTTTGATCATTTTATATACCTAATTTATATTTTAGTGGTCAAAATATTACTATTTTGTGGGGTTTTAAAATAAAATAGTCAAACAGAACCTCAGTCAGAATCTCAATGTGGTTTTTTATTTTATTTTTATTTTCTAGACTAGTCCTTATATTGCCTGAGGCGCGAGCGCGTCACGCACGAACAATAATTAAAGTAAAACTTTCACAGCTACTAGACTGATGAAAATAAGCATCGACATTGTTTATTATTATTAAAATCTCGCTTAAGATTGTAAATTCATGCTTTGTCAATACCTAGGATCAGGTGGGATGTCACTGACAGCTCACTTTACGCTTACTTCACCTAAGTTTTCACGGTGAGTTGGTTACAGAATCGCACTGCAGTAACAATGGCTTTGATTTTGACGGTTCAACAACATTAATTGCGTTATTTACGTTGTGGAGCAGACAAATTTTGGATCAGCAATATCAATGTTGGATCAGCAATATCTTTCAAAATGATACAAATTGTGATTAAAAACTTTTAAAAAATTTTACGTACAACTCACATTTTATAAATTTAGATATTTTTGCTCTTAATCAGAACAAATTTAGAAAAATGGCTATTGATTTACTTTCTGGTCATCCTTAACGATGACTGCTTCTTGCTGATGTTATGGTGTGATCTGATTGGTGATTACGGACCAAATTTGGAGGGGTAGTGCTGTCTTGAGTTGGTTTGTGTGACTTTTCACGCTTATTTTTATTTTCTTACTGTTCCCTTCTGTATACGTCCGTATCCTTATTTCTTTTAAAATCCGCGGATAATAGTGTGGGTTGTGCGTTTGTTTACTATTATACCTTAGCTAACTATTAATGTTGTAACGCATAACTGTTTTTTGTCCCAAATAAATAAATAAATAAAAGTATGTTTCGCAATTAGGGTGCCGTCCAGTAGTAATCTTTGACTAAATTATCGAAAGTTCGGCTAATACGAGTACCTAATGTTTTTTTCAAAATCTGTCAAATCGAGTTTGAATTACCAAAAAAGTAAAGCCTCGTACCTCGTAGTGAATGAAGCCTGATTGTATTTTTTACAGATTTTCAGAAAACTATCTGACTACACAGCTATTCCAAAAAATAATTGAGGAGCGTCGGAACAAAAACCGATATGTCTTAATTAGGACATTTTTTTTTTTTTTTTTTTTTCTGTTACAAAATGTTTAATTATACACCCTTCAAGAAAGCAATCAATTAAAAAACGGTTACATCCATCTTAAAAAAAATATCAAAATACTGTGGTCAAATCAAACCCGACGAATACATTTTTAAATTCAACATGTTCTTGTTGTTGGATTAAAAACCGATAATTCTTATTAAGTTTTACACAATTCAACAATGGTCGGTTCAAATTCAATTCAGTTCAATACCGACATATCCATTTTGGTTTCGTCAAAAACCGATAATCCAAATGATCGCGTCAAAAACCGATATATCCATACTTGTCCGCCAGGTATCTCCCTAAATTAAGTATCTACCCTCCGTCAAGTTTCACACATCAATCGATGTCACTTTAACTGCAAATTGACATGCTATAATTTTCCACTTTTGTAACATTAAAAAACTTACAACCTTTTTTTTAATTTGTGAAAAATTTGGTAAATTCGATATATCGGTTTTCGTTCCGACGCTCCTCAATTGGCCTCAAGTGGTACATAAAAAAGTAATTACTAACACAAAACCGCTGCACTCAGAAGTAAACATAATAAAATAAAGAAGCCTAAAAAGCAACAATTATCTAATCTACGTATATCATAAATCATTTGCCAGTGTCATACGTTACGTACGATCAACAGGCGTGTTAAATCAACGTCGAATCATTACGATGTTGAGCGCGGGATGCTTGTTTTCGAGACCACAGAATTGATTGGTACAGAAGGCTGACTCTATACAGCGAGCGAAAACAGGCGTACACATTAACGCATTCGTGCAGAGATCTAAAACTATCTCAATCAAATGACAGTCACGAGTGGACTTACTCTCGCTGTATGTGAGGCGTGTCTATGAGCTGAACTTCTGTATGTATGTATTCTGTGACGATACTTTGAGTCTTCGAACCAAAGGTTTTCGATCTCGTGACGTCATATGGACAGGTTTTTATCTATGAATTCGTTTGACCCGGGGTCTCCCGCCCACGACGCTTGCTTATAGTGTTTAATATGATTGCACGGTGAATAGGTGGGAATATACCCTTATTGGTATATTTGGGACATAAGGTATGGGTGTTAAAAGAACACAATCAGCTGTTGTTTGTTTGATTGGAAATGTTGATTGGCATAGAGAAGCAAATGCATGATAACAACACAATGATTTCACAAAGATTTTTCAAATAGATTTTTGCTGAGCGATGGTCGTTTTGCGTGGATGTGACGCATATTTTCCCCCAACTTGTTCTTTTTGTGTTTTTCTCTGCGTCATATTTGCCGCAAATAAATGTTTTTTTCTTTCAAATACAAGTCAGCTGTTCCTCAAAAATAGATTTTGCTTGGAGACCTTTTTATAAAAGTAGTAAACCTCATAGTGAATAAAGAAAATACAGCTAGGATTAATTGACAACAAAATGTGAAACAGGATTAAGACCCGCTAGTGGAAATCAAAGGAGGCCAATTACTCCGCAATGCACAAATAGAGAGAGATCTATAACAACTTTGATATGTCTTTACTGATATCAATAAAGAAACTCATCTACACATATTATAGAGTAATCAACACAAAGAAAACATATATTACTCTGTAGAAAATGTATAATCATCACCAATTCCAGAACAATAAAATAATCATTCGATTAACATTTCGACAATCGATTGTAACATGCTTTCACATTCGAAACAGTTTTTCAAAATTATAAACAAACATATCGAGATGTAATGAGATATAATCAGAATGGGAATGTGTACATATTTAGTGACTAGTGTTCTTGCTAGTGTTTTACCAGCGTCAGATTGCTTAAAGCCGAGGCCGAAACGAAATAGAGTTCGGCTTGCAATAATTTTTTTTTCTATCCCAGTAGCATAAATGAAAACATACAACGCGTGTTTTTTTTTTCTCTTAGGGTTGATAAAGCTGTCAAACTGCAATATTTATTCTTCATATATTTTCGAGATATTGCCAAGCGGTTAGACGACTCTTCACGCCTATTTTTTGGCCAAAGCTGATTGCATTGCCATACAACGTGGCAATGCTGCCAGCCTTTTAGGCACTTTTCTTGTTTACAACGATGCGGACAATTTTTTGATGCACTATGATTCTTTTCTTTTTATATACTTGTACATATTATTATTTTAAGACTGTTCTTACTATTTTAAAATCTGCTTTTAATAACGTAGTTTCATATGTTCTATGCTTATGATTGTCTCTGTCTTATTTTAGTTGTTGTTTTTGGTTGAGTAACTGCTTACTGGCTAAAAGGAACAGCTTTCAAACAAATGAGCAAGTATTCAAGTCAATTAAACCCACTAACCCACTTATTGTAGATCTATGCAAATATGATAACACAGCCCTCATACCAAAATAATGTCTTCGGCTAAATATTGCAGAGCTCGAAAGTGTTGCCGAAAGTGCTGCAAACCTGAGCCCGGTCAGCACTATTCGTCATATGTGCCACATTCGGACGGTGTGACCCGGGGTCGAGCTCTCGCCCGTCGTATCATAATTACCAGTGAAATAACCTGATTGTGATCACGACACGCACACACGCAAGCTTTTGTGTTTGTTGAGGTAGTGATGCCCAAAGTTCTGGTCAGGTGATCTTGGGGAAGATTTGACGTTTGGACAACAAAGGATTATCAATACATTCATTTAAAGGTAAGTAAGTTTATACGGTGAGTCCGTAATTTATTATAACTAGAAACAAAATATTAGCTAGTCAACAATGATTTTTGACAAATGTACAGTCAGTTCAATCATTAAAGGTTAGTGGTAAATCTGGCTGCCCAAGATAATTTGATCGATTCGGCTTTTAACACAATGTAAGTGTATATTTTATTTGTCGTTCTTAGTAAGAGTTTAATTGATATTTTACAAAACGCTTTGAAGATGTTTTTGAATAGTCATTTTATTGGCCTGTAATTGTCAATTATACTGGAAGAAACACTCTTCCAGTATAATTGACAATTACAGGCCAATAAAATGACTATTCAAAAACATCTTCAAAGTAATTAGGTAAAAACTTTGAGCTACACACTCACATTATACGCCAAAGTACGTACAAGTTGTACTGGTATGGCACCCCGACGTCTCACATACCTCGACTATTTTGTCTAACCGACTGTTAAATAGCCGACTCGGCCCGTCGATACATCAATCACACAAACAAACACATATCATTTGAGAATCATTCTTTTTTTCACTTCAATTAGATCTTTTGTGGCTCAAGCACAAAAACGAACACACGTTTAGATATGGAATTAAATGCGTCGTAGGATTTTTAGTTTAGTATCCATTGTTGTGACTATTGTCGTATTGTTATATGATAGTTTGAGTTTTTTGGTGTTCGATTTGAGTGGTTTGAATATTGATGGCTACTTTTTTTGCAATGCTTTCGAAATTAAAATTAGTTAGGTCTGCAATCATAGGATATGACGTTATGGTGATGTTTTGTGAAGGCCTATTATGCCCAGCGGACGTCTTTCAGCTGAATGATGAAAATAAAATGATGATGAAGAAGAAAAAAGAACCGTATAAGAATGTTAAGATAAATGTAGGTAGTAGAAGTTGATGTAGGTAGGTATAATCCCAGGTATGAACTCACACGATCACAGGATAAAGCCTACCCCACAGTTGATATAAATCAACATGATGTATAAATAAATTAACATTGTAACAAACATCTTACGAGCCTGCTGCCACAATATGAGTATCATTCAGATTAAGCCTCCGATGCACATAATTCCCAAATCACCGCAGTCAAACGTCGATCAACTTAATTGATCATTCAACATGGACTGCGCTAAACGGGAAATATTTAAAAATCAGACACTTAATCAATTTACTGAGATCGCAGCCACCACTCAATCATTTGAGTTTTAACCTAAGATTAAAGATGTTACAGAAATGCTATAACCAATTTTATTGGAGTTTACTGCCTACGTGTTTATCTCTTTCAAACCTAAAATTCAAAGAATATGGTAACTAAACTATAATGACAAAATGATATCTAGAGTTTTCTTGCCAAAATCATCGAATGAAAGTAATAAAAATGATGGCATTTTTACAGAGGTATTTATGTCTCTTTCGTGTGGTCTCTTGTCGCAGGTAATTTTATTCAAATTCATAAATTAAGATAAGGGCTGTCAATATTATAAATCCATTAGTAAAATAAATTTATTTAGAAAATGTTTAACAAAGCTATTAGATTATAAGTATAATGAATTAATAAATTGACCCTTTTTGAATCGTTAACATTAACAAGGAAACTAGTATCTACCTACTATTTATTTTATTTTTTCTGCATCTTAAGGACCACCGTTTGTATTTTCACTGACAATGTTCTCATGAATTTGGTACTTTTTCTTTAGTCCTAAATCACCGCAGTTTGTATATACAGCCCATGTTTCAATGTTTTCATCAAAATCAAAAATACTGTTACCCATCGTCGCATCGTCCTGTCAACTAATCCTTCCACGTTCGCCTGACAATTCGTCAGCATTGTAAATTCGGTAAAGGGCAATCTTTAGGCGATTGGGTGCGACCTTATCTGCCTTTATGGTACGATCTTAAAAAAGATTTATGATAACGCACGGTCAGGACGAGGCCCGCAAACACTTTAAAATAAATGACAAGGAGTCACTTCCAATTGTGATGGAAATGCTTTCTGCAGTAAAATTAAACTATAACCCTGTCGTTTAGAGAGATTTAAATGGCTTAGGGGCATTTATTGGGTCTGCCTGAGTTTAGGTGGGTTGTGATCTCGGCCAGTTTTATGTGTCCCACCTGAGTCGCCTCTATAATGTTATGTTCATGTTCGTGATAAATGTTTGCTATCTTTTTGTGTTGACACTTATTGGATTTTTAATGCTGAGTTTAAATTCTGCATTAATTTGTTTTGTAATCGAATATTCGCTTCGTAAAAATTAAAGTCTGCATATATTAAGATCTGGTTACATTGGTTTTAGATATTAATTTCATTAGCTAAGTGTTTTGCATTCAACGGCTGCAGCATTCTTAGTGTAATATCTACTTTAGATATGAATCCTGTGTTGGTCGCTGTCATTGGCAACTTTGTATGTTTTACTTCATTGGTTTGTTAGCATTGGATAACATTCTTGAACTATAGAATAACAGAAACGTTAAAGATTTTGTATAATATATCGCTCTTTTCTAGAAATGAACAAATTCTTTCACTAGTGAAGTTATATTCCATGATTTAGTTTTCCGTTCCGAGTTCATATATCTATCTCTTTTCATGGGTTCTTGGCTAAAATCTACATAGGCTATACCAAATCCATGTGCACTAGCATTAGAACCTATTTTCACATCACCAGGTTTCCTTACTTAATTAAAGCGCTCCATATCATCTCATACCACCTATTAAATAAATTTATGATAATAATCGAGGTATATACCCGTCCTATCTGCCTTCAGAGATTATCTCCGTCCAGGCACACATTGCTATTGAAATTATTTTATCTGGTATTGAAAAGGCAAGGCTCTGGGTTATCATATGAAATAATAATAACATTACAATATTTTGTACATTAAGTGCATTCGGGGTGTGGTGTTTCGGATAAGTAAGAAGACGGCTTATACCTCGAGATACGGGGTTGTAGCGTTCGGAAGTTATAGAGGCAACATCTTTCTTTAATAGCTTGTGCGCTTGGGCTAAAATATTGTTACTGTGTTTTGGTTCTTGGGATTGTATAATAATTATGTTATTTACGGTGCGTAGGCTTATATTTACGTCAGAAAGCTGTTGTAGCCACCAGTGCATCCATAAAGCTACATCTTTCTGATTTGTTTTTTTTCCTTCTTCAGATAGCTTTCCATGATGGCAATTCAAATATTTCTATAAAATTCAAGACTGTGCCCAGTTTTATATATTTATCTTTGGCAATCATAATAAATTCTGAATTTCAAATGTGTTCATTCATAAATCTGCAAGTCTACAAGAATTCACAAGCTTAGTTTCAATGACATTAACAAATATGTGTTGATTTGACTACAGAGCTTAATTTTTTGTCTGATACAGTTTCATTCATAAGCTCCTCAAAGGAGCAAGTCTAAAAGTTCCGAAGCACAAACAAAATGTTTCCGTAGGCGTCGCTAACGATTTTCCAAAACGTAATGTCGCCTAAGCAAGTTGTAGCGAGCATGTGAACATGTTTTTATTTATACCCTGCCATCTCCTGAGGACAATCCGTTTTTATTAAACACTCAAACGCCACTTATTAAAATGTAGGCGGGAATTTTAGTTAGGATTTATTAAGGTTGACACTAACAATGTTAAAAAAAAATTGTTACATTAAAAACAAAAAAAAAAAATAGCAATATGATTATTTCTTTCACAGAGTCTCTGTATTTATATAGGTAGCTTTATTTTTATTTATTATGTTCATTATTTTTTTATTAAAATTCAACACTTATTACATACTTAATTACTTAAATATAACATTGGCCAACAAATAAATTTTTAAAATTTTGCTAACAAAATTTTATTTTTGGGTCCATTTGGATTTAACAGTGGCAACCCTATCCTTTACTGTGTGATATCGATTGAACAAGTGTTATTTTTAGGACCTACTTTTAATTTTGAACAAACTAAAAAATGCTGATGTTTAATATAAATACAGAGAGCATAAGCAGTTTTTAATGCTGCAGGCAATTATTTGTATTTATACAAAAAGTATTGGATTTCTGCTAATGTCTCTGCACCGTAACTCCGTAAGTAATTTCATTCTTAATTCAATTTCGTTTTGTGAATGAAAAGGTTGGGATTTTACTAAGTTCCAAGCCTTTTACTTCGTTTTTTTTTTTTACGAAAGAGTTCAAATGTTAATAAGAAATGAAATTAATATGTAAAGAAAATTCAGAATGGTCTAAACTCAGATAAGTTCATTACTCCTCTAAGATGAGCAAATTAACCTTTTTACTGGGCAATACATTGTTTCACTAATGTGAAAGAAGCAGAGGTTATCTTAAACAGTAAGAATTTACTAACCGCCAACATGTCACCGCCATAATAAACCTACATATTTAATAAAACAGATAAAACATTTTCTCTTCATAATTTATGGCAATTAAAACGAACATTTACATAATTAGCACAAACAAAACTCGTGACTGAAAGACGTATCGATAAAACATCGATTCAAATTAAGCAGAATCGAGTTCTCGATTTGAAATACTAATCACGTCGTTAGTTGACCTCTCATTGACACGGCCACTCCTCGGTCTCATCTCGAAACAATTAAAACAATCGACATCGATGGACCGATGAGATCCGCATTCCCCTTACTGAGGCATCGACCTCACACTGCGTAGGTTTTGAGAAAGTGTCTCTTAGTGTTTTATGATTATTTTAATAAGAAAGCAACTTGCAATGTAAGTAAGGTTAAGTGTACGCACTTGTGAATCGATTGGATTTTCTGTAAAATTTATGGGAATTGGCTAAGTAAATTGGAGTCATGTTTTCAATTTTATTTATGGCTATCCTTGTTGTTTTGCAAAATTTCAAATAAGAAAAAACGATGTTTACCATAAGGTAACATGTGCATTTAGCCAATCCAGCTGAAGATTTGTCAATAAACTAGAACCACTGTAATGCCAATAAACGCATTTTTCTTTCTTTCACTAAAACTTGAACCTATACCTACGAGGGCCTTTTTTGTCGAACATTGAAATAGCTTAGTTAAAATAATAATATATGGAGCTGCTACTGAATTGTTTCATTATACAAGTGATCACTGCTGACAATGGGACCAAAGACGACAAAAATTAAGTCAAAGAAAATAATACAATCATCATGAATTCGAGACATCATTCCTACAGACCCACGAAAAGTCGAAAGGAGAAAGAAGTAAGCTCATATAAATACGTATAACTACGTAGGTACTCATAAAATTATAAAACTGAAGTGCAATAAGTCATAACTTAATAACCCTTTAAGAGCAGATGGGATTGAAACAAAATAAAGCATTGTTTTTATTAAAGCGACTTTGTGTTCTGAGTGACAAGCAGATTGGTAAAGTGACCTTTGTAGAGGCGGTGAAGTTCAATTTGAAATTAAGATTTAAAATGTTGTGATTGCAAAAGGATATAAACTCGAGCCAAGTGTCACTCTGCCAAAAGTGTGTTTTGAGGAAGTTGCTTAATTTTTTAAAAGGATGGAAGCCATACGCTATAAAAAGACGATTATTTTGTCGATGTTATTGAAAGAATAGGGACTATAGTAGTGATATTTTTTTCTTGATATATACTCAAATGTATTGTTATTTCTCATAGCATAAGTATAACATAATATTAATTCATTAAAACAAGGTCAACCTTAAATCTAACACAATCAACCGGATTATGTATATTCCATAATTTCCTTAGCTTCTTTAATTTTAATACTTTCAAGATAAGAAACGTAGTCAAGCCTGACAATCGTATTTTGGTAAGTCTAGCTATCGTAAAAGTGTCGAAACAACTCCAACAATGAGACCAGATGTATTTATTGGACGATTTTATTGGTCACTTGAATGTATTAAATGCGATCGTATATCAACATGACTGATGGAAGAATCTTATACAGTAATTTATTTTTAATTGTGTGTTACAATATATTTAAGGGATTTTGTTCACTTGGACCTTTGTTGGGTTTATGTTTTTCGTTTGGCTTGAATCTGATCATGATCAATAGAATTTGCTATAACATTGAAACGAGCGATTACCCAACACAAAAATTTCCAGATAAGCTATGTAAATAGATGTAAGTTTTTTTAGTTAGCCTATTCTGTGCCACTGCTGAAAAACGGCCTCCCCCAAGTCCTTCCAGAAACTCTTTTCCCGTGCCACCTCAAACCAGCCCTCGCGGTACGCGTCCAGGTCATCTCGCCACCGCTTTCTGAGCCGACCTTCACCGGCACCGACCATCGAAATCTAAGTATCGCTATTCATTTTAAATTAAAAATTCTTAAAATGTATAATATTGTTCCACAATACATTGAAAACAGCAGATAACGTTCCTTATATTATGTACCAGATCACTATCAAACAAAACAAATATATCCCACGGAAAATTACCATAACTCAACAATGAACCAATAACCAATAACGTAAAAAGGTTGACACTAATACATATTAATATATTTCGAACTAATTTTAATTCAGAGAAACACATCTATGATTTTTACAAACATATTTTTGCCGTCGACGAACCTAAAACTTTAAGAAATAAAGTTCATTATTCTCTTGATTCTGATTTCAGGAAAGGTTATAGTAACTTTGTAGATGAGCAACCGGCTTCGGATTTGAGTGCGAGGTGTCAAGTCATCGGTCGTTAATCTATATTAAAATAAACTGCATTGTTTCTCTTTATTACCAAAATTCAATTAGAGGATCCCTTATGACAATGCAAGAAAGATCATGGTCAAGTCTAACGAGTTTGTAGTTGTTATGATTGAAACAAAGATAAAATATATTATACTTAAGCTTATGTTGTCTTGAGTGAATCTTAAAGTACAAGCCCAAACAAACAATTTATAATCAAATCATTTAAACTTTTAAATTCGTTTCATTTTCATCGTTGGTGACAAACATTCCTACTAGGTAGTGGTTTGCTGGTATTGACAGCTAGACATTCCAAATTGTTATTATGAGCTCATCAATTAATATTTATACCAGATATTGGATTAATGGGATTGAATTATTGATTGGACCAGACGAGAGTGGAAACCAAATGTGCAAACACGGGAGCCATAGAGACCGGGGACCAGCAGAGTAATTGCGTAACACACTACCTGTAGCAATGGGTTTCATTTTGACAGTTCAACAACATTCATTGCGTTATTTACGTTGTTGAAAACACATATTTTTTGAACATATAGATCAATGGATTAGCAATATGCTTCAAAATTATTCAAATTGAGACTAATAGTGTGGTACGCAATTAGGGTGCTTAAGGAAGTAGTTGGTGGATTTGATGTAAAAAACTAAAAACTAAACATACAGTAAGTACACTTATGTTATGGTGTAACATGGGACTGCTACATACATATATCTAGAGGTGAACCTGAAAGCCCAGACAGAGTGACAAGCAGCGATAACAATGATGGTAAAGTCAAAAAGTATTTCGATTACGAATTCGACTAAAAATCGTTACAGATATAAGAGACGCTTTATTTTTGAAACATTTCTTGTTTCTGTTGCTATTCTGTTGTTTCCGATTGCCACTTAGGGTAAGTGGCAATCGGAAACAACAGAATAGCAGTGAAAAGCTGAATTTTTAAAATCAAATTTACCATTTACCGTAGCAGATGGGGACCTCATTAGCACTTTCTGCTCCTGCAACTATAATATGACGAAATGTCATTATTCCTATTATTTGTTACGCGTGACTCAAACATTTCATACATTTAAAGTATAGGAAACTTCCTATCAATTCAGAAGTGGGGTGAGAATTTCCATTCATCGCATTTTAATTTTTAAATCGTTCTCATTACTTAGTTAGTCTTTGAATGGATTACTGTGTCTTCCTGTATCAAGTTTAGATTAAAGAAAATTCCCATAATTTTCACACATCAAAGAAAAACGGTAATACCCAAATGTAAAACATTGGGCAACAATTATACAAAAAAATGGTCATTGATTTTCCCGAACCTTACACATACACGCACATAATTCAATATTCTAACGGGCTGTTTGAAACAATTCACAGCGGTAAAGCTCCGAGTTAATCAGAACACTAAAGATTGTGTCGGAAGACAAGAAATAAAATAAAAAAACAATCATAAATACAATAGCGCAAGTCATATAGTTTCCAGCGTCGTTTCTCAATAGATGGTTCTGATAGTCCAGCCTGGGTGTTTGCCAGTTCAATTATCATTACGAGTCGATATTCCGTCGAGTCACTGTGTTGTGGGTGACCCGTATTAGATCGGTTAATTCAAACTATTTATCAACTCCATTCGTTATGCATAGGATCAGATTTTGAAATTGTTTGATGATGTTGTGGCGTACAGTCTATTGTGTCACTACCCCGCCTGGCTTAGTACGATGGGTGTGTACTATGTTAATCGTTGTATCACTGATTGAATCTATTGAATCTGTAGTTAAATAATACTCGTGCATTATGAGGCACTCTCGTTAAATGGTCCTATACATATTTGGGACAGTAAGAATGGCCCGTGTGTCAGTGTCAATCCTCTTTTAGATTATCAAATACTAACCTCTCTCAGTTTCACTGAGAATTAGTTTACTGTTTTGATTGACAAGACTTGCTATTTATTTGTGTTGTTATATCGATATATCTTTTCTTTCGTGGGTACAATTATTCTATCACGTGCTAAAACTGAAAGTGCGAACAAACATACTATGTATAGTTAAAAAAAAAAATGTTGCCCCACACTAGGAATTTCTCCTGTATTATGGGAGCGTTTACAAACATTTAAACTCACATACACAAACAGCCAGACCCGGAACAACTACTTGTACTTCATACAAATATTTGTTCCGTGCGGGAATCGAACCCGCGCCACGCAGCGCAGCAGTCAATAGCTTAACCACTGCGCCAACCGTGCCATCAAAACCCTATCTAGTAAATTGCGAAATTAGCTTTACAAAACAGGCTATCGAAAACCCGAAGAATGTCTACGAAATCTATTATAGGGGTGAATACGAGTGAAGAGATAACAGTCCGATGGCTAAACTTTGACTTAAGATTCGAAAGCTTTCAGTTCGACTATTTAAAGAGTCGATGGTTGATGACTGATAGTACTTATCAACTAAATTATTCAGCATTACTTATAGCAAAGTCTGCTATTGTTGGATTAAGCACCTACAGCAAAATCACCCGATTTTAGAGAATAGCATCGAAACTAATTCCTCAAAATAAAATGAGCAAGCATAAAACAGAACAAAACCTAGTGATTTTGAAAACTAATAGGTAAACACACTCACAATGAGTCGATTGTTCGCCACCAATGAATGGCAACAATGCACGACTGACACCAATGAGCACCTAATTGGAACATTGCGACATCACCCAAATCCGTGCAATCGTGATAGTCGGGGTTCTCACACTGCGATACGATTTAATTTGTGCTGCAATAGTTATTACGTATTCACGATGATTTTGATTATGGTAACACCGAAAGTCATGCTTATGGGTGTAGTCTGCCAAAGAACAATGCTGCTGATGACATTGCGACACAAAATTCTATCACAATCAAAACTATATAACCTATCACACCTATAATAGAATGGATTCGAAATAAGGTTTTTGAAATAATATAACATGACATCTTCACGCCTGTAATACCTGAGGGGTTAGGCTGAGGTGTACCTATAGTACACCCACATTTTACCAGCTATGTTTAACCCTTAATTACATGATTTTTACTTTTTAAGCAAATCAAATTTATTTAGACATAACATTAGCTCTATAGTAAGGAAAAAATATTTAAAAAAATATATTCATAAAAACACATTTTTTTTTTTCTAAATGGCCTGGTGGAAATTTACATCTTTTATGTGTAATCAAAACGAATCTACTGGGAAAAAAATGAATTGAATATCTCTAACAATTGGGGAATTCCCGTGCTCTGTGGAAACGAAAATATGGTATTAGATTGGTTGATGGAAATTTCCATCACGATGCAGTTAAGGGTTATGTCCCATGTAATTGGAGGCGAGCTTATCGCCCCCAACTGGGCACAAATCCAGACTCAGGGCTGCTACTGAGAAATTCCTGATGAAAACATCCAATAGCACTTTACCTGACCTGAGAATCAAACCCAAGACCTCATGCTCAGTCGCGCTTGAGATCACTAGAACAACGAGGCAGTTGCAAAATAAAAAGAAGAACAAAAACCAAACAAACCATAATACATCAGATGGGCAAAGGTAAGGAAGGACGTAAGTGTGATTTGGCATTAACTGTTTCACCACCGACTAACCAACGTCTAGTAATTTGCAATCGAACCCCGCTTAGTTATGCATTGGTCCCTCCGAAGGGTGAGGGTATCATAATCAACATGAATGGCAAGTAGAATTGTAATTGCAGTATCATGTTGATTCTAAGTGGATGCTGCTAGACAATATTGGTATATTCTATGAAATAGGTACGTAAGATTATTGCTACAATGGCCCCAAAATACGTCCTTGCTGCACTCCGTAGAATCATTTATTTTAATCTCCACTCTTCGACACACAGTACTGAGAACCATCTAAAAACATTACTTAATACCTTCAACACGTTTCTCGTTAAGTTTATCTTTCGCATCAGGACCTAATTCCTCATGTGGAATTAGACACACAATCCTCGAAACAATGACGGTCAAAAGGGTAGGCTACCGGTAGCGATCGCAGATAATCCCAATGATTTGGTGACATTTTGAAGTATGTCAGTCAGTACTCTCGAAGCATCTTGTCGTGACACCCGAAGTGGCGACTTCGTGAACCAAATTAATTAAAACAGAGACACAAAACTAGAGCTATCACGATTGACTTAGACGGCAGGTTAGTGTGGATACGACTGAGTTTGTAATTTGTGGTTTACTGGCAGGTCAACGTTTAGGTACTTCCTAGTTGACTTAGATTGGGAGTCATGATGGCGACGGGTTAGTCACAGAACTTAAGATTCTGGCGTTCATTAGAGTAAAAAGTTTGCAATCCACTTGATTGCAAACTTTTTAAGGATAAATATTTTATAGTCATTTCACAAAAAAAAAAAAAAAATTAATCTTCTTTCGTATAAATAATATCGCACTATATTAAAACACCACAAAATTCCGAACGCGAATACAGAACTCGTGAACACAGGTATTAACAAACTAATTAAAACCAATAACCATGATTTTATTCATGACAAGCTGAATCAAGACACGTCCACACATGGGGAGACTCATAAAACTCCGAGACTCAAGCCCACCGCTGAGGGGCATGAAACTCTGCATGCAAACCATCACATTTCAAAATACAATATGCTAATTAACAACTTTTTTTTCTACCCTACGAGCTCTCAGAAACGAATGCAAATTCCTTTCGGACCTTTAATTACGCTCCGAACACGACTGACGACGGTGTTAAAGATGCAGTTTTAAGAATTGTCAGTGTTTGCATTGCGCGTGCGCAGGGAGATTTAAATGGTAAGAGGATTTAGTGAGAGCATTGTGAGTGACTATGAAAATGTTTACTGCTGTTTAGGGTTGTCGCTGTTTGAATTAAATATTGATTCATTTTTTGTATATAATAATTCTGACGAGAGAGATGGTTTATTTTTGGAAAGTTGCTTTTTTTACTAAAACATTAGATAAAATGATTACTTCTATAAGCATCATTAGTCACACACACACCTTAGTGAGATTTTATTTTATAATGATCCATACATCACAGTAGCAAAAACAACCATTAAGCCCTTCTCAGAAAACCATTTTAGGTAGGTATCAAACCCGAAATCAATGCGACATAATCACAGTAGACGTGTCCCAAGCCATTGAAAGTGTCTCCAATCAACAATGGGAGGCGACATTAATTCTATCCATCATGTCGATCCCAAAAAGGGTGGAAGTTCATTAAAAGATGCATTCCTCAAGTATTATTCTTTGAAAACTGGTAATAAAAATAATAACAAGCCGGCCACCCTGCCAAGTGCTATCAGCTCCATCTGTTGTCGCTACGGACAAACTCGCCTAATGAACGATGATAAATCATATTCGAGAGGCGGCTCGTAGCCCGTGCCATGCTATTCTTACGACGCATCAATACACGTCAACTTTCTGTTGTTGGCTATCCATTACTGCATTAGTTGTGTTGAAATTTTGACGAGTCTTTGCGAACAGGTAATGGACAGTGTATAATTTGTGTTTGTTGATGTTGGAGGGATATTTAAGAGCCACTATGAGGTGTCTCTCGGGCCGTGTCCCTGCCCGCACACCATTGTGCTTACTAATGATTTTATGCAAATGCAGCCTCTTTAGATCGAAGTCTTAGCGCGATCTCAAACCGTCAGGTACCGGGCTCATTATTAACAATTTGAAATATGACTTGGGAATTTTCAACAATATTATCGTGAAATAAATTAGTTTTTTATTAGTTTATCGATTGACAAATGGAAGAGCCTATTATTTGTTTTTTGGTGTTTTATGTTCGCATTGTGATACTTACCTAATGTATTTTAGGTATTATTTGAATAGGTGAAAATATTGATTTAAGGCAAATATAGCACGGAATTGGGACTTATTGTTTGCAGATTTAATACGTTTGCTAGTTAATTCTTTTACTACCTAACAACATTTAATCACAAGATCCATTGCATGGGTGGCGTCAAGATGAGTAAATGTTTACAAACAGTATTGATCTTTCAAGATAAATCAATCTACAAATTATATATAAATATTTAGTTGTTTCATTAGAAATAACTAAATATTTTCGTGTTCACAAATTTTATAAAGTCATACGATACAGCGTAGATTTCATCTAATTGATTATACTAACACCTATCATGCTTTCGTGCAGTCGTTTTTAGATACTTTGTGGTAAAAATAAACCGCGCATTATCTTTTAGATCAATTGTGTAGTATTCAAATGTATTTCTAGAGTGCCCATTTTGTTATTTTTGAAATAAACACGTTTCTTTGTTTTTCAATGTGTACCTTGAATTTTGTTCGGAATTTGACTGTTTAATTTACTTTCTCGCTTGGAATTTGGAAATTAAGATGCTATTATGAAAAGAAAAATGTTGCTTTGACGTTTGGAACAAATACATTGCACATAAATATATTGCACTAAGGTATCTGTCCCACTGCCGACTAGGTAACGGCTAGCTATCAACAGTTTTCTTGCTCAAGAAACGTACAAAAGACTGTAGGTCCCGTCTAAGTAAAAGATATACATATTTGTATTAATAGTTCAATATATATTTGTATTAATCGTCTGTAGTATCGACAAGAGCTATAGGCCGACCGCTTAACTGAGACGTTGCCTGAGGTAGCAGCGTGGTGCGGGAGGGGTGTGGTGACGTGATGTGAGAGCTCAGTGATTCGTCAACTGGTGACAACTATCACCCCTCCCGCACCGCACAACTACCTTGGGCAACGTCTCAGTTAAGCGGTCAGCCTATAACAAAGATTGGCTGGCAGAACACTCGCCGAGAGACTCACGCTTTGTACAGACGCCAGCACATCAAGCTACCCGAAACTGTCAGATTTTCCCAATCAACTTTGAACCTTATGCTTTAACGATAAAGTTGAAAATCTATTAAAGAAATCTGACAGATTGTAGTGGTGATGTGCTGGCGTCTGTACATGCGCATACTCGTACCAGGGAGTAAACGCTCGTCACCGCGCCGCGCACTTGCTGCTCGTTGCTCGCTAGTTCATTTTTAGTTGCTAACTCAGTAGATAGCGATAGGACAGGTGCCCAAGTCAGTTTGTTTCGTAAAGTATTAAATTAAGTAATACTTAGAACAGCCGTGCGATTCTGTAACCATCTCACCGTGAAAACTTGGGTGAAGTGAGCGCGGTGTGAGTCGTCGAATAGTGTCAATCCCTAGCATCAGCATGACTTACAGCTCACTCTAAGCTCACTTCACCTTAGTTATCAGGGTTAGATTTTTCCAGAAACGACCGGCAGTTTTCTGAATTAACTTTCCAAATGAAAATCTGTCTTCAGCTTTAAGCTCACCGGTTCCATTCCCACATGGAACACTGTAGCTACCAGACATATTTCCTCGACATGAGTAAATACGCACAACGAAAAAAATCTTGTTACTGGCAAAGTTTAAATGATTTATCAATTGCTTGTTAGCGATACCTGACATTAACGTCTTTTTAACCCGACTCAAGTCCCAAATCTCAGAAGTGATGTTCAAACACAAAGTAACAATGGTCTTCAGAAATTCTTCAGTCATCTCAAATTCCGAGAGCAGTGATTCACCGAAACACCTCGGTCCCACGTTTCCTCTTAAAGAACAAAGCTAATCGTTGCTTAACCTTAATTGCGATAATTACCAGTCTTCTGTACCGACAAAATGATTTATTATCTCAAAACGGTAGCTAAATATCTAAATAGAGTGAAACTACAAACCAAAAGATGGGTACAGAAGGTTTGTTGTAAGGGCTGTTGATATATTTCTTACAAGGTGTAATTTAAATAATGCAAAACCTCATAAGAGGTCATTAAACTCAACATTACGAACAACTTTTACTATGGGGCCAAACCTGAAATCACGAAAAAAAAAATCAGCTGTTCCTTACATTTTTCGCTGTTCTTTGCATTGTTCGCATAACTCGTCAAAATATAGGGAACAGCTGATTTTTTTTTCGCGATTTCTGGTTTGATTTTATAGTAAAAAATGTTCATAATTATGAGTACAATGACCCCTAATAAGGTTTTGTGTTGAAAACTAAGGTGATCACTTCACCTTAGTTTCCACGGTGAGATTTTTGTTGAAGGCTGATCTGAGGGGCAAGTTTCGTAATTTTAAGAACGTTCACAGTCTAATCTCAGTATCAATCTGTCAAAAATACCTCTAATTTCCCTACATTTTGACAAGTTTTTTACATTTGTTTGTCGCCGAGATTGATTGATAGAGAGACTGCTACTAGATTTTGAACGAATTAATTTACGAGAATTCGCCTTCGGATCATTGGGAAGTGAAGTTTTTAAAGCTTCCCGCTACCTCTTTTCTCTCTACTACTATTTTTTAATAGTTTATTGTATTCCACAACGTGTACAAAGGTGGTCCAAGGCTACGTTGTAGGATGCATTTAACTATTGATCATTGTAATTATTTGCGACTTCGGGACACATGGATACGATCACAGATCATTTCATGAATCTAAGTGTCAGTTCACAAGTAATCAGAGTCCTTCAAAGTAGGTACAGGCATTTTCGAATTAAAGAGAATCCTGGCTACTGTTTGAACAAGACGGGTAGAGTACATCATGCGGGTGTAAAGAACAATTATTATTGTAGGTTCTATGAATAGTCGATACACATAATGCCTGACTGACAAAGATCCACGGATGACAGCTGGGACCAACGGCTTAACGTGCTTTCCAAGGTTTCTGAAGATGGTCACCCATCCACAGACCAACCGCGGCAAGCGTAGCGTAACCTCGACCCGTGCGGCTGTTATTACTTAGCCACAAGCCCCTCTCCATGAAGGAGTTCAATATTAAAAGTCGTCACGGGTCGTCAGTTGCCCGAAAGTCTGTCAACCAGTCTTACCAAGGGGTATCGCATTACCCTGTAACTGGGTTGTGGAGGTCAGATAGGTAGTCGCTCCATGTAAAATACTGGTATTCAGCTGCATCCGGTTAGACTGGAAGCCGACCCCAACGTAGTTGGGAAAAGGCTAGGCAGATGATGATTCCTTCATGGACACTTTTCAACAAAGTATGTATGTATGAACCTTCTACATCTATTCTGTGTCCAAACATTCGGCTAATGTTCGCCTTTCGTCGTTGCCGTGGGAAATATTTAGGTTTGCGCTTCAAAATATTAATGAATAGAGTCATTTGTGTAGTGTTGGTAATTGAACATCTAGTGTTAATAGGGAAGTGCGATTGGTCTGCAAGTTTTACTTACTAGTTAAGTTTAAATTATTATTTTTAATATTATGTAGATGTGGTTTTTACACGCTTTTTCTTTAGCTTTAAGTACCGTCAAAAAGTAAAGTTATGATAATTTTCGCATGTTGGTAAGTCGAATTTAGTTTCATAGTATATTATTTATTTACTTAGACATATTTACATAATTTAAAAATGTAAGTCTTAAAATAAAAATAATAATATATAAAATTAAATAAAAAGGAGGGGAAATAATCAAAGGACATAAAAAAAATTCGTCCGCATCGCTGTCAATTGGAAAAGTGCCCAAAAGGATGGCAGCATTGCCACGTTGTATTTCTTTTGGTTGACCTGCCGTGCGATTCTGTAACCATCTCACCGTGAAAGCTTGGGTGAAGTGAGCGTGGAGTGAGCTGTCATTAGCTAGGGATTAACACTATTAAGTGCTCACTTCACTTATGATTTCACGGTGAGATTTTTACAGAATCGACCGGCTGTTTCTTCATTTAGTGATACGTTCATCTCGTTAATTTTATCTGTCTCTATTCCTTGTACATGTTCATTCCACGTGGTGGAGTCAGCTGTCCTTGTTTTTTTTCTTCAGATATTATAAAATCTCTCTTTTCCTCATTAATGCATACTTAATTTTATAGTTTGAACCGAACCTGATTCCAGCTTGTTATTTAGGTTCACTTATTTGTTATATACAAGGTGTAACTTAAATAACGCACAACCTCTTAAGGGGTCATTGTACTCATCATTATGAACAACTTTTACTATGGGACCAAACCTGAAATCGCGAAAAAAAAAATCAGCTGTTCCCTACATTTATGTTCGCATAACTCGTCAAAATGTAGGGAACAGCTGATTTTTTTTTCGCGATTGCAGGTTTGGTCCCATAGTAAAAGTTGTTCATAATGATGAGTACAATGACCCCTTAAGAGGTTGTGCGTTATTTAAGTTACACCTTGTATTCAAAGTCATTGACCCACAAAAAAATCAATATAAATACCAAACAATAAATTGAAAACTCACTTATTTAATGTTAAAATTCTTGCTCCATATCTACACGATGCGCTAATGAACCGAGAACTTTAAAGTATTATACACACAGACATACAGACACAATACACGACATACAATCAAGATGACAGTGACTAATTCAAAGAATCTTAATATCAATTTATGATCACGACTTATTAATTGGCGGCGCAATCGATCGCTTGGACGATTCTTTAGGGCTATACGAGATGTGAACAATGTGCTGAGGTTTCTTTGTTACGTTTGAACGTTTTTTATACTTATTTGTGGCCTTCGTGAGTGACGATACTAAGATACGTTTGGCTTATACTGGACTGTCAGCCTCATTTTTGCTGCAGTGGTGTGGTTGCGATTGTGGTACGCCAGATTAGAACCTTTATTAGTTTCTAGTCTTTACCAACACGAAAGATGTAGAAGGATACGTTCTAGACATGGAATCATTATTTATAAACGTTGCATAAATTGAAATAGTGATTAGCGACTGTTTAACCAAAACGCCTTTTAACTTTAAGCCCCAAAGAGTTGTCATCAGTCATTTGTTTATTCGTCGCCGGTTTCATACTGTATCTGACCATTTGTCCACCGCAACCGTAAACGGAACGTCAACGAGAACGAGATGACGGCGCCGAAGTAACGATAGATACTTTTACTATGGCCGGGTGTCCAGCGCACGTTCGCTTCGGTACAAATAATCTCGTTTCCCGTTGACGTCCCGTTGACGGTGGTAGTAGACAAACTGTGCCTTCATCCGATTTGTTAATATAGACCTAATGAAAAACTCTGAAGAAGTAATTTCTATTTAGAATTGACAAGTGTTCCAAATTTTTTTAATAATTTCCTACATGATTAGTAACATCCCAATCTAATTTCATTTTCCATGAAATTGTGTTAAAAGCATAAAGAATGAATCACTTTAGAACATGATTAATTTGCAAACGTCTGCAAATGAGCTCATTGGATTCAATTCTAGACTTGACAATAAATTTTATTAACGCCAAGTATAAATAACTCAACATTATCGCCGAACTCGTTACAAGATTATTTAGAGAAAAAAAATACAGGATGAGAAATAACAGCCGTGTCTTACTTATATTAATGTTTGTACAGAAATACGTAAAACTGCTAATCACAAGCGTGTAGCGCACTTACATAATACAGGCAGGAAGCCAGAAAGATCTCTTATACTAAATTAATGAGTAAATCCGGAAGATTTGGCGGTAACGTTCAGCGCACACGCGATACTTCTAGTATGAAGAACTAGCGATTGTGGGATTTCATCGAATAGAAAATAATACTCTTTACTATGTACAAAGTGGACCGATGACCTGGTGAAGGCCGCAGGAATCCGCTGGATGCAATAAGCACAGAACTGATAGAAGTGGCGGTGCATCTGCCACTTCTACCAGTTCTGGGGAAGGCCTATGTCCATTAGTGGACATCCTTCGGTGAAATAGTCATGATGATGCTCAAGCATGTATGGTGTACCATACAAAAGAAAGCTTTTCAAGCGTATAATCCCGGTTTGGTGTTTCCAAACAGTATCTAATTGGGTCTTATTGCACCTGCATGTAGACAATGACACATGATTGATGTGTTTCGAGCATTGGTGGCCCGAGAGCAGTGGTGGCTCAGCGGTAACGGGTTACGAGTTGTAGGTCGTGGGTTCGAACCCAGGCTGCCTGCCTGCTTTACTTTGTTTGCAATTTATGTCATCACGATTGCTGTCAAAACGTGAAGGAAAACTTCGTGAGGTAACCGTCATGTCTTAGGATCAAAAATTCGAAGACATGTGACATCCACCAATCCGCACTGGGTACGCGTGGTGAATTACGCCCCATCCCCTTTCACAGAGTGGAGGCCTGTGTGGCAGCAGTGGGACCGTTATAGGCTAATTTTGTGATGTGTTTAGTTAAATTCTGTACGAAATTTTGAAAAGCCAGTTTCAATTTCGTGCGAACATTTCAAATAAATGCAGGAATACACACACAGCAACTATTAACAGTGTCCTTCTTTTGTGGTGCAACTTTATAGTTGCCAAAAGTCGAATGTCTGCGCCAACCGTAATACTGAAACTTGCGTCATCAAAAATGCGGTTTACGTCATATTACGTGAAAATATAATTAAAAATATATTTGTAAATCTTTCAACGTACGTCAGTCGTAATTAGATAAATGTAGAAGTTTACGTGATTATCGAAACATTTTTGATATAATAGCTCTATTTTGCGTTTATTTTAATTATAGTTCCCTTGCTTCGTTCAGTTGAAACTGGTCATCTCCAGGGCTTATTATTTATCTTCAATCTTATATTGAACATTGTGTTTTTTTTTAATTGTTCTCACTTAAACATAGAAGCAACAAGAAAAATGTAGCTAGGATTTTGTAATATCTTAATTTAATAGAGTGTCCTTGCCCGCTTTTCTCCACGGAGATCGACGTTTTGGAATGGACAACTAATTTCAATTTTCTGAAGAACTGACCCACTCCTTTACAGTTCAAAAGTGCCTGTAAATGCTTTGACTGAAATAAATGCCTTGTGTTTGAAGATATCAAGTTCTGAGGCTCTTCAAGGTCTGAGTTGAGCTGCACGATTTTTGACAAATGCGTGCACTGACTGGACAGGTCCGCTCAATCTGTGTTGTCCTTTACTCAAAAGACCATTTCAGACACCAATCTACATGGTCTTCACATGATCTGACCAAGATCATGTCTGGACTTTAAAAGAGACTGTGACCTTTGAGTTTGTTTCGGCCTTTCTTCTCAGAGTAGTCTGATAAGAAACGCCGACCTCATCTAGTTTAAAAAAAATATGATTGACATGTAAAAGTGTTTGTACAAAACTAATTACAGAAATAATAAATAAATCAAATCAAATACGAACGTTCTTTTAACGAAATACCCCTTCTGAACTCAGTTTTTTTCATATTACTGTATCTGACGTTGTCATTTTGTAAAATTCCACATATTGTTACAAAGAGTCCTCCACCTCCAAGTCAGAAGAAGGTTTGTCGATTCGACAAACTCTGGTGGCTTCATAAGATAGGCAATCCATCTTGATATCTTGCTTTCCTTGTTTTTTATAATAATTAGTGACTTCTAGCCGACCGTCTTGCTGACTCGTCCTGGAGACAGTGTCCTGTCTAAACAATAATGCTTACCCCATATAACTTACCCATAGAAAAAAAGACATTTAGTTTTCCCGCATTTGAATTTTTTTCCGGATTTCTTTCCAATTTGTCTTTAGGTATATAAAAATCTAATAGGACTATTAAGACCATTTTGAAACAAAAAATAGCCAAACCGGTCCAGCCGTTCTCAAGTGATGTGCTTGGAAACGAACAGCATGTTATTTTTATTTATATACATTTATATTTCTATTATATCTAAGTATTTTCATTTCTGAATTGTTATTTTTTTGTTTTTGTTTTTATCTTTTTTAGTAAGGACGCTTTTAACGTGCACGTCTTTCTACATCGTTCTCACATGTATAAATTCAACTTGAATGATGTAACCAAAATTTTGTAACAATTTTTATGATTTCAAAGAGTGTCCGTGGAGTTTCTTGCCCGTTCTTCTCCACAGGTACCTACTACGCTTTGGAATGGGCAACTAGCTTCATCTTTCTTACTGACCGACCCCTTGACAATTCCAAAGTGCCTGTAATTGGTTTACTTGAAATAAATGCTTTGAGTTTGAGTTTGATACCAATTTCTTCTTCGTTTCTGTCTCCGTAAACTCTTAAAGCTCTAAATTTACTGAATAAGTACATAAGTAAGGACACATCTTTCGTATTCCTGATGCAGCTCAGCAGCAATTAATCCTTTAAGTTCGTGCAAAGGATATTATGTTTCGTTTCCATTGTGTGTTTATATTAATTGCGTATTTCCAGGTAACGGATTTATGAAGTACTAAGATTGAGTTCGATATTAAACTACCTGTTTTAGTTCACATCATGATTATTCTAGTCTTATTTAGTTACTAGCTGCACCTCGCGGTTTCACCCGCGTAAGTTTCGATTCCGTGGGAATATCGGGATAAAAAGTAAGAACTTTAAGTAACATCTATGTACCTATCAAGTTTCATCGCAATCGGTTCATTAGTTTTTGCGTGAAGAAGTAACAAACATATTATATATTGTCCGCTGCGCTGCGTGGGGCCACACCGGCCACTTTTGTTTAGATTGACATTTTTAAATTCGTAATATATTTTAATTGAATGACGGATTTGAATTATTCAAAAAGCAATCTACAGGTATTGAAACAGTCTTGAATAAGAAATGATTTATTTGGATAAGGATTAATACGAAGCTATGGATAACATGGTCTGATTTTGGTCGGTCTTTCTATCAAATTTTAAAATGTAAAAAAGTAGTTATAGTGACATAAATTCAACATTAACAAGATGGCGTTAGATCTAGTTTTATGTTTTTATTTTTTATTTTTATCATTTAAACTATATTATCCCACTGCTGGGCAAAGCTTTCCCCCATATTTTTATTTATTATTTATTTATTTAATACTTCAAGCACACAAATGTACAGAGGCGGACTTAATGCCATAGGCATTTTCTAATATTTTTCTACTTTCTGCTTTGCCATCTCCATCCAATTGGTTAGGAACGAGTCCAAATAATTACGCCAGCTTTTCTTAGACCTGCCTCGGGGCCGACGCCTGACTTTGGCCCATCTGTCTGGATGCATAATAGTGTGTGTTTTAAGGACATGTTGGCAACCCAACATTTACTTTGTGTTGGTACACATATAGATTAGTCAGTTTCATATTTATGTGTTGGTAACACTATGCGGCCCCCACCCGGACTTCTTCCGTAACTGTGGTACAAAGAATACACGCATTTTTACCTCACGGACCTCGTTTAATTTAAACTTATACAGTAACTAGCCCCTATCTAAATAACCTTTTTTTTCAAGACAATACAAAAAAAAAACTTCATAGGTACACAGATACTCTACCTAACTAAGGCACACAGATCCCTTATAGTAATAAGAATACAATGTGTCAAATACTCATTTGGCCGCGCAAATCGTAGCCCGACTCGTTCGAAGCATGCGTTACATACACCATTTGCAGTCAATGGGTTAACGATCTTATTATTATCATTTTTAAGAGCTGAAACATTAGATTTATCTGTTTCTATTATGTCTGCCAAATATACTTTAGGTAAAATATGGTTTAACAACTTGGGGTTATAAACTTTGACCAGTTTCTACTATTTTAGCCTGTAAATTGTGATACTGAGTTTGAGCTTCGCTGAAAATATGAGTCGAAAGAAAACGTATACACATAATTATGTATATACAGGAAAAGCTATTACCATCAACATGCTTGAATAAAAGTATGGCGATCGCACTAAATATGTTGTTAATAGTGCAATAATGACAGAACTAGCTTCATCTATTTACGTAAATGACCGACTCCTTTGACAATTCAAAAGTGCCTGTAAAATGTTTAATTGAAATGAATGCTCCGTTGAGTTTGAGTTTAAAATGGTAAAAAAGTAAGAGAAAATCAATACTGATTTCTGCTGCTGATTTGATCATTACGAAACACATCACGACTTTGGTTGATTATCTTGGTTGGATCAGTTATTTTATTATGCATAGAACCATTTTTTTGCCACTATTATGCATGTATTACAAAACATAGGTAAAATAAACGGTCGGCTATGACAAAAAGCGCATCCGTCTCATTAACAACATTTAAATTGTGTAATCACATCTAACTAGGTACGTTTAGTTTGCATAGCACTCAACGATCAAGGTAAAACCAATCTGTCGTAGACAGGTATGACAAAAAAAGAATAATTAACAAACGATGTATAAGAAGGGTGATAAAAACAAATGACAGTAGATTAAGGCCGCGATCACGTAGGCTTAGTACGATCAACGAACGAAAACTGTAACCATTCACACCCCCTTACTAATAAACTGTATAGCGTCTGTATAGTTACACAACGCTTTGTCTTTTTCTTTCGAAAGTCAAATCACTGACGACTGAAAGAGAGAAAAGGGTGTGTAATTATTCTTCTGATATAATACGTTTATTAGTTAGGGTTAGAATATAACGTAACATCACACCAATTGCGTAAGACAGTATTACACTCAATTTGAATAATTTTGATGCATATATTTCTAATCCATTGCTCCATATGTTCGAAAAATGTGTCTGCTCAACAACGCAAATAACGTAATGAATGTTGCTGAACTGTCAAAATGAAACCCTTTGCTACTGATAGTGTGTTACGCAATTATCCTGCTGTACGCCCCGAAAGGTTAGGCAGAGGTGCAACTAATAGTTCAACCACAATTCTCCAGCTATGTAGAAGTCCCATGTAAGAGAGGGTGAACATATTGCCATCAACTGGACACAGATCTAGACTCCGGGCTGCTACTGAGAAAGTCCAGATGGAAAAACCCAATAACATCTTGCCTGACACGAGAATTGAACCCAGAACCCCGTGCTCAGCAGTTATAGCGTTTGCTACCACTAGAACAACGAGGCAGTCATGATACTCAGAACATTAGCATATTATACGATGCAAATGGCGACGTTAAAAATGTGACGTATAGTCGATCTCGTTAGTGCTTTACCACATTTTCAAATCAAATCAAATCAAAAGTCATTTATTCAAACTAGGCTGAGAATCAGCACTTTTCGAACGTCAAAATTACAAAAGACAGTCCCCCAAAACGCCCGCCCTTCACCACTTCCTAGTGCTTTCGCTGGGAAGAAGAAGTGGCGCAACAAACTCCCCAGCAGCACAGCTGTCTGTTCAGTTAGAAAATACTTGACTGAATACAATACAAGGTATGCAAAGCAATTAACATTACAAGACACAGAACGCTAAATTAAATTATTTGCCATATGTCAGCTAGCAACGCCAATATACCAAGAAATACAATAAAAATCTATACGTACTCAAGCAAAAATTAATAAATGGAAATTAAATAAAAGCCTCCAGGTATAAAGGGCGTGACCGCTAACATATTTATGCAATGCTGGGTTCTGTTTACATAGCTGTCGCTTGAAGTCACAAATGATAAACTAGGACCATCGAAGGAAACTAAATAAACATGTTATTAATAATGATAACAATAATAAAACCATGGTCAGCAAGACGACCAGTCACCACAAGCAGCACCCGTTCACGAGCATAACGTAAAGATCAGCCATTACCCCCCTCGCCATATTTGAGGGAAGGAGACAACCCGACCCCCGACGCTACCGCAAGCAGTGACATCTAAGGGAATTTGCATTTTGAATGTCACATGCACATCATAATACAACAAGTTTATTTGTCTCTGTGACAGTTAGATAGTTTGAACCTTAGTGCCAAAGAATTAGCAACGTGGCAATACTGCCAGCTTTTGGGCAGTTTTCTTATTGATAGCGATGCAGACGAATTTTTTGATGGCCTGTGATTATTTCCCCTCCTTTTAACAAACATACACATACACACATATACTTGTATCTACATATTATCAATAATAATTTAAGAAAATTGGAAAAAAAAAAATAAAGCTACCTTGTGAAGTTTCAATTTACTACTTTGCATACCTTGTATTGTATACAATCAAGTATTCTCTAATTGAACAAACAGCTGTGCTGCTGGGGAGTTTGTGGTGCCACTTCTTCTCCCCAGTGAAAGCACTAGGAAGTGGTGAAGGGCGAGCGTTTTGGGGGACTGTCTTTTGTAATTTTGACGTTCGAAAAGTGCTGATTCTCAGCCTAGTTTGAATAAATGACTTTTGATTTTGATTTTTGGGAATTATTGTCAAAAGTAGTACAGAAATATACTAAGACGAGTATGCTAACTTATTTCATCAATTGTCGAATATTGCTCGAGTTTAATGTAACACACGGAATGAAACCACTTCATATATTTCATTTTTATACCATTTTTTTCAAATGTATATTTATTTTTTTTATTTTTGTTGTTGTTTTTTTTATTTATATCTAATCGTATACTGCACTGATTGACGTCATCACGTCAACGCCGGCAGTCGCTGAAAACCAGCGCTGGTGCTCTGTCTCGTATACGGTCTTAGCATTATATATATGGTTTTAGGATGCTGTTGGGGTTGCCTCGCTTTTGCAGTGCATCAGGTATGTTTGCTAAGGCTAGCACTGACTGCTTTAGAGCTATAGTAAGGAAAAGAGTGGCCTCCCTGATGCGCCGCGTGCGGGGCAGCACCAACAGCCTTCTCAATACCATATTGGAAAGGGTTGATTGTCCGGTTGTGAGGCACTGGAATACCGTTTACGGATCTGGAGGGGTCCTTTTTAATGTAAAATAGTGTAATAATGTATTTGTATATGTTTTTTAGTGTAATAATGTATAATTAATAATGTTGACATTCAATAATGACATAAGTATGATTTACTAACAATATATGGAATATTTTTTTATTCCGAAATAAATGAATAATAATAATAATAATAATGCTGAGCGATAGCCGTTTTGCGTGGATGTGACGCATGTTTTTCCCCATTTTTTTAAATACTTTTTATGCGTCACGTTTGCCACAAATAAACGTCTTTTCTTTTGATCAACGTTTTCATAAAGTGATCGTACATAACAGTGAGTGTACTAAGCTTTTTGAATGAAAGCCGAAGACAAGCTCAAGTAGATACTGATTAAGTAGGTATGAATACTTTCTTTTGTTTCATCTCGTAGTCTTTGTATTTGTTTACTCGATAGTAAATAATCTCGAATGACAAGCAATACGAGTACACGGAATGAAGTATTTTTTCCTACTAAACTTTTCTGCCCACGACCGATTAGACAAAAATGTAAAACAGGACATAGCCGTATAGTACACAATTTAACATTTCTTTTAATAGCCTTAAACAGAAACTTAAAGATAGATATGTCACATAATTTTAACTCACTCTATATTTTACTTTGTCTACCTTCAGTTTACTTTGTAAATTAAGTTGCATTGAACATTAGTTCTGATACAAAAATTAATATATTATATGTATTTCTTGCACGTCTTTCCTTGTTAGGAGTTTATTGTACATATTTTTAGAACTATACCACATTGTCGGCACTATAGGTCTTTTGTAAGGAACCAATTCTCTCATAAATAATTTTGTTTGTAAGTACATGACTGTTTGTTGCCAAAATTAAAAAAAAAAAAAATTAAAAAAAAAAAATCAATACGGTTATATTATATCTATAACTAAGTTTTTTCTATTATGTGTCTTAAATCTTATAACTAATATTATAAAGTGGAAAGATTTGATTGTTTGTTTGTATTGAATAGGCTCCGAAACTACTTGACCAATTTGAAAAATTGTTTTACCATTAGAAGCCGACATTATCCCTGATGAACATATGCTACTTTCTACCGCGGGAAAATGCTTCATTCCTACGGGAAAACGGGATATAAACGGCGGGAATTCCGAATTCTACGCAAACGAAGTTGCGGACGGATGCTAGTAATAAATAAAATAAAAACCTTAGCCAAGGTCAAATAGATTTATTTTCTTACTTTCTTATCTTACTTAGATTGCAACTATATATTGAGGGCTTCATAGCAAATGGGCGAATAGACAAAAGTGCAATTTCACAAGAGGGACATAAATGTGAATAAAATTAAAACTAGTTCATATCAGGTTGGTAGGTATTTGGGACATGTATCTTTTGAGTTTTCGCACACGTTGTTTTTGGAATATGATCGAATATAATATATTACGCTTCTTTGTTTAGATCATAACTGAAAAAAATAATCGTAAATGTAGGCAAAATGTAGGTACAAATTTGGGGCGTACAAAAGCACGTTCTTTTTTCTTTGGAAAGACCGTTACTTCTTATTTAAAAATGACATTATAAGTTTCGTAATGTCGTAACAAAACAAAAAGTTACTGGCATAGGAACTTTAATTAATTAAATAAATAATAAAATAGAACGCGTAAGCCCTTTTGTTACCACTAAATATGTTCTGTTTTCAAAATGACAGGCGCATGAAAATTACTTAAGGCGGACCTAAACGCCTTTTTGTTTCTACGTCATTTTTGTCGTGTAACTAACCCCTGTTTATTGTGTAAATTTCTTCAAAATAAAGATACACCAATGGCGAATGCGTAGTTTACGCCTTTGTGTTACAACCGTTTTACCGTGCGATAACATAACGCCAATTTTGACGGCACGGTTGGCGCAGTGGTCAAGCGATTGACTGCTGCGCTGCGTGTCGCGGGTTCGTTTCCCGCACGGAACAAATATTTGTATGAAATACAAGTACTGCCGCATTAAGCAAAAAAGACGCATATCTGCTAAAACTGTAAAGAAAAATAAACCTTACTAAACAAAAAAGGCGCATCCATTAAGGCTCATTTTTCTCCATTCCCTTTCGGCAGATGCGCCCCTTTTACTTAGGGCGGCAGAGTAGTTGTTCCACGTCTGGCTGTTTGTGTATGTGAGTTTAAATGTTTGTAAACGCACCCACGATACAGGAGAAATTCCTGGTGTGGGGCAACGTTTGTATAATAAAAAATAATAAAAAACAATTATTTTAATGGCCTATAATTATCAGTTATCTTATGGACCTCGTTTTGTACTATGTATTGCAGCAAAAATCGAAAAATGCTATTTTTGCGTGTACGCCCATTTGTTACGAAGCCCTAGATTTCTAAGCTTCGTAAGCCGATTTGGGAACACAGTTGTTATAATTACCTATTCAGAAAGTCAGTGCTGCATTTTCTGCTGATATCATTTCTTAGTCACCTTTTACAGGTGACGAAGAAACGGTACTTATCCTTTCTCAAAACGCAACAATCAAGATTTAACTAATAAATGAAATGCACATACCTTTCCTGTAATGATTATGAGTCACGGCACGGCTTAAGAGGAAATAAAAAGTCGTTAGCATAGCTTGTCATATAAAGCATTGGATATTAGTAAGAGTCAAACAAAGATCCACAATTCTAAATCTTTTAATTGGCATTAGGTATGACGACAGACGGTGACTTGCCTAATCTGACATGTAATGATATGGATATAGAGCTGTTGATACAACATGTGTGATTATTTTTTTAGTATGCAGAGAAAATTCATAAATGTTGAAATAATGGAGCTGTATATTCATACCTTATATCGTGGTGCACCAAAAATGTGAGAATTATTTAAAAGTTTAGATTTGTATTTCATTGACTAGTGAAAATCAGTGATGAAACTAGCACTCTGTCTCGTATACTTATTCAAACCTGTAGAAGATGCGCATGCTAGCCTTACATCACTTAGTTGACACGGTCACAGGGTGAATACTATCTAAAAAGAGTGTCACATATATGTATATAAACTGAACTGAGCCTTTGCTTCTGGCAATTCATCGAATAATATTTAAAAGCAGTAGAAGACGGATATCACTGAAGAAATCAATTCTAAGAATGACATCAGATTTCCCCAACTGAACAAAAGTATGTGACCGTATCAAATTAATACTCGTACAGCGTTATATCAACTCTTTATACATCCCAGCATGGATTCCATTCTAATCTGTCACGTTTAAGGTCGAGCGGTGTAAAGTTCATCAATGCTGAATTCAATTATCGATTACACCATTGTGTTCCGCTCTTTCGATTTATATTTAAATACCAAACGTTTACTAGAAATGTATTGTGAAAGACAAGCACTTTTTTGTATTTGTCGAAAGACCGCCCGTGAGTACTCTCGCTATTAAATATTTGAAAGGTTTTGAGTAGGTACCTGTATATGGTGATTTCAATGTTCTGTTGATTGGGTACCTTAAAAGTGTTATATAGTTCATGATTGTCAAGTTGGCACCTTTGGTTCCCACGAAGACTTCTTAAGAGACAACTAAGATGTTATGTCACCTGAGCAGACAACAGCCAATCAGTGACTATCTCATGAAACTCAACAACTTCAACCTTCTTTGTGGTGTCAAATTGGTCAATTGAGTTATGTACTCTGGTTCCGAGCTTTAAGATTGGCCTTGATATATTAGCAACTCATACCGCCATCCAGTGGGACGCCCTCAAGCTAGATGAACCGACGACCTCAAAAAAGTTGGCTTGGACTGCAGTGGACTGCATTAGGCTGAGTTACCTGCCAACCTGCTTTGTCTCACTGCTGACTGAGCCCATCCCTTCATCACTTCCAACTAGCTGTTTCGTTCCAGAGGTCTGATATTGACAAGTAAAAACTTCTTATTTACTATTTTCTTAGCACTAATAGAAAATGGAAAATGTGCTCCTCAGTTCTGAACAATAACATTGAATATACAAATCAGCGAGTGACAACGATTACGAAATAACCCCTATTGAATCAACATTCAGACGTAGAATGTGAGCGTAGGCGTGTCGGGTTAGTCATTCATCAATTAACTACTCATGTAATAGATAAGATCAAGATTTCAGTAATACTGTTATGTTTTATTGGTACATAGAGTTTATAATTATTCAATTACTTGAACCAGCGTTGGTTTGACAACCGGTATGATATCAAGTCAGTCGGTTACTCTGACAATGGTTATGCGAAGACTAGATCGCCTGAAGACCAGCCAGAAATGAAAAAGACGAGGCCAAAGACCAGTGTTACTACTAGCACCAAAGCGTGTGTAATAAATATGAAATAAATACAAGCATTTGCTGATACCCAAATGGAATAATAATAATAATGCAGAGCACAAAATGACAGAATTCGAGCCAAAAATACATTTTAATCACATCTTCCAAAATCTGAATGTCACAAATGATCGAAGATCGACCCCAAAAACTTAAAAATCACTAATTAAAATTCACCTCATTCATTAAACAATCCAGTAATCCAGCATAATCAACTTAGTAGCACCGGAGCCCCAATTAGGGGCCAGCGTTGTCTCATAAACAAAAACGATACTTGATGGAGTGAAGCGACAAAACCCTGGTGGTCTCCGAAGCTCGTTGTAATCTGTCATCTGAACTGTCAAATTACTAACGGCCGAACGACCGATCGGCTACTGAACTTGTCGGTAGATAAGATGCAACTGCACAGAGATTTCGGAGGCAGATATGACACCTGTTTGATGGTTCGTGGGCTTTTTTGCCTATTGCTTTTGTGAGGAGTGTTGGTTCAAGGCAGGTAACTGTCAAAACGAATTCTGCGTCAGGTAGATAGATAATAATGATATGATTTTTGTGTTAGGTGTGTTTTCTGCAATATGTAGCTGTTAGTTACTTACTTCCGTAAATTATTGTGAGTGCTGGCAAAAAAAATAATTTTGCTGATTTTCTCACAAAAAAATGGAACTTGCCTTGAGCTAAGTACGTAGGAGCATTTATTTGACAGTTATATGTTTTGGATGTTTCAATGTTTTGATGATGATGTTTTATGATGATAGGCGACTGCCTGAAATCATAAAACTTTGGTTTGGTTAGACTGGAAGGCGACCCCAACCTAGTTGGTATAAGGCTAGACAGATTGATTGTTATTTGATGTTTATAATTTTATTATTTATTTCAGAAGTATGATCCACTGAGGTCATCAAAATAGAAATAGGCGTCTCTGCGTAATAATCTTTGTCTGTGCACAAAATAAATTGAATGAATGTAGGCGTACCTTCACGGAGACACCTGATTGGTCTTTTTTATATTTTTTACATGGAATGTTAATTAATTTTTGCTGTCAACCGTAGTCAAACAAAATATAATGATTAATTATGTTTTTAAAACTGGGTAGGTACCTGGCCTTATGTGCAGATGCGGGAATTTATCAACGTGTTATTGTTATAGCAAAAAGTGAATTTTATAAAGATAAAGATCTAGATTATTCAAACTATTGTACTCAGTTCTTTGAATTGCTGGCAGTTGTGTATGACTTTTGTGTGAATGGACTCGAATTGAAAGATGCTTAAGCTTTCAAAAGTGTAGGTTAATGATATCTTTTCAATTATTGTAAATGCTTCAATTGAATTTGATACTTAACTAAAGGCAATGCAGGTGAAATGAAGATCTATGTGGACACTGAACAAGACACAACGAAGCAAAAGTTTTATTGTCGTTACGTCGGGGGGCGCTTAGTGTCCCACAACGTGTTAAATTAAAACTTAAGGAACTTACAACTTAAGTAATACCAAACTTTAATGGGTACAAGCTAAATAGTCCTTTTTTCAACAACTTTTCAGTAAAGCAAATCGAGAATCGATGCTCGATAAAATTAATGAGAACATCAGACATCAAATGAAGAATAATTTCGATTCTTCGCAATCAAGTGGCTCGTAATGTACCGTATAACTTAAAGTTATTGGAACAAATGACAAGATTTATCTCGAACAACGATACCAATTAAAGTGCTCTGAATATCAAAGGCAAGTATGAAATATTTAAAATGTAATTATAAATGTCAATGACATGTAGGTATATGGATCAGTGTGATATCAATGACAGATCTGATACTCATCAAATTGAGAATTCGCGAGAGGAATTGATATTTAAAGACTAAATGTTACTTTGATGTAAGCAGGATTTGAGAAGGATCGTGAAATACTAGATATATAGAAAAACAGTAGTATGGTGTAGTTAGATTATATGAAATACTAGTGGAAAATTGATAGACTCACAAAATCACAAAACGGATTTATGACTTTTGCACAAAATTCATGTTGACCCTGCCTGCTAGTACCTAAGTGAATATCATAAAGAGACTGACTGAACAAGAAAGCCATGCGACCACCGCACTATAAATAAGCACACGAATGTAGGTTGGTGATATAAAGAAAAAACTATAGTAAAGATTTTTAAAATAAAGAGAATAAATAAAGAGATTTTGACAGGCCTGTTGGTCTAGTGGTCAGTGGCCCTGCCTGCTATGCGCAAGGTCGTGGGTTCGATTCCCACCTAGGACAAATGTTTGTGTGATGAGCACGATCATTTTTTCTTTGTCTGGGTGTAATTTATCTATAATATGTATGTATTTATAAATATATATGTATGTTTATGAGAAGTCTAGTACTCATAGCACAAGCTCTGCTTAGTTTGGGACTAGATGGCGTTGTGTGAAAGTTGTGGAATATTATTATTATATATAATTATGAATAGAACTCCTGAAGCTTTTGAAACTAAATTCAAGGGTAAGTATATAAAAAACTGAACAAAATTAAGTCTTCAAATTCCCAAACCACTGAAAGAGCAAAAAGATCATGCGCACCCGCAAGCAAAATATAAACTCCGTCAAGATTTAGTAAGCACGAATATTTCACGGCTTAAATCAATTAAAGCGACATTTTAGAAGTTTGCTCGAACAATGGACATGAATCGGGTTCCTTATCACGTTCAGATATAATTAATGGAGCTTAGAACTTTACACAATTAGAAACTATAAACTTTGATGTATTGTTGCATTATTTAACATAAATTAATACGTTTGGTTGTTGAAAATCGTTGCGACAGGAGTTATTTATTGCGTTGACGTAATGTTGTGTAAATTACCACCTTTGTGAGTAGTAGTTACTGGTCAGTTTCGGAGTTGTACCTAGTCGTTCGGGATCCTCAGTACCGAGTCAATGCCGATTCCCTAGTTCACAAACTGAACTAAATTTAAGTTCAGTACATCTTTTTCTTTCTACTTCATTAAGAAAAGGACAGAAGATAAATATTAGTTTAGTCCTGTCAAATTAGTCAGCGCCTGACATATTATTAGTACCCAATTTTTTATTAACGTCTAAACTTTTCTATGGAGTAGGTATCTGAATTTGACAGAACCAAACTAATATTTATCTTCTGTCCTTTTTATTGTGGAATAGAAAGAAAAAGATGCACTGAACTAGTTTAGTTTGCGAACAAGGGAATCAGTGCTATTTTGTCTTGATTTTGATTTCTGACTATATTAGAACGTCTATAATTTTTACCCAACATACTTATCTTCCTTCCTAAAGATTATTTATTATCACCAAGATCCCACACACTGTAAGAATAGGATGCTCCCTTAGACGTGCCTTTATACAAGCTGTAACTTAAATAACGCACAACCTCATAAGAGGTCATTGTACTCATAATTATGAACAACTTTTACTATTTGACCAAACCCGAAATCGCGAAAAAAAATCAGCTGTTCCCTACATTTATGTTCGCATAATTTCGTCAAAATGTAGGGAACAGCTGATTTTTTTTTCGCGATTTCAGGTTTGGCCCCATAGTATAAGTTGTTCATAATGATGAGTACAATGACCCCTCATGAGTGTGTGCGTTATTTAAGTTACAGCTTTTATAACTTAACACGTCAGTATTCCCCGAAGGGGTAGGCAAAAGTGTACCTATAAATAAATAAATAGATCCATAAATAAAAAAAATACATAAATAAATAAATAAACATTTGTTTCAGAATCACTTCCATGTTTGTTAGTAACAATGGAAACTAATGAACTAGTGTTAGTAACATTTATTCTAAGTTGCGTGAGGCACGCCGATCCTGGGGAATGTCTATTTGTCTACTATAGTAAAGACGGCAGCACATCAAGCTACCCGAAACTCAATTTTTCCCAATCAACTTTGAACCTTATGCTTTAGCGATAAAGTTGAAAATCTATTAAAGAAATTTGACAGATTGTAGTAGCTTGATGTGCTGGCATCTGTACATCCACATTTCGCCAGCTAAGTTGAAGTCCCATATAATAGGTGCGAGCCTATTACCACCTATTGGCAGGCCTGTTGGTCTAGTGGTCAGTGGCCCTGACTTAGTGGGTTCGATTCCCATCCAGGACAAATGTTTGTGTGATGAGCACGATCATTTGTTCTTTGTCTGGGTGTAATTTATCTATACTATGTATGTATTTAGAAATATATATGTATGTTTATCAGTTGTCTAGTACCTACTCATAGCACAAGCTCTGCTTAGTTTTGGGACTAGATGGCGTTGTGTGAAAGTTGTGGAATGTTATTATTATTATTACCAACCCGGCACAAACCCAGACTCCAAGCTACTACTGAGAAATTCTAGATGGAACAACGCAATAACACTTTAGGTACCCGACCCGGGAATCACTAGACCAACAAAGCAGTCCCATATAAATAATTTAATTAAATCAATGGGAAAGAAATTCACACCATCATCAATATCAATGCCTACAGCTATTCTTATCCCTTTTCATTCCCACACAAAACAAACATTATTAAGATCTACATGAGTCCATTCCTCAAAACGCAAATCTGCAAAACTAGGATCATCCATCAAGGAATATAAGTAAACACAACGAATCGCCATCAGTGAGGTCAAAGGAATGTGCAACCTCATAATTCCAATGATTCTCGTCCATTATTCATCTTCAAATAATAGTTAGCACCCCATAGCTCAAGGTTTTAAGCCTATAAAGAGCAATGTATTAAATGAAGGCAGTCGTGAGTTCTCGGATGTCTATAGTTATTAATTTTAGTAATAAATTGTTTTAATGTTTGTGAAGCTATTTGAGGCAAAGGTAGTCGGGTGAGAAAATTTATTGGTGTTTGTCTGATGAGGATTTTGGTAAACAATATGAATTCCTTTCTTACTGGTTTTAAAATGTTTCTTAATTGCTGGACTGCTGTGTCACATGTCGATATGGTATTTCTTATTCATGATTTGGTCGATATCAAAATACAGTGTTTATCTTTGAAAAGTATCATTCAATTCCGTAGAGAAATACTGGTATTTCTCTACGGAATTGAATGATACTTTTCATCGAGGTCATCATCTGCCTAGCCTTTTCCCAACTATGTTGGGGTCGGCTTCCAGTCTAACCGGATGCAGCTGAATACCAGTATTTTACATGGAGCGACTGCCTATTTGACGTACACAATCCAGTTACTGGGTAATACGATACCCTAGGTAAGACTGGTTGTCAGAGATTCGGGCTTCTGACTACCCGTAACGTCTGTCAAAGAATGACAGCCGGGGCCATGTAAAAATGGTCTGGAAATGGTGGGGGTATGTAAAGATGGTCACCCATCCACAGACCAACCGCGGCAAGCGTAGCTTAACCTGATCGATCGACCCGCGCGGCTGTTATTACTTAGTCCCCTCTTCAGAGAGAAGAGTCAGTTAACATACGAAAAAAAAATGTCCGGGTTACATTACTCCGTAGAAGAAGTCGGGACGAGCTGGAGAAAAGAATTAACCAGTGGTCCAATTTGGCCCTGGATCGAAAGAGCTGGAAGTCATGGAGAGAGAGAGGCCATTACCCAGCAGTGGGATGATCCAGGCTTACAGTAACAGTAACGGTTTAAATTGTTGAGAACCTCCACCTTTTTTGAAGTAGATTAAAAATGATTATTATCATCCCTCATAGTGACAGTTCATAAAGTCTTCTCCTCTCACTTCATTCACATAACAATGACAAGGTTGTTGTCGGCATGGTTGGCGCAGTGTTTAAGCGATTGACTGCGCTGAGTGTCACGGGTTCGATTCCCGCACGGTACAAATATTTGTATGACCTACAAGTAGTTGTTCCGGGTCTGGCTGTTTGTGTATGTGAGTTTAAATGTTTGTAAACGCCACCCACAATACAGGAGAAATTCCTAGTGTGGGGCAACGTTTTTTGAAAAAAAAAAAAAAAAAGGACACTATATCTTAATGCATTTAGGTATAAGCCCCAGGCTAGAAGGGACAAAATCCCAAAAGCCAATAATCATCAATTACCCATTAATCCAAATCACCATAATTATTATCACCAATCACAAAGAACTTCTCGTGCCAATAAGTATACTTCACAGCGAGTGGTGGTTTCATTAATTATATTCAGTTAGATAAGACACTGCATTGTTAATGATTGTCGGCCGCCGTCATTGCTCACCGCTGTGTATGACTGTACTAGTGTTGTTGTCATTTGGTTGTGTGTCATCCCGGGATTAGGACAGTTGTGTCCCGGTATGGGACAAACCCGTTCCTTCTTCATAAGAGTGATGATTTCTTTTTCTTTTATAACTCGTTGCGATTTTTAATTTGCCCCAATTCAACAGCTATGGCAAATAAATGGAAATTAATTGGTTAATGACGTTTTTTGTAAACTAGTAAGCGTTGTTTTATCAAGTAATATATTTTGTAAATTACATTACCCCGTTTGAGTAGTGGTCGCAAGCGCGACTGCTGAGTGTGGGGTTCGATTCCCAGGTCGGGAGTGTTATTGGGTTTTCCATTAGGATTTTTTCAGTACCTAACAGCCTGGAGACTGGAAGTTTGCGGTGTGATACCCTCGTGCTTCAGAAAGCGCGTTAAACGGTTGTTCTGCGCCTGATCTCTCTCCGGTTGCGTCGGATTGCCGTGCCATCGGATTATAAGAGTGAGGAAAGAGAGAGTGCACCTGTGTCTGCGCACACATTTGTGCGCTATTTATTATTATTTATTATTATTATTTATTTTATTTCAGGCATAAGTACCCATAATTATACTACATTGAATTATTACAATAAATGAATAAAATTAAAATAGAATAAAAATTACATTACAATACATTATTACAATTAAAATTAAAATACATTATTACATAAGTTACAATTACATTATTAAAATAATATCTCCTGCACTGAAGTTAATTTCCATTCAGATTGGCCATCATGGCCGAAATACGGTATGAAACACTAAATAGTTACATTATTATTACAACTTCTTCTCTATGACTAACACAAGAAAAACTATCAAATTCCTATTAGGTAAACCACCTGAAAAATAGTTTAAGATACAGACTTAAACGCTTTGTAGAACTAATAAAAAAAATTAAAAGTCCCTTCTCAAAATCTCTATCCCGGAATTCCGACAGAGAAGCAGACATCACTAGTGCCTGTACTCTCCTTTATTTGTCGAGTGGAATCATTACGCTTTGTTGTTAAAGTGGGTATAAGAACACCACACTTAATATTATTGTATTGACAAGTACTCGTAACACTTTTGTTTTCGATTGTACAATTGTTTCTAATTCCAAAGTTGATATTGAACTTGAATATTGTAAAACAGGTCGTGTGCAATGATTAATTATTGTTGAGCTCATTTGCATTTGATGAATAGGTATGCTAATTTTATTATATTAGAATCTTAAATAGGTAAGTATGCGTTTGTAATTAATTTTGTATTAACAGTATCGTTGGCTGTAACTGTAGATCTGTGGATAATAGATACTTTGTTGAATCTTCTCGAGTTCACATTTGTGTAGTAGAAAACTTTACTTTAGACCCGTAATAATTCTTATCATCATCATCTTTTTCCTGCCCTGGTTCCATGTGAGCCAATTTTTAGCGCGTTTTTACCGCGGCGATTATTTTCCAAGCACTGGATTTTAAACGCACTGCTCACCGCCGAGATTTGAAAATCCAACAGTGTACTTTTTGTCGCGCTGGGATGCGCAACGTTCGGCTCAACACCGAGGGTTGAAAATCGAACAGTGTACTTTTTGTCGCGCTGGGATGCGCAACGTTCGGCTCAACACCGAGGGTTGAAAATCCAACAGTGTACTTTTTGTCGCGCTGGGATGCGCAACGTTCGGCTCAACACCGAGAGTTGAAAATCCAACAGTGTACTTTTTGTCGCGCTGGGATGCGCAACGTTCGGCTCAACACCGAGGGTTGAAAATCCAACAGTGTACTTTTTGTCGCGCTGGGATGCGCAACGTTCGGCTCAACACCGAGGGTTGAAAATCCAACAGTGTACTTTTTGTCGCGCTGGGATGAGCAACGTTCGGCTCAAGCAACGTTCGGCTCAACACCGAGAGTTGAAAATCCAACAGTGTACTTTTTGTCGCGCTGGGATGCGCAACGTTCGGCATAACATCGAGAGTTGAAAATCCAATAGTGTACTTTTTGTCGCGCTGGGATGCGCAACGTTCGGCTCAACACCGAGAGTTGAAAATCCCGCCGTGATATTTTAACGTCCATGTGAACGTGGACTTACTTGGGATCGGCCCAACACGTTTGCTTCTCCCTTTCTCCTCTTAATAATTCTGACCAAGGACAGCCAAAAGCACCGTTATATGTAAGAAAAAAAAAAATAAAATGAATAATTCGTTGTATAATATCAGTCTAATCACGAATAATGCGATTGAGCCAATTGACATGTGAAATACTTAAACCAATTTTAGTGACAAAACTTGAGACTAACAAAAACTACCTCCGGCTAACGAAGGATACTTAAATCTATACCATCGAAGCCGTAGGACAAAAAATAATAACATTAAAAGTGAAATCCTCCAGAGCTTTGATTGACCACAAATCAATATTAATGATCTAAACCAGCGGGAGTTCTTGCGCGATCGCCCATCCCTTTCTTGTTGGGATGTAAGAAAGGGACGCCCAATGTTTGGACACCTCGCCCTTAAAACGTTTTAAGTGCTAAACGAATAAAACCATTAATTACACGCAATTCAATGTACATATTGAATTTATTCAAATAGTGATAAATGGGTGTAGTAAGAAACAAGAGGTGTGAAAGGGATGGGTGTACTTTCGTCTCGATGGTGTTGTTGGAATGTTTAAAGGAATGATTCAGTGTCAATGTTCACGATATCTGTGATGGGAAGATTGGGTGATCGAGTTCCGATTAATTTTTGTTTTGACGTTTTAATGAATATTATTATAACGACGAATATAGGGTTTTATTTGGATTTTAAGTAATAGTGTTCTGGGAACGGGAGAATGGGTATCAATGTTTGATAGTTATAGTCAAAGTACGCTTAAGAAGCAAAATAAGATCTTCAAATGCTCATACACACGAGCGACACGCGTCAACGGAAAAATTTTATATAAAAAAAACAACCGACTTCCAAAAAACACTACAAAGTGAAAAATAATTTTAATTTCGGAAGCCGGTGTCGTTGGTTCCGCATTTTCGTTTTTTGACACCGACTTCCGAAATTAAAATTATTTTTCACTTTGTAGTGTTTTTTTGGAAGTCGGTTGTTTTTTTTATATAAAATGTTTTATTTTTCACTTTTTAGTTATATCTACCCCAAAAAAATTCATATAAACACTACTTGCTATGTAAATATCAGTGACAGGAAGCTGCATCTGCGTTTATAGGGTACAGACGTGATGTTATGTTGTGCGATTGCGTAAACAATGCATACATAATTATGCGATAGCAGCAATCGCGGTTGTTTTACTGGTATTAATTATAATTATAATAAAAAAAAATTATAACCATTGTAGTGAGTACAGGCGTGATATTATGTTGTGTGATGGTGTAAACAATGCTTAGATATGCTATAGCAACAATCGCGGTTAATCTGCTGTTATTTATTGAAGAGTTCCCCCGATTTCTACAAGATCCCATCATCAGATATTGAAATGGTGACAATGGGACCACACGGGAAGCACCAGCTTTCAAATAAAAAAAGAATCATGAAAATCGGTTCACCCAGTCAGTTATTATGAAGTAACAAACATAAAAAAAATAAAAAAAAAATAAAAAAAAATACAGTCGAATTGATAACCTTCTCCTTTTTTTGAAGTCGGTTAAAAAGGCAAATGCAGGCGTCGAGAACATGTCGCTCGCGTATTTGAGCACCGCACTCAAATACACGAGCGGCACATTGTCGACGGCAGCTGCCGACGCGTCGATAGCTGCATTTGCGTCTGCCGTTGACGCGTCTCGCTCGTGCACACTGGCTTTTCTCAACTATGTTGGGGTCAGCTTCCAGTCTAACCGGATGCAAGTGAGTACCAGTATTTAACATAGAGCAGTGTCACAATACCCAGAGTAAAATTTGCGCTGTCTTTTGGTTAGAATAGAAAATTGGAAATAATTTTGGTAAGCTTTGCGTTTTATTATGGGTAGGTTCTGTCAAAGATCGGTGGGTCATTCTGAAACAGCCCATCATTTATTAGCGAACTCTGTCCATCTTCACAACTTAATTGTTGACACGAATAAGTATTTTGTTTGACGATAAAGCACCCACATGAGGTGCTTTCTGATTTGCTCTCAGCGTCATTTAATGCGCGGTCCCTTTATATCTGTTCCGTACTATCTTTTAGCACTATTATATGGCTGCTGTTGGTATGGTTACCAAAAGCCGTAGGAAGTATTTTCTGCAGTCCTAAACTGAATATGGTGCTGTGAAAACGATGGTTGGAAAAACCAAGTGATTTAAACCAAACATTTTTTTTTTTATATAATCTTCTAGTCATCTTCTTCTTTTGTGCCAGAAGCCATTTATTAAAATCAATTAGATGCTACTAAAAATAACTATGACTTTTCCTCAATTGAATCACGCATGTTTCGGCTTGTAACGCCATCTATTGACAAAGTTCCGTAAACACTTATCCGTTATGAATGAAAGGTCAGTTTTTCTTTCAGTATTTTTATTTCTTGTTTAACTTGCTTATAACCGGACAAAAGTATATTTAAAAAATACTACCCTGACATTCTGTAGAGTAAACAGAATTACAGAATGGTAAATATATTAATATTATATCTCCCAACCATTTCCCTACGAGAGTAACTAAGCAAAAAACTACAGAATGTCAGTGTTCTCCAAATAATTAGTTGATTTGTAAATCAAGCGGAAACGTAAGCAATTGTAGATTTTAATTTAGCATTTTATATTGAAATTTAACCAACTAGACGACTTTATAACATATTTCAAACTTCCAAAAATTTTCATTACTACAAAACCTGGAAACGAAAAAATCTCTTACAAAATAACCATTAAACCTCTGTGCCACTTATTAAGCCCTCCTCGTTAGAGAGGTAATATATCACAACCAGCTAGTTATGTGACAGACACAAAAACCATAAAATTAAATTAATGCGTTCCTACCACTTCCTCTTAGGGAACTGTTGGCCGTTAAGGGAACTTGAAGATTTTCCTGAGCCGGGTTACTTTTGTTTTGTCCTGGTATGTTATGGGTGCCTTGGATAAGGCATCTAAAGAAAAGAAAGGTAGTAAAAAAGTAGAATTTAAAAGTAACATAGTTACATTAAAAATAAACAAAATAATAAATAAACAAAAGAAAAAAAAATTGGCCGTTTAGGGAACTTGAAGATTTTCCTGAGCCGCGTTACTTTTGTTTTGTCCTGGTATGTTACGGGCGCCTTGGGCATCTAAAGAAAAGAAAGAAAGAAAAATATTTTTATGAGACACACACACGATAAACAAATAGTAAAAAGTAGCATTTAAAACTAACATAGTTACATTAAAAACAACCAAAATAATAAATAAACAAAGAAAAAAAGACCTATGCGAGGCCAAAAAGACTCATAACTCAGCATGCAATGCTGCAATATTTGAAAAATAAATTAGTGTCTAACAAATTCGTCTGCGGAATTTTAATTAGAACCTTGTTATACTTAATAACTTATAGGTACTCTTTACATAACTGCCGGTCGATTCTGTAATAATCTCAACGTGAAATCATAAGTGAAGTGAGCACTTAATAGTGTTAATCCCTAGCGAATGACAGCTCACTCCACGCTCACTTCAAGCTTTCACGGTGAGATGGTTACAGAATCGCACGGCTGCTAGCCAAGTTTAATAAGGTGCTATACCCAATTTCTTTACCTTATTTATAAAAGTTTTTGTATTTGATTGATCTCTGCCAGGTATCCAATATTATTGCTTTGAAAGGTCTTCAGTATCTATGTACAAAACAATGGAAAATACATAACCGTGTAGGCCATAAGTAAAACGTAGGCCAAAATAATAATGGACAAGCCAATTAAGTATGAAAAGTCGCCATCCGTATTTATTACTTTAGAAATCGTGATTTCCACTGAAGGAACAAAATTTAGGGGAAAAAAAAATCTAATTCATTAAAAATTGAGCCTGTTGAACCAGCAACGAAGATCTAATTAGAAAGATTTGCTGGAGTACTCAATTTAAATATACCTTTTTTTATGTATAGGCAATGTAGCTTTTAGATTATGAAAATATTTTGTTTGAAATAAATTTCTAAGTTAACATAGACGAATTGCCAATTCTTAAAAAGAATTCTCGTTTTCCGTAGCAAGTTAAAAATACACAAATGACTTATTAAAACAACTAACTACACAAACAAACAAGTCTTATTGGTAATTGATTCAATTAAACAGTTCGATCGAACTCATTATTCTAGAATCAAGTTCACTGTTTTATAAAATAAACTTTGAAATCAATAAGAAAAGTTTTAAATGGAAAAGTGCGGAGCTACAACTTTGTTCATTAAACTGAAGAGTTCCTCGCTACGAAAGAGGAAAAGAAAATAGCATTTTCTATATTTATAAGTGTAATAAGAAAACTGTGAACGGTGTTACAAAATTAAATAATTTCATAAAATGGCCGTTTAGGGTGAGGACATGTAGCGCCATCTAGCGGTGAATAGCTGACTCGAGAGCGGGAGATTCTGATTCGCATTTGGAAAGTAAATAAGAAGTTACGTGATTGTGTGTATTCATTTTAAAATGAGATACTAGTATTAGTATTTTAGTTCCGGATTTTTTTTTAGGCGAAAACGTAACAATTCATTTATTTCGTTTTTTAGCATACCTATTTCTACCATTGCCTACACTTTTTTTTTTAAATAATAATTTAAAAAAAACCGCTTTAAATACCAGGACACCAACCAAAAAAGATTTAAAAAAATACTAAATAGTAGTATGTAGTTGGTTTTACTGCAACCATTATAAATTTCAGGCTAGTTAGCTGCACAGACAAGCCTGTCCCCGATATATCGCTCCTTATCAACCAGGGGTAGGTAACGATAATACGATGGCTTCTTTAATTAATTAGCCAACTAGCCAACCTCTCCCACACATTAAACTGTTTACGATCCCTGACCATTCAAGTCGATAGTCGGTGATTGGAAAATGGAAAGGTGAATGAAGCTTAGACCATGTTTTATTGCTGGCTCACACGATGGCCCATCTTTAGTACTTGATGGTCATCATTGATTAGTTTTTAATTGGTTTAAAGTAACTTTTGATTGACTGTATTGGATTGTACATGGCCACTTTTTTTTTTTTTTTTTTTCTAAATATAGTGGTTGTGGCGGGTGGTGCTAAATGGACCGACGACTTTAAGAAAGTTGCTGGGACAGACTGGATGGGGAAAGTGGAGGACATGGTGTAGTGGCACAGTCTGGGAGATGGCTATGTCCGGCAGTGGACTGCGACAGACTGAGTTTATTGAAGGGGATCATAATTAATTCAAATTATTATTGTGTTCATTTAATCACGCACGGTTAAACTTCTTTTCAATTTTTAAAAATATTGGCCCGTAGCTAAATAATAATAGCCGCACAGGTCGATCGATCAGGTTAAGCTATGCTTGCCGTGGTTGGTCTGTGGATGCGTGACCATCTTTACATACCGAGAACCCTCCGTGCCTCGGAAAGCACGTTAAGCCGTTGGTCCCGGCTGTCATTCGTAGATCTTTGACAGTCGTTATGGGTAGTCAGAAGCCTGAAAGTCTGACCATCAGTCTTACCAAGGGGTTTCGTATTACCCAGTAACTGGGTTGTGGAAGTCAGATAGGCAGTCACTCCATATAAAATACTAGTACTCAGCTGCATCCGGTTAGACTGGAAGCCGACCCCAACATAGTTGGGAAAAGGCTAGGCAGATGATGATCGGAAATCCATAAACAGGCAATAGGTATTTCTCAAGCGATGAAACTGATTTCAGTTTTGCTATTTCCGGGAATAAAATAGGCAAATGATTGAAATTACATTTATGTGACTACATAATATCCCACATATATTTAGAGAACACATCAAAAACGCGAGATCTCCTTCCCCGATAACGACTCCCGCCCTTTTGTTAGTCCCTTAAAAAGATTCCCTACACCTCCTTACTATGAAGACATATTGCGTTTCGCGTTTTTGAACTCGCGATTCCGACGCGTATTTACGTATTCACACTCGCATTACTCCTAGTTGTATGTCGGGATGAGATGTGAGCGTGTGTGAGATTTGTGTGTTAGTGTCAGCTTAACGATACCAATGTAAGATGACCCACTACGCCGCCCCCTCCGCTATGCAAATGAGACGGCTGCGCGGATGACGTATGCAAACAAGGAGCTCCAAACCCATTGGTGATATACGACGTAGGCTTTCACATAGGTGTGTGCGTGTGTGTTGGTATGCCAGTCGCCTCTAGGCGCGCAATAGACGGGGGTGGGCAGCCCGAGAGGATGGGGTATAAAGGAAAACCATTTACATTTGAGCGATTCGTCCAATTTAAAATTCCTACAAGATAGCTTAGACACGGGTGCCATTCTTTTGAAGAGGCGATCATCATGCAAAGGACATTCCTAGCGAATACGAGTTCGAAATAGAGTTTTAGTTTTAATGATATTTTTAACAAGCTCCTTTGTTTGAGAGTTGCAAGTTAGATTACTTATTAACGAATCAATTTCGCGTGATTCGTCACGTATCGATAGGGTGACCTAAATATATTTGGGGTCAAATATGTCACTGTTGGCGGAGGTATCGTTATGAATATGAATCTAGGGTGTGGGAAATCAGTCGGGGAGCGTTCCATCAAAACGTCATAGGTCGCTCTCAGGACAAATTTGCCGGCTTGCCCACGTCCCGCGTTTTACGAGCCACGCCGACGAAGATTCAGCACCCAAGGGAGACATTCCGCCTCCAAAAACTTTACCCGTTACAAATTTGTTTTTTTTTTTCTGCCTTATCTGCTCCCCGCGCTTTTGGCAAACCTAATTCCGTATTCAAAAATATTTCTGCAAGTATTGTGCTCGTACGGAACGAACGTTTTATTACCGGCCATATAACGTTTTAAAAGTTAGCCAGTTTTGCCACGCGGCGTTCCTCCTGTAGTAGGTATATTCAGTAGCGTTCTTGTCACTTTTTGTTCGTAATTATTATTGTAGTTTGATAACTGCCTTTATAATGTTTTTATTGGGACTTCATAACTTTTTGAGGGATTGTTTTGGATTATTATGTAAGTTTTTGGAGGGTAAACAAAAAGTAGGTGTGATATGTATCTTTGAGGACAGTTATAAAACGTTACGCAGTTGTTTATGGTTTTATGATTATAGTGTTATTATAGCATAAAGAAGGGCGTTATTAGGTAGCTATTTTAAGACTGTTAACGGACGTACAAATAAAATAAGTAAAGACTTAGTAATATCATTCTAAACAATATTTTTGTGTAGTAACCTACACAAAAGTAAACAAATGTAACATTAGGTAGAAACTAAGTATGAATTAGGCATAAATATATAAACAAAAAGTAAATGTTGTTCGTTGGGAACTGATTTGGCTATTTTAGATTTTAAAACGTTCGTAATAATCCAAATTAGGTAAAGAAAAATTGTAAACGTTTTTCAGAAAAAAAAAAAAATTGGGAAATAGGTATTAAAGATTTTTTTTTTTGTAGGAACTATTATTTGAAAAGAACGGAGAGAGGGTCAGGTATTATTAAAATAAATAACACAGTAATAATAACAATAGAAATAGGTGTTAAAAAATAATAAAAGCATGTGACCCAGTTTCACCAAAAACAATTCCCACTAAAAATGCAATCGGTATGAAAAATTTCCAACTCAATAATAAAAAGTATGACATAATCATAGAAGACACGAACAAAGACAATACATTTTCGTTGTTAGCTGCTTATTTTGCATTCATGGAATATTCTTAAGCATTGTTCAGTACATACTAGCATAAGGCTGGCATGTAGGGGCCACGGTGCCATCCAATTTACCATTCATATTTCGAAGCCAATCGGGGAGGTAATTTCAGAGGTCTACGCCGATGTGCCGACGACGTATGCACTTATGTTTCGGTACGACTGTACCTACCTGAGAGTGGGAGGAGGTGTTTTGACTTCGAGTGAAGGTAGAAGGGTTTTCGGTGAATTTGGTAGTGGGAGAGTTGTTTTGTTTTGAAGTTTTCATTTTTATTAAAACATACTTCTTTAATAAAACCGACGGCGAATGACGGCTTTGTGACGGTGCAAAGGAGGAAGCGCCGACAGAGTAGCTGTAAGAACCGCTGCGGCAAGGCTCCTACGGAGCCCAACGAAAAACTGCGTGCTGCAAAGCCGAATACCCCGGTGTATATTTCCCGTCTCCACTACACCACCGACGCGGAAGACATCGTGAAGTACGTGCACCAAAGGCTGAAGTACGCGCCGAGAGTGCAGCTGCTGGAGTCGCATCGCAACGTAAATTTTAAGTCGTTTGAGTTGCGCATACCAACTTGCTACCTGCATCAGGTGATGGAGCTTTGCCCACAGGATGTGGTATTCCGCCGCTTTCGCGGACAATTGCCACAGGAACGCACAAAGACTTAGTGCAACCAAGTAATACTAACATAGTTTGATAAGTTTTATTTACTAACGCAATTGTTATATGTATACTTAAGTTAAGGCATTTGTCTATAGGTCTTTGTTACCTAAAAATAAATGGTTTTATTATTATTATTATACAACATACTTTATTAAAACATACCTCACGAACAAATTATGTTATGTAGTCCCTCGCACCGTTAATAAGCGTAGTGTTCGTGCAGGTACTTTGTTTGCTGTCAACATTATGTCGCACTAATTCTGGTTTGCGATGCCCTATTCGTCGTATGTTAGATTCTTATAATCAAGATTTCATTGATATTGATATTTTTATATGCTCAAAATCTAAATTCAAATGGAATGTAATGAAACTTCTATGTAATAATAATTATAATATTAATGAATGTTAGTCCTATAATTTTAATATTTCTATTTTTGCTTATTGTTATTCTGTTATGTGTTTTATTTTTCTTCTTCTTATTATTTTTATTGTATTATAATTCATCATCATCTGCCTAGCCTTTTCCCAACTATGTTGGGGTCGGCTTCCAGTCTAACCGGATGCAGCTGAATACCAGTATTTTACATGGAGCGATTGCCTATCTGACCTCCACAACCCAGTTACTGGGTAGTACGATACCCTTTGGTAAGACTGGTTGTCAGACTTTCGATCTTCTGACCACGCGTAACGACTGACAAAGATCCACGAATGACAGCCGGGATCAACTGCTTAACGTGCTTTCCGAGGCACGGAGGGGTCTCGGTATGTAAAGATGGTCACCCATCCACAGACCAACCGCGGCAATCGTAGCTTAACCTGATCGATCGACCCGTGCGGCTGTTATTATTTAGCCACGGACCCCTCTTTTATTGTATTATTATGATGTAATAATTATTAATTTATTTATTGCTCATTTAGTGACACTCATTACCATTTTTGTTTGTAATATGCGGATAATAGTGTGGGCCACAATATTGTTAACACGAGGAGTGTTATAATATTGTTACAACTTGTCATATTTTATATTGTAAGTAGCTGTTTATTATTCCTCAATAAATAAAATAAAAATAAAAAATACTTTTCTGCATAGGTAAGTTCGCCAATATATGATTGATTACAAAAGTTAAATGTTTTTATATGTTTTTTTCTATGTTCATCATAATCCGCCTATAATGTTCCCACTTTGGGACACACGCCTCCTCTCTGTGAGAGGCCATAATCCACCACGCGGGCCCAGCGCGGGTTGGCGGATGTCACATGTCTTCAAATGTTTGGTTCTAGCATATGCCGGTTTCCTCACTATGTTTTCCTTCACCGTTTTGAGAACAGTGGTGATTAAATAATTTACACAAAGTCACACAAAGTCTTTTTTACTTCTCCTTTCGCAGATCTGCTGGAAGAAATTGCTTAAGAAATAAGCAATACCTTTGTTCTCAAATTATAATTATATCATATCCATATGTTTTTTTTACTGTAGTATGTACATAAATAATAAAATAAATAAATAAAGTGCCTGCTTCGGTTCGACCCCACTAACTACAATTCGTGAGCCACGGTAGTTACCACTGGGCCACCACTGATTTCCATTTTCAGCCCCTTAATAATTATTTCACACAGAAATTCAGGTTTACCTATTTAACTCAAATCATCCACAATCATAGAAACATGCTTCGACACGTTCTACCACATATTTCCATTAACACAACCAAAGATAGATCTTCGATTTATATTATAATGCATCTACTCCAGAATCGTATTTGTAATAAAAATGTGTGGAATCGTGTGGCTCCTTGGATCGACATTTCCACCAACATATGTATATACAATTTCAATTTGATTTCCTGCAACCATCGTCATTCCATTTTTAAGTAGCAATCACGATATGTGATTCCAATTTTATCGATGTAGCAAACGGTTCCGTATGCAAAAATAGTTTTATTTTTACATCGTCTTTAAGTGTTTTTTTGTGCACTTTTATTAAGGAAACAATTGCAATCTACCTAGTCTTTTCCTTACTATGTTGGGGTCGGCTTCCAGTCTAACCGGATGCAGCTGATTACCAGTATTTTACATGCAGCGACTGCCTATCTGACCTCCACAACCCAGTTACTGGTAATACGATAATACGATACCCCTTGATAAGACTTTCGGGCTTCTGACTACCCGTAACGACAGTCAAAGGTCTAAAAATGATAACCGGGAGCAACAGCTTAACGTGCTTTCCGAGGCACGGAGTGGTCCTGGTATGTGAAGATGGTCACCCATCCACAGACCAACCGCGGCAAGCGTAGCTTAACCAGATCGATCGACCCGTGCGGTTGTTATTACTTAGCCACAAGCCACTCTGATAGGTATACTTACGCAGTTTAATTTACTGTCGTATTGTCGTGAACTCACAACTAAAGCTTTTCCTTTTCAACATACGAGTACTTACAGTTAAAGCCGTATATTTTTTCGATGCAAAAAAAAAGGAATAGTATACATCGAAGACAAGTGTTAAAACCGGACTAACCTCCACCTCGACCCATAAAGCCTATTACATCAAAGTAGATACTACAATATCAGATACCATGAACCATTCAGCCTCAAAATCACACAAACTGTTATTAGACACCGCAATTAGAAATGTTTGCACTTCTGTCTAAAACCTTTAGCCTATTAGAATCATGCAAATTGCCCCAGCAATCGTAATAGCCTGTTTAATATCAATCGATTTTAATAAGCAACGCATTTGTAGGCCGTATTCTGCGGGCCTTATCTTGCCATTACCTCACCGTCACTCAAAATGTAATATTACTTATAATAAGTATTGAAGACACTGTGGAAAGATGAGCGAGGAATGAGCGAAGCGGAGCGGTCTGAAAATGAGTCTTGATACTTTAATTCAATGGGTAATATTTTCAAGTTGGAGCGTAATATAGAAATTGTGTCGAAAACTCATTAAGTTCACTTCACGATAAGGTATCACCTTTAGACTGGTTGTAAGCTAGATTATAGTCTAACTAAACCGTACTCCCATAAATCCTAGCTGGACTAGATTTAGCTATGGTAGCTAGTTCTGTATTTGCATAAGATGGTGCTTAACGCATTAGCGAGGAAACATTCATCATACCAATATAACTGGCTGAAATAAAATTTATCCTTATTATTTTATTATTATAACGTTCGTTTTAAATGATGCGGTTATTTATATTTTCATGGCTGTCATTGAACCATCCCTGCATCATTGCTGCATCTGTTTAAACTTGACGCCAACATATTTGGAAAAAGGCTAGACGGAAGATAATGTTGCTGTCATTGAACTTTTTATTTTACGTAAGGTAATTTCGCCTTTCATCATCTGCCAAGCCTTTTCCCAACTATGATGGAGTCGGCTTCCAGTGTAACTGGATGCAGCTGAATACCAGTGTTTTAGATGGAGCGACTGCCTATATGACCTTCACAAGCCAGTTACTGAGTAACATGATACCCCCTGCACGGAGAGAAAAATCTTAGAAAAATTACTGTGCTGTCTCATAATCTGAGTGCATTTGAGTGGTAATGGAAAAATGACCATGCTAGCACAGTAAAAATTCTTATGCTGTACAGTAAAATTTATTGGACAAATAGTGAATTTTACCCAATCTCACTCAGAAAATTTTCTGTAGATGTCACTTGCACTCACTTTACAGTGACGAGCACAGTCATTTTTCTAAGAATTTTCTCTCCGTGTGATAAGACTTTATTTGTCTGACTTTTGGGCTTTCTGACTACCGGTACGTAATGGCTGTCAAAGATACGAATGACAGCCGGGACCAACAGCTTAACATGCTTTTCGAGGCACGAAGGAGTCTCGATGTGTAATGGATTGAATTGGTGGTTGCAACTTTTTCATATCGAAACGTAGACAGCAGGATACTGTAGTACAGATACTGTAGCACATCAAGCTACCACAATCTGTAAAATTTGACAGTTTCGGGTAGTTTGATGTGCTGGCGTCTGTACATTGATAACATCCACAGGTAGAGACAGCTATTCTATTCCGAGCTCAACACGGTAAAATAACAAGCTGTTGAGTAAAATAAATTAATTGTTACCTAAGCAAATCGACTACAAACTTAAATCAACTCAAATGACAACTGTCATTCTAGGACAGTTTTATTAACCGACTTCAAAAAAGGAGGAGGTTATCAATTCGACTGTATTTTTTTTTTTTTTTTTTTTTTTTTTTTTTTTTATGTTTGTTACCTCATAATAACCGACTGGGTGAACCGATTTTCATGATTCTTTTTTTATTTGAAAGCTGGTGCTTCCCGTGTGGTCCCATTGTCACCATTTCAATATCTGATGATGGGATCTTGTAGAAATCTGGGGAACTCTTCAATAAATAACAGCAGATTAACCGCGATTGTTGCTATAGCATATCTAAGCATTGTTTACACCATCACACAACATAATATCACGCCTGTACTCACTACAAAGGTTATAATTTTTTTTATTATAATAATAATTAATACCAGTAAAACAACCGCGATTGCTGCTATCGCATATGTATGCATTGTTTACGCAATCGCACAACATAACATCACGTCTGTACCCTATAAACGCAGATGCAGCTTCCTGTCACTGATATTTACATAGCAAGTAGTGTTTATATGAATTTGATTGGGGTAGATATAACTAAAAAGTGAAAAATAAAAAATTTTATATAAATAAAAAAAAAACAACCGACTTCCAAAAAAAACACTACAAAGTGAAAAATAATTTTAATTTCGGAAGTCGGTGATAAAAAACCAAAATGCGGAACCAACGACACCGACTTCCAAAATTAAAATTATTTTTCACTTTGTAGTGTTTTTTTTGGAAGTCTGTTGTTTTTTTTTTTATATAAAATTTTTGAAATCCCAACACTGTAAATTTACAAAGGGGTGTCCGTTTGCTTAACTAATAACAGTAATTTCCCTGGCTGAACATAAAACCATATACGAAAAAAAAAAAAAAATAACATAAACATTTATTAACGTTGCTTAACATTAAGCAATGTTTGTCAATAAACCCCTAAAATCTAAACTCTTCAGTGCTAATATATCCACGAATTAAAAAGCAAAGACAAGATAAATCCAAGCCATCGTTAAGCAATGATCATTTGCAACAGCAAACTAGACGAGAAATTATATCCTTAGTAATGTTATAAGCGGCAATAATTTTCTAACCGTTATTAACAAGTAGGCCTTTCCTTCCCGCGAGCTGATTACATTCGTTACGATTTGAATAATATACAACGTGTAACGGAAAGGGGGTATCAACCCTGAAGGAGGTGAATGTGCTCATGAAACTCAACAACTTTCCCCAAAGAACATAGGTCGAAATATGAAAAAAAAATTTGGCCCTCCCTTACAAAACTGATTACCAGCTGATTGATTTACTATGGGAGGGCCAAATTTTTTTTTCATATTTCGTCCTATGTTCTTTGGGGAAAGTTGTTGAGTTTCATGAGCACATTCACCTCCTTCAGGGTTGATACCCCCTTTCCGTTACACGTTGTATAAGCACTAACTGTTATACCGGGATTTGCATGGTTTTTATTCGCTACATGATGATTTTATAACATCTTTAGGCCACAGTTTCTTCTTCTTCTCAGCATTTCGATGGCAATCTCATCTGTCAGCCCAGAATTTAGAAACTGAGCTGATGCTTTGGTAGGTTATAATTGAATACCTGCAAAACTGATGGTCTTCTAAAATTGCAAGCTACACGGAGAGAAAATTGTTAGAAAAATTATTGTGCTCATCAGTGTAAAGTGAGTGCAAGTCATCTGCAGAAAATTTTCTGAGTGAGATTGGGAAAAATTCACTATTTGTCCAATAAATTTTACTGTACAGCATAAGAATGTTTACTGTGCTAGCATGGTAATTTTTCCATTACCACTCAAATGCACTCAGATTATGAGACAGCACAGTAATTTTTCTAAGATTTTCCTCTCCGTGTACGTACCTCAATTCAACATATCCAGAGAATAGTCAATCCTTGATCCTTTCGAATATCTTTGGTCCACCTAACTCAAAAACTTACGTAACTACTTTGGGCGATTTTCAGTTTTAGGCCATGTCCTAACCGAAAGTACCTGCCGCGCGAGTACGGGATGACCATGACGATAAAAATTGCGAGCTCACGCGATCATCAAATCGCGCTTAAAAACGATCGCGTCGATGGCGTAATCGCGTGATAAGTTGCTTTCGGTTAGGACACGTAGTCAAGGTTTCCTCTGTCATAAAGGTTTTAATATTATTCATTTTTATCTATTGGACATAGTTCTCACTTTACTCATGCTCTAAGTTGTAGTTTACGGGCCCCTAAAACTCCAATCTTTCCATCAGAAATCAATCTATTTTCCCTATTTCTTCTTTAGATTAGCACAGCTGTCCTCAAGAAGCCAAATCATCATTAGACCAAATAATACGAAGACCTGGAATAAATCTATCACGGGCTTATAAACAATTCCTTATGTTTACTTTTTTGTACGTAAGGAAAACACGGAAGGAATCAGGCTCAAGATGCATTTACCAATCCGATTTTTACTTAAAATTTGAATTATTTTTACCTATTTCTGTATAATCATTTCATTCTAGATACCGACGCCAGCACATCTAGCTACCCGAAACTGTCAAATTTTCCCAATCAACTTTGAACCTTATGCTTTAGTGATAAAGTTGAAAATCTATTAAAGAAATTTGACAGATTGTAATAGCTTGATGTGCTGGTGCCTGTACATCGTCTTCAAACGTTTTTAAAAGATCAACTGTGTGTATGTCAGAACCGCTAATCCACGCTTAGATTCAGCAACGACAGACAGACTGCTTCCGTTCAATATTCCACTACCAACCAACCATCACCAACCATCTTCTTGTTCAAGCTTATACCCTGGTGGCAAAGTTAGTTGGTGAAATGAAATAAAATGGTTTATTCTGTAAATAGGATATCGGAATCAGTTTTACACGACATATTATTTTTTAAAAAAAAAGCTATATGAGGTCGGCCTTTCCTATCTGACTACTCTTAGAAGAAAGGCCGCAACAAAATCAGGGTCACCGTCTCTTTTGAAGTCCAGACATAATCTTGGTCAGATCATGTAAGACCATAATGTGAGATTGATGTCTGAAATGGTCTTTTGAGGAAAGTACCACACAGATTAGAGTGGATCAGTCCAACCAGCGCAAACATTTTGTCAGTAATCGTGTAGCTCAACTCACGCGAGGCTGACACATCCAGAATCTTTTCACTAATGTTATTATTTTTTTATGTACTCCAGCACAAACTATACAAAACACAGATACTCCAAAAAAATTTCAAAGCATTGAAACGCATAAACCCAATCTAATCAAATCAACAACTACAACAAAGTGCAAATAAACAGACAATCGAACATTTCCTAGATAAGAGAGCGTTTCACTAAGCTTAGAAATTCGCCAGTTTTGTAGAATTATCATTGGAATGTCAGATCAATTTGCTGTTACACTGTCGTTTTGTCGACGACTAATTGACGTTAGCTTACGGTTTTATTACAAGTAACTCGAGTCGGTTAACTATGAAATGGTATTAAATGGGCCGTTATGAAAATTGTTATTCAGATGTATAGTTCAGCTACGGTTTTGTGGATCTTACGGGGATTACATGGAATATTATCTTGAAAAGAAGGAGAATTATCTTGTTGCGTCCAGCTCGTGGTAACGAATCTATATGAATAAAACAAAGTTGGGTTAGTTACACCATTTATAAACCAAGAACGACTGAAACGATTTTTATGATCTCTGATTTGCTGAATTTGTCTCCACCCCGAATAGCAGAATAAATATTAAAATATGGGAAAAACATAAAAAAAAAATATGAAGATAATTCATTTTCTTATACATTTAAGCGGTCAGCTAGAGTTTTAAATAATGCTTTCGTCATAGAAATTCCGTATTTATGTTTGCTTGGGTAGTCAGTTCTCTTACTGTATATCTTCGTCATACTAAAATAAAAAAGAAATCAAATCAAAATCGTATATATCCACAAAATGTGGTGGTACAAAATATACCTATTACCTAAAATTGTAGTGCAAACACATTCCGCCATGTACTGATGGCATGCAAATATTTAATAGATAGAGTAGGTATGTTGTAAGAGACAATTTAAATGTATTAATTTATTAATTTTTAGATTTTCTATGAACAAAAAGAATAATTTGTTAAGTTCAATACACATTTGAATTTAAATTTTACACACAAATTACATTAATACTAAGGTAAGTACTTAACTAAATTAATAAAGTAACATAAATAACTACAAAATAAGTACTATGCATTTCTGAACTGGTAGGACTGACATGATGTTTTTACCAATCTGTTTTATATTCCGGCCCTAGAGATAACCAAACGTTCTTAAAGCTACCTTCTTATAACACACGTATGAGGACAAAATCTAACAGTTACTGTATTCAAAACCTAGAATCAATATTGTAATATGAAAACTATTGAAACCCCTAAACAAAAAGTGAAATCAAAACTCACCATAATTTATTTCCAATTTCTACCCTAATAGGTATCTCCATATAAGTAATAATTTATACAAAATCCATACACTTAGTCAATCGTTATTCCCGCATGAAAGCCTATTATGCGAAATTGTCCGCAATTTCCTTAGTATCAGTTAAACGATTTGCAAATGCCGATTTCTCATACATCATAATTCTTGGGCACACAATGAAATTGCCAACTCAGTGCTTAGTACAAATTTCCGTATGTTTGTTCTGCTAAACAAGACTTACGTGGAACAGATAGGAAGGAATTGTGTTTGAGTTTCTGTGTTATATATTTGTTTTTAGTTTAGTAGTGTTTTAATGAAAGACATGGCTTACGCTTACCTAATCGTTTTTCCCACGTGGATGTCGGAAATTTCATGGGTTTTAATTATATTAAATTTCCGCGGAATTCTTTTTCTAAAATATAAATAAATGTAGCATTAATTACTCCTAATAACATGAGCTTTCAGCCAGTGAAAGTCCAAATGGCAGCAAGCCAACTGCAACCTTATTATAACGGGAATAAATATCAATGTTACTTTGACAGGCCTGTCAATGGCAGCAACCCAACAGCAACCTTATTATAACGAGAATAAAGATCACTGTGATTTTGACAGACTTGTTAGTGGCAGCAACCCAACAGCAACCTTATTATAACGAGAATAAAGATCACTGTGATTTTGACAGACTTGTTAGTGGCAGCAACCCAACAGCAACCTTATTATAACGAGAATAAAGATCACTGTGATTTTGACAGACTTGTTAGTGGCACCAACCCAACAGCAACCTTATTATAACGAGAATAAAGATCACTGTGATTTTGACAGACTTGTTAGTGGCAGCAACCCAACAGCAACCTTATTATAACGAGAATAAAGATCACTGTGATTTTGACAGACTTGTTAGTGGCAGCAACCCAACAGCAACCTTATTATAACGAGAATAAAGATCACTGTGATTTTGATAGACTTGTCAGTGGCAGCAACCCAACAGCAACCTTATTATAACGAGAATAAAGATCACTGTGATTTTGATAGACTTGTCAGTGGCAGCAACCCAACAGCAACCTTATTATAACGAGAATAAAGATCACTGTGATTTTGATAGACTTGTCAGTGGCAGCAACCCAACAGCAACCTTATTATAACGAGAATAAAGATCACTGTGATTTTGATAGACTTGTCAGTGGCAGCAACCCAACAGCAACCTTATTATAACGAGAATAAAGATCACTGTGATTTTGATAGACTTGTCAGTGGCAGCAACCCAACAGCAACCTTATTATAACGAGAATAAAGATCACTGTGATTTTGATAGACTTGTCAGTGGCAGCAACCCAACAGCAACCTTATTATAACGAGAATAAAGATCACTGTGATTTTGATAGACTTGTCAGTGGCAGCAACCCAACAGCAACCTTATTATAACGAGAATAAAGATCACTGTGATTTTGACAGACTTGTTAGTGGCAGCAACCCAACAGCAACCTTATTATAACGAGAATAAAGATCACTGTGATTTTGATAGACTTGTCAGTGGCAGCAACCCAACAGCAACCTTATTATAACGAGAATAAAGATCACTGTGATTTTGACAGACTTGTTAGTGGCAGCAACCCAACAGCAACCTTATTATAACGAGAATAAAGATCACTGTGATTTTGATAGACTTGTCAGTGGCAGCAACCCAACAGCAACCTTATTATAACGAGAATAAAGATCACTGTGATTTTGACAGACTTGTTAGTGGCAGCAACCCAACAGCAACCTTATTATAACGAGAATAAAGATCACTGTGATTTTGACAGACTTGTTAGTGGCAGCAACCCAACAGCAACCTTATTATAACGAGAATAAAGATCACTGTGATTTTGATAGACTTGTCAGTGGCAGCAACCCAACAGCAACCTTATTATAACGAGAATAAAGATCACTGTGATTTTGACAGACTTGTGAGTGGCAGCAACCCAACAGCAACCTTATTATAACGAGAATAAAGATCACTGTGATTTTGACAGACTTGTTAGTGGCAGCAACCCAACAGCAACCTTATTATAACGAGAATAAAGATCACTGTGATTTTGACAGACTTGTTAGTGGCAGCAACCCAACAGCAACCTTATTATAACGAGAATAAAGATCACTGTGATTTTGATAGACTTGTCAGTGGCAGCAACCCAACAGCAACCTTATTATAACGAGAATAAAGATCACTGTGATTTTGACAGACTTGTTAGTGGCAGCAACCCAACAGCAACCTTATTATAACGAGAATAAAGATCACTGTGATTTTGACAGACTTGCTAGTGGCAGCAACCCAACAGCAACCTTATTATAACGAGAATAAAGATCACTGTGACTTTGACAGACTTGTTAGTGGCAGCAACCCAACAGCAACCTTATTATAACGAGAATAAAGATCACTGTGACTTTGACAGACTTGTTAGTGGCAGCAACCCAACAGCAACCTTATTATAACGAGAATAAAGATCACTGTGACTTTGACAGACTTGTTAGTGGCAGCAACCCAACAGCAACCTTATTATAACGAGAATAAAGATCACTGTGACTTTGACAGACTTGTTAGTGGCAGCAACCCAACAGCAACCTTATTATAACGAGTATAAAGATCACTGTGATTTTGACAGACTTGTTAGTGGCAGCAACCCAACAGCAACCTTATTATAACGAGAATAAAGATCACTGTGATTTTGACAGACTTGTTAGTGGCAGCAACCCAACAGCAACCTTATTATAACGAGAATAAAGATCACTGTGATTTTGACAGACTTGTTAGTGGCAGCAACCCAACAGCAACCTTATTATAACGAGAATAAAGATCACTGTGATTTTGACAGACTTGTTAGTGGCAGCAACCCAACAGCAACCTTATTATAACGAGAATAAAGATCACTGTGACTTTGACAGACTTGTTAGTGGCAGCAACCCAACAGCAACCTTATTATAACGAGAATAAAGATCACTGTGACTTTGACAGACTTGTTAGTGGCAGCAACCCAACAGCAACCTTATTATAACGAGAATAAAGATCACTGTGATTTTGACAGACTTGTTAGTGGCAGCAACCCAACAGCAACCTTATTATAACGAGAATAAAGATCACTGTGACTTTGACAGACTTGTTAGTGGCAGCAACCCAACAGCAACCTTATTATAACGAGAATAAAGATCACTGTGACTTTGACAGACTTGTTAGTGGCAGCAACCCAACAGCAACCTTATTATAGCGAGAATAAAGATCACTGTGACTTTGACAAAAAAAAAAAAAAAAAAAAAAAAATCAAAAGTCATTTATTCAAACTAGGCTGAGAATCAGCACTTTTCGAACGTCAAAATTACAAAAGACAGTCCCCCAAAACGCCCGCCCTTCACCACTTCCTAGTGCTTTCGCTGGGAAGAAGAAGTGGCGCAACAAACTCCCCAGCAGCACAGCTGTCTGTTCAGTTAGAAAATACACTTGACTGAATACAATACAAGGTATGCAAAGCAATTAACATTACAAGACACAGAACGCTAAATTAAATTATTTGCCATATGTCAGCTAGCAACGCCAATATACCAAGAAATACAATAAAAAACTATACGTACTCAAGCAAAAATTAATAAATGGAAATTAAATAAAAGCCTCCATGTATAAAGGGCGTGACCGCTAACATATTTATGCAATGCTGGGTTCAGTTTACATAGCTGTCGCTTGAAGTCACAAATGATAAACTAGGACCATAAGGAAACTAAATAAACAAGTTATTAATAATGATAACAATGATAAAACCATGGTCAGCAAGACGACCAGTCACCACAAGCAGCACCCGTTCACGAGCATAACGCAAAGGTCAGCCATTACCCCCCTCGCCATATTTGAGGGAAGGAGACAACCCGACCCCCGACGCTACCGCAAGCAGTGACATCTAAGGGAGCATGACGAACTTGCTGCCGGTTGCTCAGGTAAGAATAATATGATCAATTGTCGAGGTCACTAGCTAACCACATATTGCAATCAACTCATTAGAAAACATTGCAATGGGTTGATTATGTCAATAATAAAATTAAAATTAAATTAAACTGATTTGACTTATACAGCCCAATAAAAAAACAATTGTATAATGAGCTCATATAACCTATCAGTAATTCTTTGTAAATTAATTCTGGAGAAAGAACATAAACATTGTCTTGAGTTAATCAGGGCGACCAACTATTCTTATCGTTTAAGTAGTCGTTGATAGAATAGTATGCCTTTGAACAAAGGTTAGATTTTACTTGAGCTTTAAATGCATTAAAAGGCAAATCTAGCAAAGAAGAGGGTAGCTTGTTATAAAAGGCTATACCAAGACCAACAAATGAGTTATGAACCTTATGAAGCCGGTGAAAGGGAGCACGTAGTTTGTCCTTATTTCTGGTGTTAACATTGTGAATATCACTGTTTTTAGTATACAAGTGTATATTTTGCCTAATATATAAGATGTTGGCAAAGATGAATTGTGATGCAACCGTGAGAATACCAATATCTTTAAAAAAATCTCTTAGAGAAACTCTAGCACCTAGCTGGTAAATTGCTCGAACAGCTCGTTTTTGAAGGATAAATATATTTTGTATATCAGCTGCTTTGCCCCACAGCAGAATACCGTAGGACATAACGCTGTGAAAATAACTAAAATATACTAAACGAGCTGTATCAACGTCAGTGTACTGTCTTACTTTCCTGACGGCGTAGGCAGCCGAACTGAGCCTTCCTGCTAGGCTCGATATATGTGGTCCCCACTGAAGTTTGGCATCTACTGTTATTCCCAGAAAAACTGCCGAACTCACAGTTTCAAGCGCCTCTTTATCTAAGACGATGTTGGGTCCTAGATTTATAACATTCGGTAAGGCGAACTTTACACATTTCGTTTTCTTGGCATTGAGAACTAGGTTATTTGACGTAAACCAATCCGTAACTATTGAGAGTGCACTGTTTACGTCGTCAAAATCTTGTCTATTCCTATCTACTTTAAAAATAAGAGATGTATCATCAGCAAACAGTACAACGTCACAGATTCCCTTTAAATGGAATGGTAAATCATTAATATACACTAAGAACAAGAATGGACCCAGTATTGAGCCTTGCGGTACACCTAACTGAACTGGTAGCGCGGAAGATTTCACACCATTAACATCTACACATTGGAACCTATTATGTAAATAACAATTTATTACGTTGAGAGCTTCGTTTTGGACACCGTAATGACTTAGTTTCCGCAAAAGCGTGTCATGGTGCACGCAATCAAAGGCTTTGGAAAGATCACAGAAAACTCCGATAGCATTTTGCGAGCTCTCCCATGCGTTAAATATGTGTTTCAGCAAAGCAACACCCGCATCTGTAGTCGAACGACCTTTTGTAAAGCCATACTGTTCATTATGAAGGAGGCTATTTAAATTAAAATGTCTTAGCAACTGCTTGAGTATTAATTTTTCAAATATTTTGCTAAATGCAGGTAAGATGGAAATAGGCCTAAAATTACCAACGTCGTTTTTATTACCTGATTTAAATAAAGGTATGACTTTACTACTCTTCATGAGGTCAGGAAAAATTCCTAAATCAACACATTTATTAAAAGTAACAGCTAGATAGGGGGCTACGATGTCTATTATATTACTTAAAAGTTTAATGGAGATGCCCCAGTAGTCACCGGTGTTTTTAGACTTTAGTAGGTTAAAAACATTAACTACATCATGTGGGGTTACATGTTCGAAACTAAATAAACGAATACATTTAGGTACACTACTATGCAAAAGGGTTTCAGCTTTAGACGGGGACGAATTTAAGGAGCGAGTCGTAGTTATAGGTATGTTGGCAAAAAACTCATTAAAAGCTTCAGCTACGTCAGCGGCTTTATTAACTAATTTATTATCTACCATAATCTCAAGTAGTTTTTCTTGTTTAACCGATTTACCAGTTTCATTGTTAATAATTTTCCAAGTCGTTTTTACTTTATTATTAGAATTTTTTATTGCATCGCTTAAAAATTTCGATTTAGCAAAAGCACTAATCTTTTTAAATAATTTTGAATAATTTTTGACATACTCTAGGAAAGGAGTGTCAAACCTGTATTTTTTCAAACCATATAACTCGTATAGTCTCGCTCTACTTTTATAAATACCCGGAGTAGCCCATTGGTTAAAGCCAACGGATGATCCATTAATATTAATAGTTTTGGTCTTGAAAGTAGATTGGTACTCTTTTTGCACAACATCAAAAAGGGCACCATAAATTTCATTAGGATTCTCGTGTTCTACTATAGATGGTGTAATTCTATGAGCTATATTATTTTTAAACATTTTGCAACGGGCAGCTGTATAAGGCCTGCATTCAATTTTACGCGACTGTTTATGTAATGGCATGGGGAAGCTAGCTAATAAACCACAGTGGTCGGACGTTAAGTCAGTTAAGACTAATTTGTTTTTGGCATCAAAAACACTAAATATATTATCAAGACAGGTTGACGAAGATGCCGTGATTCTAGTAGGTTCAAAAAACAAGTTAATTAAATTATAAGACTTAAACAAATTGAGGAGTCTAATACTTAATGGAGTAACATCTAAAATATTAATATTGAAATCTCCGCATAAAATAATACTTTTGTTACTTGATTTCAACCTATTGAGAGAATCCTCCATTACCGATTCAAAACTAATAAAATCCCCAGAGGGGGGTCGATAAACGCAAATTATAATGTATCGCTCAAGTTCAACACAAGACAACTCTATAGTGCGCTCGATTGAAAGATTAACTAAATCTAAACGTTGCTTACATTTCAACTTGTTTGAAACAAGAACTAAAGAGCCACCGCGAATAGCACTTTTTCTCACAAATGCACTCTGTACGGTAAAGTTATCATCATTGATAAACACTACTTCATGTTCTTTCAACCAGTGTTCAGTCAAACATAACACCTGAACATCATAGTTCTCCATAAATAAACTTAACTCTAGCTCTTTGCCGGACAGACCCTGCATATTTTGATGTACAACATTCAACATATGTGGCTGACCCGTTGTCGCACCTAATAGTTTAAACTACAAGGTGTATCAAAAGTAGTGTTAGTACCACTACTAACAGTAATCGAAGGTACCCTACAGGTACCGGTGTCACTGTGTATGTTGTATGCTAAAAGATTAGCAATTTGTCTCCTACAACTAGGTGGCAAATACATAGTATAATTTGTCAGTTTGTAATCAGTAATGAATTGATTACAATCAAAATATAAAATAGCATCACTGTGATGACATGTCCTATTATAAATTAACATATTTAAATTATAAATGTGCCTATTTTGCTCATCAGACAAATAATGAGAATACGGCAAGGCACAAAAAATAAATTTACAATTATTGGACTCATTGAGATGTAACATCAACTGGACAGATTCAATTATGTCCTTTTTTCGTACAGTTAAACTATCCCCATATAATAATATAACAGTTGAATTGGGATTTATTTTTGTCAATCTAATACTACTAATTAATTGGCTAATACTGGCACCGGGTAAACAACGATTAATTACATATTGTGGCGAACACTGATTAAATATACTACCAAAACCTTGACCAAATTTGTCAGAAAATACATAAGTAGTGTTCATACTATTGCTATCATTATTAATACAGCTGCCTACTGACTGAGCTACTGAGGGTGTGGGTGGAATAACTTGAGGCTGGGGTTCCTGGGAGCAGGTACAGCTAAAAGAGAGGTTATTAGTCAGAGACTCATACCTCTCCGCATTGTACTTGACCAGGTCTGCCAACTCATTAGCCTCTTCCATGCGCTTACTCAGGTCTTGTTGAGAAGCCTCATATTTACTGAAGATGTCCTTCAGAGCATATTCCCTAACAAACAACTCATCCTGCAGGTGCTGAGTGTCAGTGTCATACCTAGTATTACATAATTCTAATTCTCTATTACAGTTCTTTAATTCTTGTATTAAATTTAAATTTTTTTGCCTCAGTTTTATATTTGATTTGTTAACTTTTTGGCATTTTAATGATTTTTGAGTTTTTTTAATTAATCTATTAATTTTAATATATTTTTTTATCTTATTATGACTAGTAAACAATTCGGTTTTATTGATAGTGTCATTAGTTAAGTCTATTGTTACAATTGGCTCAACACATGTGGGTCCGGACCCGCTACCAACCAACTCATCGTAAAGACTGCAGGTGATCGCAGACTCTTCACGGGCTTTGAGAGATTCCAAATGAGTTATTGTGTTGTGGGCCCTGCTTAATTCTAGTTCTAGTTCAGATATGCGTCTCAAAGCCAGTTCGTGGGTGTCACTACATTCCTGGAAATTTGACACAAGTTGACGGAGATGTTGATGCTGGTCAAGTATGTTCATATGTTGTACATGTAGCTCAGCCAATTGGTTCCTCAACTCAGTGTTCTTGTCATTTATGAACTTTATTTCCACCTCGCTGTCATCCCTTTCCTGTAGTAGCTGTTTGTTCTGTTTCTTACTAGATTCCAATTCGTTCAATGTAGCCCTCAGTTTTTCATCCAAGGATGCAGCTCTACGGGTCAACATATTGACAGGCAAACCCTAGAGGCACCCTGGAATGAGAGAAGAGAAAGCCAAGTGAGTGAAAGGAATAAGAGAAAGGTATGAGATGTGGATAGTAAGTGCTAGGATGAAGTGAACAAAAAACAAAGGGATAAAAAAAAGTTATGATAAGTTTGTAATCACAGTTATGTGTTGAAAATTTAACTATTCATAGAAATGTCTTAATTGAGATGGTGATATTTAATAATAAAAAGGGAAAAAATAACAAAATTAAATTTGCAAAATATTTGGGGGTACTACTATTGTCAAGTTATTGAAAATCTAGTTTCTAACGTTAATTTCATAAAGCGGTTCTAATTTAGTAATTCAACTTAACATATATCTGTCTAGTAATAAAGTACAGTGATTTCTAAAGGGTCTCTAACGTAACTTATGTGATTTATCCCAATAATACACGAACATAAGTGTCCAGCACAATAAAGAGAAATACAGGCTTGTTCACTATGTTGCTTATTGGGACGAACAGTATACACATTAAAGGGGAAAAGGTACAATACGAACTAATAAGATTTTATATAAATAAGCTTAAATTAAAAGAAATACTCCCCGGGTTAGGTGGTGATTTCAAATCCGTCCGTTGGATGACAGCTGGTACTAATTCATTGATTATTCATTGATTTCTCAACGAAATAATTCACAAACACAGATCCTTAATATTTATAACTTAATCTATCGAAATTAAGCACGTTTTTACATAAATAAACGCGAAATACATTAGTTTTACAATTTAATTTTAACAAGAAAATTTTTGACGGCCGGCTACCAGTATTGCCAGCAAAAAAAAAAAGACAGACTTGTTAGTGGCAGCAACCCAACAGCAACCTTATTATAACGAGTATAAAGATCACTGTGATTTTGACAGACTTGTTAGTGGCAGCAACCCAACAGCAACCTTATTATAACGAGAATAAAGATCACTGTGATTTTGACAGACTTGTTAGTGGCAGCAACCCAACAGCAACCTTATTATAACGAGAATAAAGATCACTGTGATTTTGACAGACTTGTTAGTGGCAGCAACCCAACAGCAACCTTATTATAACGAGAATAAAGATCACTGTGACTTTGACAGACTTGTTAGTGGCAGCAACCCAACAGCAACCTTATTATAACGAGAATAAAGATCACTGTGACTTTGACAGACTTGTTAGTGGCAGCAACCCAACAGCAACCTTATTATAACGAGAATAAAGATCACTGTGACTTTGACAGACTTGTTAGTGGCAGCAACCCAACAGCAACCTTATTATAACGAGAATAAAGATCACTGTGATTTTGACAGACTTGTTAGTGGCAACAACCCAACAGCAACCTTATTATAACGAGAATAAAGATCACTGTGATTTTGACAGACTTGTTAGTGGCAGCAACCCAACAGCAACCTTATTATAACGAGAATAAAGATCACTGTGATTTTGACAGACTTGTTAGTGGCAGCAACCCAACAGCAACCTTATTATAACGAGAATAAAGATCACTGTGATTTTGACAGACTTGTTAGTGGCAGCAACCCAACAGTAACCTTATTATAACGAGAATAAAGATCACTGTGACTTTGACAGACTTGTTAGTGGCAGCAACCCAACAGCAACCTTATTATAACGAGAATAAAGATCACTGTGACTTTGACAGACTTGTTAGTGGCAGCAACCCAACAGCAACCTTATTATAACGAGAATAAAGATCACTGTGATTTTGACAGACTTGTTAGTGGCAGCAACCCAACAGCAACCTTATTATAACGAGAATAAAGATCACTGTGACTTTGACAGACTTGTTAGTGGCAGCAACCCAACAGCAACCTTATTATAACGAGAATAAAGATCACTGTGACTTTGACAGACTTGTTAGTGGCAGCAACCCAACAGCAACCTTATTATAACGAGAATAAAGATCACTGTGATTTTGACAGACTTGTTAGTGGCAGCAACCCAACAGCAACCTTATTATAACGAGAATAAAGATCACTGTGACTTTGACAGACTTGTTAGTGGCAGCAACCCAACAGCAACCTTATTATAACGAGAATAAAGATCACTGTGACTTTGACAGACTTGTTAGTGGCAGCAACCCAACAGCAACCTTATTATAACGAGAATAAAGATCACTGTGATTTTGACACACTTGTCAGTGGCAGCAACCCAACAGCAACCTTATTATAACGAGAATAAAGATCACTGTGATTTTGACACACTTGTCAGTGGCAGCAACCCAACAGCCACTTAATTGTAACGAGAATAAAGAACAGCCGGTCGATTCTGTAAAAATCTCACCATGAAATCCTAAGTGAAGTGAGCACTTAATAGTGTTATCCTTAGCGAATTACAGTTCACTCCACGCTCACTTCACCCAAGCTTTCACGGTGAGATGGTTACAGAATCGCACGGCTGGGAGTTTTACAGCGACGCTAAATCAGATGTAAAATAACTGGATAAAAAACAGGTGGCTTGTTTTCTTCTGGATATTATCCAATGCTGAGTTGATACTCGTAGAAACAACTTAGTTTGGACTAAAACCTACTTAAAGTCACCGACAATCGACCTCAAAACAAGGTTCATTCAAGTCATTACGATCAAACTATACCGATCATATATTTATTTAAAAGTACAGGGAAAAGTCAATTTCCATTCAAGGCTAAGCATTTAGTTCTCATTTACCTAGCTACCATCGTCCTATTTAGTGTAACTTCCCGTTTTATTGTTTTTAAATAAGCCCTAGGTAGATTTTTTTTGTGTCGTAAACCGATTTATTACTGAAACGATTGAAAATGAACGAAAATAAATGAGGGAATAATAAAACGACTTTGTCATTACCCATAAATTATTAAGTGAAACTTTACATAATATCTCGTTGTTTATTAGAAATGCCTTATCAATCAATCAATCAACTCAGCCTATCGCAGTCCACTGCTGGATATTGGCCTCTCCCAGACTGCGCCACAACACCCTGTCCTCCGCCTTCCGTATCCAGTCTACCCCAGCTACATTCTTCAGGTCGTCCGACCATCTAGCTGGGGGGCGTCCCACACTACGCTTGCCGATACGCGGTCTCCACTCCAGGACTCGTCTGCTCCAATGGCCGTCGGCCCTTCGACAGACATGGCCAGCCCACTGCCACTTCAGTTTGCTTACTCTTTAAGCTATGTCGGTTACTCCGGTTCTTTTCCTTCATGTAAAATACTCGTATTTTAGTTGCTGTGTTATTAAGTTTTTCCATTAGGAATTTCTTAGTAAATGCCTAGAGTTTGGAAACTGGCGGTGTGATACCCCCGTGCCTCGGAAAGCACGTTAAGGCGTTGGTCCTGCGCCTAATCTCTCTCCGGTCGTGTCGGGTTGCCGTCCCATCGGAATATGACAGTGAGGAAAGTGGGAGTGCACCTGTGTCTGCGCGCACACTTGAGTACTATAATATCTCACGCGCCGAAGGCTAGTCTCCGTAGAGATTGGCCGCCGTGGCTGAAATACGGTCTGGAGGACTTTTTTAGTTCCTGCAAATAAAATTAACTAATAAAAACCTCGTGGCAGGCCCAGACAGAGATGACGGGATGGGCTGGACTTCATTAATAAAGATTGGTTATTGGCAGCTCTTGACAGAGAGAGATAAAAAGAGAGCAGGGAGGCTTTTGCTCAGCGGTAGGACACGCATTAATGGCAATAATAATCATATAATTAAAAATGTCTAACGGGCCTCTGCAAGTTCGCTTCTGCCCCTGGAACGCCTTCCAAAGGTCTAAGACTTTAGGATCCCGAGAAATGTCATGTTAAAATAGTAATTACTAGGAACCTAAAACAATGGAAATTATCTAGGTCCGTACACAATGTCATAGAGACAAAGATTAAAAAAAAAAACATTTTATGTTTATTTTCATTTAAAAACCAAAACAGGAGCGCCCCAACTTCGAGCCATCATAAAATTAACACACAACCCCTTTATTTACCTTTCCACAAAATAAACTGATTAACTGTAAAGACCGTGTCACACGACCTATGTCCGCAGCCTACCTAATAGGCCACATTAACTAAGAGACACGAAGCTCAACTCCTATAAAAAAAAAAAGTTGAAAAAACTAACGACTCCGAATCACGCATCGAAAACTTGGCCGAATTAAAAGTTGCCTGTAATAAACAATAAAAAATGCCGAATAGGCTGTTTCTTCATTTGATACGAGTTTTTGTAATGATCCAACTATCGTACAAGAACTTTCGCTAGGGATGGTAGATTCGTATTGTGTTTGATGTGTTAAATTCTAAGGGTTTGGCCAGACGGTCGACTAAACGGTCTGGAACGAACGCTTTTCACATCTTGGTATGAGCTTTGGCGATTGACAATTAACTTTTACATGTAACCAATGTAACTACTACTGCTAATTTATTGAAATAAGACCACAGAGAACGGAAGCAAAAGCACCACGAAGGACAGTTGTTGCAGGACATGACAAAACAGAGGGCTTAGACAATTGGCAATCGCTTTCAAAGCCCTTCGTATTTCTACAACGACTTTCAACAGGATTGACATGAGCTTTTCGGTAGCTTTTGTCAGTTTCATACATTTTTAACTTTTCCGCCATCGTTATTGATGATAGAATGTCACTTTCACTAGGTTTTCAGGATAACCTTGTGACCTACTAACAATATTATCTCGTGATGACGTTTCATAAATGATTAAAAAAGAGGGTGTGTGACTATGAACATACAATAGAAGCGAAAACTTATGACTGGAGCCGAGTATACGCGATTCAGCGTCACCGGCGTACTGGACTCGGGTCCAGTCGGGTCGCGCTCGGTGATGCTGAATTGGGTATAGGTACTCGGTAGGTACCTATACCCGATTCAGCATCAACGAGCGCGTCGGTTCAGAGGATCTACTCGAGCACGAAGTGCGTAGCTTCAATCGAAGTTACAGGCGTTTCCTGTTCCGTCTTACTTACGGACATATTATGATTACTATGATTACTTCGAGGAGAATGAATTATCATCTGCCTAGCCTTTTCCCAACTATGTAGGGGTCGGCGTTCAGTTTAACCAGATGCAGCTGAGTATTTTATATGGAGTGACTGCCTATCTGACCTCCACAACCCAGTTACTGGGTAATACGAAACCCCTTGGTGACTGGTGGACTGCTTTTCAGTTTTTCGGGCTTCTGACAACTCGTAACGACTGTCAAAGATCCACGAAAGACAGCCGGGACCACAGGTTTAACGTGCTTTCCGAGGCACGGAGGGGTCTTGGTATATATAGATGGTCACTTATCCACGGACCAACCACGGCAAGTGTAGCTTAACCTGATCGATCGAGCCATGTGGCTGTTATTAGTTAGCCACAAGCCCCTCTTCGAGAAGAATGAATGACAGTTGTCCCTACTCTCGATATGTATTTGCCTGTCCGAAAAATTTAATTTATCTATTGTATTGACGGATCAACTACTTCCTGACGGGCCCGCATCTTCGTTTACGTACTTATAGATTAGACTCCAGTTGCGTTCACTGTTCAGAAAGCGGAAAGTGCGTCGAAAGCAGGTTTCACTTCAAAAAGAACATTTTTTCTAACCCTAAGGAAGCGCCGTTTCAAATCCTAAATGGTAATAATATGACAAAAAGTCAGGCGTGAGCATGGGCCCTAAGTGTAACTATAGTTTTGATTGACAAAGTTCTTACGACAGACATGGCAATACATAGTATTTTATGACACCGTTTTTGTGACGCTTTCTGTTAATTCGACGTGAAATTGAACGTTTTTAGTGTAAGTATTTAACTTTTACATTGTTACTTGTAAAGACTCGGTTGCGCAATGTTTAATTATAATTTCTACCCGACTACGGAGGGTATATGATTTTGTTAGTGGTTTTTCAAAGTTCACGTCTATGTAATGACGTCAGCAGTACTCAATCTTTAATCATAAATTAATTTCTAATTTATATTATTTTTACCACTACGTGTTTCTTAATATTTTACATAGATTTGGTAACTACTAAGTGTGAATTTCGCCAAACTTTTATACCTAGAATAAGTCTTACCCTGATAATAAATTTTGAATTTTTGACAGTTTTTTCACACTACAACTGTCATACGTCAATTTAATTCTAAGGATAAAAGATATGATAGAAGATTTTGGTACAATCAGCCCTTCGTTACCAAATCTGTGTGAAATTAATATTATTAATATTATTAAAATATATTTTTTTATAGAAATGATGACTGAATATGTAGGTATACGAATTAAAGGTGACCGAAAAACGATGACCGACCATCTATCTCCCTTCCTCCAAACTGTAATACGTTTTTTTACAAAACAGCCAAATTTAAACATCACCATCAAACTCAATGTTGCCAACATAAAAACAACTCTTTAGCGTTGTAAAAACTAATATTTGCCGCTTACTTCGATAAGAAAAATGGTTTGCGTGTCGCCGTATCATTATACTATTGTCATAAGGGCTAATAGTTCCACAAGAATCATACAATATGATAATAAAATGGACCTTTAAGTCTTTAAATTGTCATTATGTCTATGCAGCTCGATTTTCTTGACTACAAGCTAATCAATGTCGTATTAAGAATTATTATTCTGTGAGTCATTCCTGACTACGTAACTAGGGTCGTTATAACCAATTTGTAATTGCTACCTACTTATGGCAATTTTTTTTCTTTACTGACTGCAGTTAAACAGTTGTTTACTCGTGGATAATTGACTTCCTCGGTGATGTTCCTTGTCATGGAAATCGTCTTGTAGGTAAATGTTGGTTTGCTTAATGCATTTTGTTTTGTAGGAAGCCTACTTTTGCTACTTTCGTATGGAAAATTCGCTAGGGGAATACTCAAATCAGTACAAATCTAAACTCATTTATTCGAATAAACATGAGAATCAGCACTTTTCGAACGTCAAAATTACAAAAGACAGTCCCCCAATACGCCCGCCATTCACCACTTCCTACTGCCTTCGCTGGGGAGTAGAAGTGGCGCAACAAACTCCCTCTTAATTTTTTTAATCTTACTTTTTCTAGTAAGATCTCCAACCTACTACTAAAAACATATTCCCTACCATTTATAGTCCTTATTAACAAACTTAATAAATACTTATAGTGTAATAATTTCGCGTGTAGTAAATTTCAATAAAAAATAATCAAAACGATTCCAGGACTTCTGAAGGCCTTCTAACCCTGTAAAACTAGCACGATAATAATGCAGAATTAATCAGATAATGGTGCCGATTCTGTTGTACACAAACTAAACAAAATTTAAGTTCAGTGCATCATTTTCTTTCTATTTCATAAAAAAAATAACAGAAGATACATATTAGTTTAGTCCTGTCAAATTAAGATACTCCATAGACAAGTTTAGATGTGATTAAAAAGTTGGCTACTAAAAATACGTCAACTTACGTCAGGCGCTGACTAATTTGACAGGACTAAACTGATTATATTTATCTTCTGTCCTTTTCTTAATGGAATAGAAAGAAAAAGACGCACTGAACTTAAATTTAGTTTAGTTTGTGGACAAGGGAATCGGCGCCAATATTGACGTTTGAGAAAACTCAGAAGTGACGGGCTATTCATAGTTGACTAAACAACCGTTGAATTTAGCAAATTCTACTCATAAAGTACAATCTAACCCTCCATTCAATACCCACATGTAAAGTTATGAACAATTACTGTAACTCAACACCTAATGAAGTCACAACTGCACACGAAATTGTGATAGAATTTATTGAAATTGCCGCTACCCGTGAAGGGGTGTAAACGTCTGTAGGCGTATAAACGTTAGTATTGCCCAATAAATCTTAGTGAACTAACGACTGAATGAGAAGACAACTGGGCAATAAGGTAATAGTTAATAGGTAATACGGGCTGGTGTCTATCTGTTTCCCTTCGAAACATAACTGGGCAATAAGAAACCATATTGGACTTTAACGCGCTTTTCGACGTAATGCTGTTGTATGTACAGACGCCAGCACATCAAGCTACCCGAAGCTGTCAAATTTCCCCAATCAACTTTCAACCTTAGGTATGCTTTAGCGGTAAAGTTAAATATATATTAAAGAAATTTGACAGATTGTAGTAGCTTGATGTGATGGCGTCTGTACGATGTAGATAGCCTTTTAGGAAAGGAGCTTCTGATTTTCAGATTCTAAGCTCAAGTTTTATGAAGATTCAATATTTTCTTTAGCAAACATTACTTTCTTTCTTGGAAGCTGGGTTCGGGCCTAGTTTGGCAAATGGCCAATTATGTTCAACCTTAGACATAACGGGCGGAATGGGGTGGGCTACTTAGTAATACACCTTTGGGTAGGCCAAAGGCCCTTCTGGGAATCAAGGCGTGATGTTTTGTTGTTATTCATTCAGCGGGGCAATTGCGTAACACATTATCAATCGAAATCGGTTTCATTTTGACAGTTCAACAACATTCATGCGTTATTTACGTGTTGAGCAGACAAAATTTTCGAACTTATGAAGCAATTGATTAGCAATTTGCTTCAAAATTATTCAGATTCCAATTGATAGTGTGTTACGCAATTGGGGTGCTGGTAAGAAGATAAAATCAGCCGATGCTGAAAATAGAACTTTATCGAAAAAACAGTAATTGAAGAAGTTACTTCTCAATGTAAGCTACAGAGAGTACCTACTCATTGTTTTTTTTTAACGCTATAACCGATATGCAGTCAGCTAGCGGGATATATAGGTACAAGGTGTAACTTAAATAACGCACAACGTAATTGTCCTTATCATTATGAACAACTTTTACTATGGGACCAAACCGGAAATCGCGAAAAAAAATCAGCTGTTCCCTACATTTATATTTGCATAACTCGTCAAAATGTAGGGAACAGCTGATTTTTTTTCGCGAATTTTGGTTTGGTCCCATAGTAAAAGTTGTTCATTATGATGAGTACAATGACCCCTTAAGAGGTTGTGCGTTATTTAAGTTACACCTTGTATATGTGTATATATTTTAGCATTATGTATTTATTTAAGTATACTTATGTTAATTTTTGCAATTATGTGTAGATATATTTAATATGTTAGTTTTAGACTTCACACATTTATATTTTTCTCTTCATGTTTCACACACTATTGTCTACATTTCTTTTCTACTTCTCCTTTCGCGGGTCTAAATTATAATTATGTCATATACATATGTATTTTACTGTGTGTACCGTAGAGGCGGGTTACTTTGACTCTAGGGCATAACTTTGGCCCAAATCAAGAAAATGTTTGAATTGCCCGCCGTGTCGCAACCGTGCCACCGAACGTCGTAGCTCCTTCGGTAACTAATAAATGGCGATATAGACGTGTACTTGTGGAACTTTTTTACCGACTCAAGTGCACGTCGCTACATGTTCACGCCATTTGAAATTTGTTCTTACATTAAACCTTTCCTGGATATTCAATCTTACCGCCCTTGATGGTTTCTTTGGCCACTGATAGCTGCAAGTGCGATTTTTCACCGATAAAATTCAAGGAGTTAAAGTAACCCTTTTCTAAGAACTACTTTGGCCCAAACTTTAATTAAAAAAAAAAAACAAGTTACGCTTATCATATTTCTAGAACACACTTCGCATCTTATTGATTATATCCTTGAGCTACTTTATAACTTAAAAGAACACTAAAAAGATAATACCGATAAAAACTACAGATCAAATTCGTAAATGATTTGAAAAAAATAGCTAAAGTAACCCGTCTCTACGGTACGTAAATAGTAAAATAAATAAATAAATAAAAAATAATGGTATATAGATAGAACGTGATTGTTTCTAAATCATAAGTGGTACATTAAAAGTAATAAGAACGTCCAAGTTATAATGCAGGGTAAGTAACGAGGGAGCGAGGGGGTTCACTAATTTATTAACCAAGGCTATCGAAGACCCACCATACAGAAATTAGCCTCTACCGTATTAGCTTCATTGTGCATATTAGTATACGACGTTTTATAGTTTTGGTACTTTGAGATTTAATAGTGAAAACTACTAACGACCTAGACGAGTACCGCAAGGGTTGTTTCTAGGCAGCTCTAGAAAAGGATGTCTGCAACGATCTGGTGCACCAGTGGGAGAGTGTAGGCCAAGTAAAAAAAAAAAATGAAAACTTGACACCACTGTTAAAATATGTTGGGCAATTTGTGCATTCTTTCATAGATTATGCATTCAGCATTTGGTGGATCCTGCAGCTGAATCGATTGTATCATAATGTGATACAATCAATTCAGCTGGGGACTACTATGTTTCACAGTTTTCTAATGATGCGGATCGTAATTTGTATCAAGAAACGTTGTTTTAATATTTTGTTTTCCAAAAATCAGTTTTCTTAAATTACTTAAAAAACAAGCACGTTAATCAGTGTTCTCTAGAAAAATAGTTTAAAACATAAAATCACGCCTTTTCCCGAAGGTAAATCGTTTATTTTTAGGGTTCCGTACCTACGTCAAAAGGAAAAACAGAACGCTTATAAGATAATTTCGTTGTACGTCTTTCTGTCCTTCTGTCAAGACGTTCTTTCGCAGGAACGCGTATAGTTATCATGTTGAAATTAATACCAAATATTCAATGCTACAACCCCTTGAAACAGTAAAAAAATCAAACTTCTAAGTCAACTTAATCAAAAGATACGGGCGTTTATGTTCCATATTTTGACACTCACAAGGGAATCAAAACCTATACTTGCCGTTGACCTAGATTCATGAAATTAGGCAAGAAGTAATGTAATGCAGCAAAAGTAAAAGAAAAATCCGAAAACCGTAAATTTGTAGTTAAATTACAAAACAAAATAATTTTAAAACTATTTACATACCTACAATTTTTACCGAACCATCGGTGCGCGAGTCCGACTCGCACATCATCATCTGCCAAGCCTTTTCCCAACTATGTTGGGGTCGGCTTCCAGTCTAACCGGATGCAGCTGAATACCAGTATTTTACATGGAGGTAATACGATACCCCTTGGTAAGACTGGTTGTCAGACTTTCGGGCTACTAACGACCCGTAACGACTGTCAAAGATACACGAATTACAGCCGGGACCAATGGTGTAGTGTGCAGCACGCCTAACCCTATATAAGTGTAACTGCACACATATTAATATTCATTATTATATCGATATTGGAACCAAACAGTTCTCTTTATTTAATAACCACGTCACCCTATTACATGGCGACCCATGGCCAGTTTTTTATTTACGATCGGGTGGTAACATAATTATCATGAAGAGCGAACAAAGAAAATTGAAGCTGCAATCTTGAAAACAAATATTTGGAAAAGAAGCAAGAAGGAACGTGTTGAAGATTAACATGAAAGAATAGTACAAGAAGACACATGAGACATATATAGAATAATGTGAAGAACGAAACGGTGCAGAAACGTAAAAGAAGGAAAAATAGGAGTGACGGTGCCGGGTGCTGGGAGAATGCTCAAGCCTATGACAAGAGGATATGCAGGGCGCCGGGAGATAAATCGTACGGGTCCGATGTGGAGCAGCTGGGAGTCAGTTCGAGTCCAATGCTGAGGAGGTCATTCATCCACGCCACTTCGGACGTCATCGTGACCTACATAACCGTTGCCGGGACATACGTGTTGCACATTGCGTTGTACAGTAAGTTTTCGCAATACTGTTTGTTTTTTCATTACTCATCTTTAATTGTTAATTGTAGATCGTTAGGGGATTTAGGTCACGTATAAGTAAATAACATTGTATTATGTCACAACAGCTGCTAGACTTGCACTCGAGGTTGAAATATTTAAGAGAGTATTTAATAAAACTTGGTCCAGAAAGACGTAAGCAAGAATTGGCTTGTAAAAAATTAGATGAGGCTAACAAGGAATACAGTAAATTAGAAAGTATATTGGCACAGTTGAACCAAGAGGTTAAAGAGCGTAAGCTAAGCACTGAGTCTTGTGAGGGTTTTCAAAAAATAATTAGTGAAATAAAAGTACGATTTCAGGAAATAAAGAGTTTGTTGTCTCAGATAGATAATAGTAGCCAAACTAGTTCTGATAACTTTATAGATCAGTCTAATTGCTTCTCAAAAATGGCTAATTCATTTGACATTAAAACGGCAATTTCCCTATTACCGGTAATAGATGGCCAGGAACAGGTGATCAACCAGTTAGTTGACGGTATACTACTATATAGTTCGCTGATAAGTGATTCAGGTAAAGGCCAGTTAATTGAGTTTGTGTTAAAAACTCGTCTTTCACCAAGCGCAAAATTGCGTCTTAAGACCACCTATGCGGATGTTCAAGGGTTAGTAGACGACATTCGGAAATTTTTGCTGCCCAAAAAGTCTATTGTAGCTTTACAAACGCAGTTATTTAGGGCTACCCAAGGTCGTAGGAGTATTGAGGAATTTGGTATGGAGCTCGAAGAGTTATTTGTAAACCTCACGATTGCACAAGCAAATGATGATACGAATGCTTATGAAGTTCTGCGTCCTCTCAATGAGAAGACTGCGATTAAGCGGTTCGGTGATGGTCTTGCTGACGAGCGGCTCAGCACCATCGTAGCCTCGAGGCAGTTCTTGTCTTTGCCCGAAGCCATTAGGGCTGCCGTAGATGAGCAATCCATGAAAACCCAACAACACGACCAGGTTACGCAGTTTAGACACACACAGTTCAACAGTAGACGCGGTTTTACGAACAAACGAGGGTTCCGAGGCCGAGGAAGTCATTTTAACCAGTTTAACAATAATCGCAGTTATAGCAACCAAAACAATTATAGAGGTCAAAGAACTTCCTTCGGTCACAATGACAATCGAGGTGAAAACACGGGCAAGCAGCGTCAGCAAATACGCGGTGGTCGTCCCGCTTTTAAGCGCGTTCAGCATAACGTGAACGTGCAAGAGGCCAACGATCAGGAGGGCAACGTACACAGCAATAACACAAATAATGATGATCGTGTAGAGTTTTTTCGTACCTAAACAGTGTACTCATTCTATATTAAGTTTCAATAATTTTTGCGTAATTGAATGTCGACTTAGGAATAATACTAAACTTACTTTATTAGTTGATAGTGGGGCAAGCTTATGTGTACTTAAGTATGAATGGTTATCACGGAATGAAAGATTATTGAATCAAATACAAAAGGATAAGATAGTGATTAAAGGAATAAGTGGTAATTTAGAATCTTTAGGATATATTTATTTAGATATTACTATTAAGAATGTAAATTTCCAACAGAAGTTTTACATTTTTGAAAACTTATCTTGCACCGCAGAAGGTATACTCGGTCAAGACTTTTTCACGCGATACAACGCGATGTTGAATTACAGAGATGGTACTCTGAGTTTGGAAAACCGAGACCAGTCTGTTACTGTACAAGTAAATAATAATTTGTTTACAATTCCGCCACGATGCGAGGTAATTAAACACATACCGACGACACACATTAGCGATTGCGTCATTTCAGCAAAAGAAATTCATAAAGGTGTGTACGTAGCGGGTGTAATCTCAAAACCAATTAATGGCCTTATTCCTGTTAGAATTTTAAATACGACCGACGAATCGGTCAGAACAGATATTTCTGATTTTAACATTACTAGTCTAGATAATTATTATGTCTGCAAGTTTGACGAAGACAGTATCACTACAAATAGAGTCAAAACTTTGTTAAGTTCCTTACAACTGCATACTTATTTAAATAAAGAAGAGCAACGAGGCATTGAAAACGTGTGTGCCAAGTATGCCGATGTCTTTCATTTGCCAGGAGACACGCTCTCTACTACAAATTTAGTTGAACATTCAATTAAATTAAAGGAAAATACGTCCCCAGTGTACGTTAAGCCGTATAGGCTGCCTAAGGCATTAAAAGGAGAGGTTCAAAGGCAAATAGAAGAGATGATTAAGAACGATATAATAGAAGAGACAGTGTCTGAGTGGTCAAGCCCTGTTCTTTTAGTTCCCAAAAAGACAGATCGTTCAGGGGAAAAAAAAATGGAGACTTGTAGTGGACTATCGTCAACTTAACAATAGGATACAGGACGATAAGTTCCCATTGCCCAATATTACGGAGATTTTGGACTCCTTGTCCAATAGCATTTACTTTTCAAAATTAGATCTCAGCCAAGGTTACTACCAACTATCTCTTCAAGAACAGTCAAGAAAGTACACTGCATTCACAACAGACAAGCAGTATCAGATGAAAAGGTGCCCTATGGGGTTAAAAACATCTCCTAGTGCTTTTTCGCGTCTCATGACGATAGCGATGTCTGGTTTAAATTATAAGGCTTGTCTAATATATCAAGATGACTGCGTTGTGGTAGGCAATAGTCTTGAAACTCATAACAAAAATCTTATACACATTTTAGAATGTCTGCGAAAAGTAAATTTGAAACTAAACCCACTAAAATGCGAATTTTTACGCAAAGAAATAGTATATTTAGGACACAAGATTACTGGAGAAGGGATATTTCCCGATCCATCTAAGGTAGAATGCCTCCAAAAGTATCCCACTCCACAAAACGTAGACGAAGTAAAAAGGTTTGTAGCATTCGCTAACTACTATAGGCGTTTTATACCAAAATTCGCAGTAATAGCCCATCCCTTAAACGCATTATGCAAAAAAGATGTAGAGTTTTTATGGACTGAAGATTGCGAGCGTGCGTTTCGTAACTTAAAACAGATACTCATTAGTCCAACGGTATTAGATTACCCAGACTTTACTGACAGTAACACTTTTACGCTACAGACTGACGCTTCAAAACTTGGATTAGGCGCCGTACTGTCTAACAGCAATAGCAAGGTAGTCGCGTACGCAAGCCGTAACTTGAAACCCGCCGAGACACGATACTCTGTAATCGAGCTGGAGTTACTTGCTATTGTTTGGGCTGTACGACATTTTAGACCATATTTATATGGGAAAAAGTTTCTAATAAAGACGGACCATAAGCCGTTAGTATGTTTGTTCAACATGACCGACCCTTCAAGCCGATTGACAAAATTTAGACTTTATCTGGAGGAATATGATTTTGAGATAAGTTATGTTCCGGGACGGCACAATGCAGCTGCAGATGCATTGAGCCGGATACCCATCACATCCACCGATTTGAAAAATATGCATAAGCATGTAGTATCGGTCATGACTAGAGCACAAGTTCGTAGGTTGCGTACTGACAACAATGACATGACTTCAGAGGTGCCCTCTACTCCAAGGCCTGATCAACCTAAAGTAGTGGAAATCCTCAAACGACCAGTTGACAGTGTAGAATTAATTGTATTGTACAAGAACACTGCCTTAAAACAGATAAAAAAGAGTACGCACTTCGCCAGTGAAAATGGTAATTGCATTTTTGTGCCTGAAAAATCGGCAATATTTGTAATGTCTCGATCGTTATCGACCGTAAGTGTGTTAGCGAGAGAATTGCAACAAATTTGCAAACAAATCAAATTAGACGAGCTCGTTATAATTAAAAGTAAGCGCTATGAAAAATTAATAAATACGATGTTAAAGGAAATGAGTCAGCTAAAAAATATTCCAAAATTACTTGTAGTCCAAGACGTCACGAGAGTTACAGACAAAGACACGAAGACTGTGATCTTAAATGACTTTCATCTGTTGCCCACCGGTGGCCACGCAGGGGTTAACAGAATGCTAAATAATGTTAGGAAATATTATTATTGGTCAGGAATGACGAATGACGTTAACGAATACGTAAAAAAGTGCAAAAGTTGCCAAATTCAAAAGCATTCCAATAGGCATACCAAGGAACCTATGGTCATCACATCCACGGCATCCACAGCTTTCGAAAGAGTTAGCTTAGACATAATGGGACCTTTAGATGTAGATAATTTTAATAATAAATATATTTTAACAATACAATGCGACTTGACAAAATATGTCGAAGCATACCCAATAGAAAAGAAGGATACTGTTTCAGTGGCTAGGCTATTTATTAATAACTTCATTTTAAGGTATGGTATCCCGAAGGAGATAATAACAGACCAGGGTACAGAATTTATGTCCTCAGTGTTTGCAGAGATTTGTAGTTTACTAAGTATCAATAAACTGCATTCGACAGCGTATCACCATGAAACTTTAGGAGCGTTAGAAAACACTCATAAGAACTTAGGGACCTATCTTAGAATACAGTGCGACAGCAACAGAACCGACTGGAGCAGTTGGATTCCATTTTGGTCTTTTTCATACAATACCACGGTTCACACTGAGACAAAATACACTCCATTTGAATTGGTATTTGGGAAAAAATGTATTTTACCTAGTAATTTAGCACAAATCACATCAATTGAACCATTGTACAATCCCGACTCTTATCCTTTAGAACTAAAATATAGACTTCAGAGAGCCCAAGTAGAAGCTAAAAATAATTTAATACAAAGTAAACAATTACGAAAAATCAAATTTGATAAAAATGCCAATCCAGTAAAGTATAAGAGTGGAGATCTAGTTTTAATAAAGAACCAGGTAGGAGATAAGTTAAATAGAATATATTTAGGACCATATAGAGTAATAGAAGAAACACCACCTAATGTTAAGATTATAAAAAATGGAAAAGAGTATGTAATTCATAAAAACAATACTAAATTGTTTGTAACATAAAATGTTAATAAAGTTAATATAAATTAATATAAGCTAACTTAAGATACTTTAATATAAGTTAATATGGTTTTCGGTTATTAATGTTAAAATAACTGTACTTACTGAATTGTTCAATTTATGAAAAAAAAGCCATAAAACAATGTTTTTTTTTTAAAAAGGGGGAGGTGTAGTGTGCAGCACGCCTAACCCTATATAAGTGTAACTGCACACATATTAATATTCATTATTATATCGATATTGGAACCAAACAGTTCTCTTTATTTAATAACCACGTCACCCTATTACAATGGCTTAACGTGCTTTCCGAGGCACGAAGGGGTCTTGGAATGTGAAGATGGTCACCCATCCACAGACCAGCCGCGGCAAGCGTAGCTTAACCTGATCGATCGACCTGTGCGGCTGTTATTATTTAGCCACGGGCCCCAGTCCAACTCGCATATGACCGGTTTTTTTTATTTATAACCTGCTAGTGTACCAGAGTATCCTGAATGGAGACCGTACAGCAAGCATAGCGTGATAGGACCCCGACCTAGATTAACCGACGACCTTAAAAAGGTGACTGGTACAAACTGGATGTGAAGGTGGCAGACGGGGTTTTGTGGCAGCCTGGGAGAGAGAAGAAGTTACTTTTCAAGGTAAGCTTCAGAGATTACCTAGGTACTCATTGTTTTTTTTTTTAACGCAATAACCAATATGCAGCCAGCTAGCGGGATAATTTGCCCAACCTGTAGTGTCCCACCGCTGGGCAAAGGTTTCTCCTACAGCTTTCCACTCTTCCCTGTGTGTTGCCTTCTCCGGCCAATCGCACTAATATTATAAAGGCGAAAGTTTATGAGTGTGTGTGTTTGTATGTTTGTTACTTCTTCACGTTCAAACGGCTGGACCAATTTTGATGAAATTGGGCACACAGATAGTTTATAAGCAGGATTAACACATAGAGTACTTTTTATTCTGATATCCCTACGGAATCGAGACTTATGCGGGTGAAACCGCGGGGCGCAGCTAGTCTGCCATAAACACCTCTAAGTCATCACGCCAACGTTTCCTCGGCCTCCTTCGGCGACGATGCACGTGGCAGAAGGTGGAGAAGGTGGCAGACGGGGTGTTGTGACTGATATGACCAGCAGTGGACTCAATAGACTGAGTTTATTGAGGTGAATAATAATGAATTTAACATAAATATTACTGTGTTAATTGAAGCAGCAAGGCTTACATTCAACATCAAAACTAATAATCAAGTATCAAGATCAGTCACTGCCACAAAGACGTACACCACGGCAACTCATAATAGGCTTGAAATTTTCTTATAGCTCAACTTTTACGTAGATTTCCTTGGTACGGGGGTGGCTACCAGCTAAGTGACTACACGGGAGCTATTACCTCACTAATCTAAATTGATGGGGCGTCCAGAAACCGGGTATTTTTTCATAACATTAGTAATTTTTTCGGCGTAAAATAATCTAATAAACATAAGCCCCTGTTTCATTACTTAAGGCGTTAGTATTGAATGCCGGACGTTATGGAACGATTATGCGCCTTTATAGCATCATTCCGGCGAAATTAGATTTCTAGGTTTATGATTTGCGTATTTGTGGATAATTGTTTTTTTTATTTTTATTGGCCTTCATTTATAGGTCAAACTCAAAATTATTTATTCAAACTAGGCTGAGAATCAATGGCGCTTTTTGAAAGTAGAGAATTACTAACATAGTGTCCCTAAACGTCCGCCCTTCACCACGTCCTATTACATTATCTGGGAGGAAGAAGTGGCGCAAAAACTCCCCAGCAGCATAGCTGTCTGTTCAGTTAGAAGAACCTCATTCCAGGAGAAGGAAATGGTCTGAAATCACCAACTTGTACAGAGTCAGCATCGTGATTCCATGCAAAATCCTCCGTTGAAGTATGTGAAGAAACTTTTCCATAACATTGAGTTCAATTACTGCTGGTATATGTCATTTGAAATATCGCATTACTCAGTACACTACACTAACACCTGAAATTATGATAGACCTTTAGTGGCAATTTACATTGAACTGCGAAACACCGCTCTTCTCTCTTAGACATTCTCAAATTTGTATGTACTCATTTGAGAGACTTGTACAGTAGGCCGCACGTCAAAAGTGAATCTTTGACCTTGAGCTGCCCTAGCGTAGTACGAAGTATAAATAGAATAAAGGCCAGCTTATACTGGTTTAGGACTTTAGGGGATAGACAGAGGTGTACACCCACATTTACCCGGTTATGTGTAAGTCCCATGTAATAGGAGGCGAGTGTTTTTCCTTTAATCAGGCATATATTTAGAATATGAGATGCTACTCAAAAAAGTCCGATGATCTGACAAAAAACGCTTTGGTTGACCTTGGAATCGAATCCAGGGACTCCAGGGACAAAGAGACAGTGTTTTTCTCTAAGGAAATTATATCGAAACTTAGCCTATAACATACACAATTAAATATAACATTATTTATTGCCACAGAAGCTACGTCATGTCAATGCACTTTGAAAAAACCCTAAATTATCTTGATTCATCATCTGCCTAGCTTTTTCCCAACTATGTTGGGCTCGGCTTCCAGTCTAACTGAATGCAACTGAATACCAGTATTTTACATGGAGCGACTGCCTATCTGACCTCCACAACCCAGTTACTGGGTAATGCGATACCACTTGGTAAGACTGGTTGTCAGACTTTCGAGCTTCTGACTACCCGTAACGACTGTCAAAGATCCATCCGAATGACAGCCAGGACCAAAGGCTTAACGTGCTTTCCGAGGCACGGAGGGATCTCGGTATGTAAAGATGGTCACCCATCCACAGGCCAACCGCGGCAATCGTAGCTTAACCTGATCGATCTACCTGTGCGGGTGTTATTATTTAGCCACGGGACCCTCGACCCTCACTAATTATCTTGGTTAAATACTATTAAAACTATTCCGGTAACCATGTGTCATGGAACTTTAACATTTAGGTACTTATTAATCATTTACACAAGGTCAATTAATTCGAACAGGTACTTTATTATTCTTTCTTTCTTTATTACAATCAATATACGTTGTCTAGACATTTACTGAATTACCTCCTAATTTGTCTGATAGCTCTGTTACGATTAACTACGAAAAAAAAATCTTGATCAAATATGTATTTAGGAAAATTGGTTAAAGACAAATACTAGGTCATTATAATTATGTTGACCTAGAAACTGGGTAATGATTGCCTCGTTGGTTTCGTGGTCGCAAGCGGTGCTATTGAGCTTGAAGTCCTGGGTTCGATTGCTAGGTCGGGACAAGTGCTATTGGGTTTTTATATCTGGAATTTGGAAATGGGAGAGGGGCCCGTGGCTAAATAATAACAGCCACACAGGTCGATCAATCAGGTTAAGCTACGCTTGACGCGGTTGTTCTGTGGATGGGTGACCATCTTTACATACCCCCTCCGTGCCTCGGAAAGCACGTTAAGCCGTTGGTCCCGGCTGTCATTCGTAGATCTTTGACAGTCGTTACGGGTAGTCAGAAGCCCGAAAGTCTGACAACCAGTCTTACCTTGGGGTGTCGTATTACCCAGTAACTGGGTTGTGGAGGTCAGATAGGCAGTCGCTCCATGTAAAATACTCGTATTCAGCTGCATCCGGTTAGACTGGAAGTCGACCCCAACATAGTTGGGTAAAGGCTTGGCAGATGATGAGGTTGGGCTTGTGCAGAGCAGTGTTGGGCCAGTGGCAATGGTTGCGACTTACGAGTTGTCTGGCAACCGGCATGTCCTAGAACCAAAAAATTTAAGACATGTGACATCCGCACTGGGCCTGTGTCGTGGATTACGGCCCACTCCCTCTCACCGAGAGGAGGCCTGTGTCTCATCAGTGGGAACATTATAGACTTATTATGCTTATGCCTTTTTTCCTCGAAGGGAATTTGCAATAATAATAACACTCCACAACTTTCACACAACGCCATCTAGTCCCAAACTCAGCAGAACTTGTGCTATGAGTACTAGACAACTGATAAACATACATATATAATTCTAAATACATACATATTATAGATAAATTACACCCAGACAAAGAACAAATGATCGTGCTCATCACACAAACATTTGTCCTGGGTGGCAATCGAACCCACGACCTTGCGTATAGTAGTCAGGTCCACTAGACCACTAGACCAACAGGCCTGCCACCAATGTTGCAGAGTATCCCCACATTTTTAGCCCGTTATGCTTTTAAGTCCCATGTAAGTAGTACGCCACCTCAGGGTTTTTACTTAATAAACTAAATATCACCTGTCGGAACTGCTTTATCAATTTATCGTGGCCATCACTGACATCGGTGAAGGAAAACAATCTTGAGGAAAATGGTCTTCCGACCCCCTTGGGCAAGCATGGTGATCAGTTCTCATGACTTGTTTGTATGGAAAGAGGCCTCCGCCTCGCAGTGGGAAAGTTATTATAGGCTAGTATTATGATCCCAGGACCCAGATGATATTGCTGAAAAGGCAGTGATTACCGAAATGACGACTTAAAGAGAAGCAGCATAGAAGAAGAAGACATCTTGTACTGACCCCAAATTAATTGGTAAAAGGACAAGAGAATGCTGCTATAACCCTAGGACCCCATAGCATAGTGAGCCTAAAATGTTCCCACTGCTGAGACACAGGCCTCCTCTTGGTGAGAAGGAGTGGGCCGTAATCCACCACGCGGGCCAAGTGCGGGTAGCTACGGGTCATGTCACATGTCTTCGATTTTTTGGTTCTAGGACATGCCGTTTCCTCACGATGTTTTCCGTCGCAGTTTTGAGAGCAGTGGTGATGAAATAATCTACACAAAGTAAAGCGCCCGTCTGGGTTCGAACCCACGGCCTACAACTCGTAAATCACGGCCGTTATCATTGGGTCACCACTGCTCTACCGGTTTTATGAAGTATCTAGGTACTTTGATTGAGAAAAATAGTACATTGTTCACCGAGAGGAGAAAGTGACCGATTACCGTCGAGGGTGTCGTTTGAAGCCCGAGCCGTAGGCGAGGGCTTTAAAACACCCGAGAACGGGAATCGCACTTTCTCTCGAGTGATACATAGTGCTTTATACTACACCTACGAGGAAAATAAAAAACGAAATCTTTATTTTACTTTCTACGAAAACTGAATCCTCAAACAACACACAAATTGGAAATGGCGCCAATGGCGTCTGCAATTTTCACATGTTCTTTTTTCAAATTGTTTATCCTGCCGCCGCAGGGTCGCACTGCCAACCCAACACCATAATTATTATAATTATATATTTATGTTACCGGCGCATAGTCTTACCCAAAATTAAAAAAGAAAAACCACGTAAGAAATGGATTTTCATACACTTTTCTCTCCCGCTCAGATGCGTTTTCTTCCCGCATATTTGTTCGATATGCAATGACGTACTTTCTACCGTAAATTTGATAAAATATCAAGGTACTTTCCAAGCAGGTGTAGTATACACCTGCAGGTGTAGTATTACATTTTTCAAAATTGGGAAAATTGGGCATGAATCAATCGGTCAACGTCGTAATGTTATGTGTTTCAAAATCATCATTACAGTTAGTTCGTATGGTGTTCATGTTATTCTATTGTATTTCACGTTGCTCTTGACCAACCTCCTATTAACTAGTTTTGACATCAATTTCCTTTTTCATCCAGCGTTCATTAACACGTCACAACACAATATAGGTGAATATTGTCTGTTCCAAAAGCATCTGTCGAAAATGTCAACAAACACTTCAGGATAAATTCTTGCGCAGTCACTCATTAAGGGGAATTAGTAACATATTCGTCTGTCTTTAGAAGGTTTCAACTTTATGTCTCACCAATTTTCCAGCAATTATTGCTTAAATAACATTCTTTTTTTTTTTTATTTTGCCCCACACTAGGAATTTCTCCTGCATTGTGGGTGCGTTGACAAACATTTAAACTCACATACACAAACAGCCAGACACGGAACAAGTACTTGTAGGTCATACAAATATTTGTTCTGTGCGGGAATCGAACCCGCGACACGCAGTGCAGCAGTCAATCGCTTAACCACTGTGCCAACCAATAATTGTAGTTGAAAAATCATTTAGAAACACTGTGGTTATATTCAGCGTGGAACTGCATCCACCTCCGCAACATCGGGCAATCCCACCGATCTGCGAACACACTCAGAATACTGTTGGTCCTGGCGCGAACATGCGTCATCAGGGATGCACATCTATTCCTAATAATGGCGGCAAAACCATTAATATATCCGCAAACTTCCCTGATGCACTATGATGCCACGGCAGCCGCAGCAGTACCTTCAGTGCATTATTATATTGAACGCGTAGGTCTCTGTATGGCCGCTAAGTGAAGTTGACCCTACAGGCTGCACGTGTTGAAGGATTGACAGTAAGCTTTAAATAGCTGGCTTCGTACATCGCACAAACCTGCGGGCCAGCATGTTGCAGTGGACAGCCAGCGACCTATAAAAAAAAAAAAACCTCTATATACCAACCTAATTAAACATCAATTGTCAAAAGAAAAATATGTTTAAGGTGATTTTAAATTAGAGTTTTAGGTTTAAGTATTCAAATAATCATATCAAAACACTCAGTTTGTGAGTGTTTGTAGTGTATTGGTATCCACAAACACAGCAGTCCACTATCTGATTTATTTGTTTACATGTTAATCACATACTTTTGGAACAGATCATATATAAAACAGAGGTGGTCAATTGCCACAGATGACATTGCTCATTATTTGCCACAGTCATGTGAGTTAGTGGACTCATTGGCGATCAATTATCCGCAATTTGAAGCACTTGCCATGACGACCGAACGGACAATTTGTAAGCGAACACTAATTGCACAGAGTAGTCAAACGTCAAACTTTCACAGGCAGCCATGTTGTATTTTAGCACGTACAAGATAATTAATTCGATTCATTTATTGGCTTTAGAAGCCAGTGTCCCACATTTTATTTAAGTGTTTTTGTGTTGACTTAAAAGGTGTTTTCACATGACGCCATTAAAACGCGTATGCTTCTCAGTTCTGTCACACTTTTAAATATGGATGCGTAAATTAAGAATATTAATGGGAAACTGTTGCCGTATTTGGTAATAAGTACTAGTTATGTTTGATAGGTGTCGCCCAAGTAAAGTTGATTATAACAATTCTCGAAATGGAATAAGGTCGCATTTAAAAACAGGCAGCCATTTCTGGTAACGGTAATTGGCACAAAACAATGTAAACAAAACGAATGATTTGGATTAACTTTACCAATATTTGTGTATTGTTCCCAGTTAGATAGACCGACGACTTTAAAAAGGTGTCTGGGATAAACTAGATGCGGAAGGCGAGGGATAGGGTGTTGTAGCGCTGCATGGGAGAAACCTATGTGCACCAGTGGGCTGCGATAGGCTGATTTGATTGTTCATTTATTAAGTATATATATTAAAAAATGATTGAAAATATTGTAGTCAGCCCAAAGTAGAGGCGGGCGTTAAAAATTCACAATAAATGCGAGGAATATTCTTGCATTGTCAACACACTTTCTATTAGAATACGAACGAAATCCTTAATAACGCAATGAATGTTGTTGAATCACTTAGTCTTGCTCTTGCCTATTCATGCGAGGTTAGCTAAAACTAGAAATATATGTCTTTATATATCGTCGCGTGTACAGTCAAAGGCCCGATCAATTATAAATATAATTGATGACACTCCATAAAATTAAATCCAAAAAAAAAAAAAAAATTTCAATTACAATGGGCTTTTAGATACATATTTTTGGAGATCTCATTTTAAGCAAGAAATTGCTTGTGTTAGGAGTCTCCGCACTTCCACTTATCATTAATTACTATGCAATTGAAATGTAGACAGACGCAGATGTATGCAATTGACATGGAAGACTAATAATAAAAATAAAAGCGGTAAATAGCATTATACACACGGCACTGCAAAAGAATGAACGCAAACAAAAAAAAAAAACAAAAACAATAGCAGGCAAAAAACTGCACACTACTCTGTACAATTAGCCGAGATTGTCCATTAAAACCGGCAGAGATTCATGCAAACGACCCCAACTACATACGCACATACAAACGAACAATCAGCACCAATCAATAATCTATTGGCAGGCCTAATGCCTAGCCAAGGATGCCTGCCAGTTGTCACCGACAATTATTGGTATCAGCCGATAATAATTGGAATAATTAAAGCTATCTAGCTAGGTTGGTAACAATTGACTGATATATTTTCTATTGGTAAGTAGTTTAAAATTATTATTTTTTATTGGTATTCGTTCTCGATACTTATCATTTTTCTATTGAGTTACAGAACTGCCGTGCGATTCTGTAACCATCTCACTGTGAAAACTTGGGTGAAGTGAGCGTGGAGTGAGTCTTCAATAGTGTCAATCCCTAGCATCAGCATGACTCACACCTCACTCTAAGCACACTTCACCTTAGTTATCACGGTGAGATTTTTCCAGAATCGACCGGCTGGACTGCTTCTTAAAGGATTGGCCCACAATCGCAGTAGCCCGGGAAAAGTGGAAAGTGGGAAGGGAGGCCATAGTCTTGCAGTGGGACAACACAGCCTTATACAACGTGTAACGTTAAATGCGCAAAACCTCAGACACCCCAACTGATTTTTAATTCAATTGACCTATTTCAGAGAGAAAATAAGTCATTAAAAAAATTGTAAAGATTTTATGTGCTGTTTTAGTTTTACTGGCCATTCTGATCGTTTCTTGCGTCTGCGACGACGCTTTATCGAGGGAGGAGTCGTCACCGGGCCGCTGCGCCGCGCTGACATTGGCTTGCTTGACCTATTAATGCAACGTTTTTAATGAAGATTTTTTGAAAAATGTGACCTATATTAAAAAGTGGTTCAATTAATTCTGCTCGTTATTCTGATCACACTATTTTCAGGTTTTGCGCATTTAACGTTACACGTTTTATATAGTAATAAAACAGAGAGAGCCGTTTTGTTTATTGTTATGTCACAACACCTCTTAACCAATTGGTGCTCTAAGAAATAAACAAACATAATAATACGAAAGTGTTAAGTTCTTTTTGTATGTAACTGTACTACTGTAAAGTTAAAGCCTCATTTGTGTATACAGAATACTTTTTAATGTACGGAATTTTGTGTAGTCAAGACTTAATAGAAGCGCAAAGCGAATAAAACGTTTTACAAAAAAACAGAGTAATTTTAATGTAATAGAAAAAAATGAAAGTGTCAAAAATATTATAATTTTCTAGCAGAACCGGGTTATAGACCATTTTTATGTTGTATTTTTACATTTGCATTATTAATCCCCGCCATAGTGGAAAAAGAATTCAGTATCCTGAAAACTTTGTATCCCCTAACCTATACCGTAGATACAGAAACCGTTACACAGAACCTACACTTTCCACAGAATAACAGTTCTCTTTCTACGACAGTCCCAACAGTTCTCGACCCAGAGTGAGATTCTGTAGGTAACCATCTCAATGTGAAAATTTAGGTGAAGTGAGCGTGGAGTGAGCTGTCAGTGTCATCCCACCTGATACGAGTAGGTACAGCCCGCTTCAGAGAAAACGAACCCCCCAAGACTTAAAGAATAATCGCTCAAGCGACGGCGGGCGCGTCACGTGACTGGCCCCGAGCAGCTCCCTCCCCGCCGCCCGCGCCGCACCCATCTCTGTCCGAGCATCCACCGATCCGACTCAAACATTATTTGCATGTTTTTAATAATATACCAAGCATAACCGTATACCAAGAATAACTTACAAAAAGACACTACGTGCCGTATAGGATACGAACCCGCATCACCAGGCGCCAGGCGATCATTAAGACCGTGCCTTATACCAATAGGCTATTGGCTCAGTTAGTAATCTCAACGAAAATTCGAATAGCATTACTCCTTTTATCGAACAAGTTTGATAACGGTCTAATCTTCTAGACATTAAGGTTTAAATTTCAACTTCCACCACGTGAGATACACCTACCGTCCACAACCTTGTTTTACAAAATGCAATACGTAACTCCTCAATTAACTAAAAGATAAGGTTGAAATTAGCATAGATTTCTTGTTTCGTTGAATAGAATGTGCTTGATTCCGATTGTTGCACTACCTTCATTTTACTTCAGAAATTTAACTGCTGTATGAACTGCGAGTTAAGGTTGAATTTAGAATACTTCTTCGCCCTATTTACTAAACTGTGATTGAGGGTATAATTATTTTTCAAATCGTTTCGTTTTCGTGCCCATCAGCTTGTGTGTAATGTCTTCGTCGTAAAATTATCCAATTTACGAAGTTTTTGAACAGTTGATTCTATTAACCGATAGTATGGATGATTAACAACTTTTTGAAGGCTAAAATAATTGTTGTTCTCTGGGAACAGGAACAAAGCATATAGCACGAGAAATATGGGCCTAACATAACGGTAAGATTTACGTTAAACACATATATATTTATTGTTACAACCATGTTGCATTATTACTTACAAGGTGGATTTTTTATGTATTTCTAATATTATCGTTTTCATTACAGAGAAAAATAGTTCTTAGATGGATACAAAGGTATCAAGCGACGGGTGATGTGAAATGCGATCTCACCCAACTGCTTACACTAATGAATCGGAGCGACACCTTGGGACTTACAAAACCTGGGAACTAATTCGAAATAGTGCTGCAAGCTTCAATATGGTTTCGGGCATGAAAAGTCTTCAAGAAGTGATAAACAGTGACTGCCATCGTCTGCGTTATTAATAGACAATTTACTCGGCAGATTGATTGTGTAACTTATCTGATAAAATTGCATTGGAACGTTTGAGCAAGTGTTAATAATTCCCAATATTTGTGGGATCATTATCTCGTAGTTAATCAAAAATAAACAACCTTTTTTATTATGAATCCAGTTACTCTTGTTTACAAGTAGTCTTGTAATGTGTTAACGATGCACCATCTGACCTCACATACTTTTCTAATGCTGTGTTAAAAGGGTTATCAGAAATTGTGATAAAAGAGAAAGATGTATATTGCTATACTGTTATAGTTTAGCATGTTGGTTCTTCCTCTGTAATTCACAGGCACAAATGACAACATTTCATTTTTTAATCAGGCTTTTTTCCCCATAAGATCATACAGAGTATAAAAAAATAATGTTTTTACAACTTTGAAGAAATAAATATTGTAGTTATGTTACTAGAAATATCTATAAATGAACCGTTATCTAATGTTAAACGTTCTACACCTCACCCAGGGTATATATTTTGTATTTAGTTAATATTTTAAGTAAATAACCCTAATTTAACACAGATAGAAAACTGTATTCTCGTAATAACTGTATATGTGGATTCCTAGAAATGTAATTAATGAAATAAATGAATATTGTTTATGCAACATGCTTGGCTGTTCTTACAAACCCCATACTTACCATTTGTTTTCTTAAATATGGATGTTTTCTGAAATAAAGTTACGAAAATCACCTAATCAACTATTAAAGAAACTAAAAAAAAGAAAAAAATAAATCTCATGCGCGGATTTGAACTCGTGACCATCGAATTGCTAAGCCGCAGTCCGAACCACTAGACCAACACGCCATTTACGTTACGTTACGAAAAACTTAAGCGTATGATATTACTACCTAAGGGGGGGTCCGGTTTCTTTGAAGCTTACTGTACTAGGGATTGACAAAGAATACATTTACAATCATAATCGACATTTTAATAATATTTTTTATTGTTACCTGAGCAACCGGCAGCAAGTTCGTCATGCTCTTGCTCCCTTAGATGTCACTGCTTGCGGTAACGTCGGGGGTCGGGTTGCCTCCTTTTCTCTAATATGGCGAGGGGGGTAATGGCTGAACTTTGCGTTATACTTGTGAACGAATGCTGCTTGTGGTGACTATCTTGCTGACCATGGTTTTATTGTTGTACTTAGTAATAACTTGTTTATTTAGTTTCCTTCGATGGTCCTATTTTATCATTTGTGACTCCAAGTGACAGCTATGTGAACAGTCCCCAGCATTGCATAAATATGTAAGTCACGCCCTTTATACCTGGAGGATTTTATTTAGATAGTTTTTGTTTAAATTTTTGATTTTGTTTTTTTTTTATTTGCTTGAGTACGTATATTTTTTATTGTATTCGTTGGTTTTGTTGGTATATTAGCGTAACTAGCTGACATATTATGACGAATAATTTAATTTAATTCGCGAAAAAAGAAAATCAGATGTTCCCTAAATTTATATTCGCATAGCTCGTCAAAATGTAGAGAACAGCTGATTTTTTTCGCGATTTCAGGTTTGGTCCCATAGTAAAACTTGTTCATAATGATGAGTACAATGACCCCTTAACACCTTTTGCGTTATTTAAATTATACCTTGCATAAGTGAGATTTTGGGGTATTCCTCGAAGCGCACCAACTTTAAAACGCACCAAATAAAGTGCACCAAAAGTATTCCTCAAAACGATGGTGCGTTTCGAGGAATACTTTTGGTGTGCTTCATTTGCATTTCAAAGTTGGTGTGCTTCGAGGAATACCCCGAGATTTTATAACCACGTGTACCTCATATTGTAAAAATTCGTATGCCGCTTTTAGCGGCGGATGTATCCTGAACTTATCTATATATACCAACCAACTTTGTACCTGCCTTAACTGACGAATAAATTTCTTTATCTTTGTCTTTGTCTACCCATTTTCTAGCCTCGTCATCTTTCACAAATCCATATATTTTTTATTCCTAATGATGTTATTATTTTCTGCTATTTTACGTCATGCTTTACCAAAGAAATATGATGAGCAAGCCATATTATCGTAAACTGGAAAAAAAAATCTTCTAATAACCAATACAATTAAACAAATACAAAACTTTCGCTGATTTTATGCATCACATCTAAACTTTTTTTATCAGGTAACTACATTTTAGCCAAAATAATGTGCAGCAAACCAGTACACGTACACCAACGTACGTAGCAGAACTTTTGGATGAGTGTATGATATTCCGTCTGGTCTTGGTAAAGAAAATGAAAACGAAACAAACATTACCTTTCTTTGAACAATACTCCCTAGTACCTATTGTTCGAAGAAAGGTAATGTTTGTTTCGTTATCATTTTTTTTTTTTTCGAAACTGGCCATAGAAAATAGAATGCTCAGAAATACGAACATCTTGAAGAAGTGTAAATTTAAGACTTATAATCATGGTTGCCTAAAGATGGAGGGCGAATTCAGCCCAGAAAGCGGTGGCGAGATGACCTGGACGCGAACCGCGAGGGCTGGTTCGAGGTTGCGCTGGAATAGAGTTCCTGGAAGGACTTAACCTGTTAACCGGGGAATTCCGTTTTTAATTACGCAGCATATAACGGGCGCGAACTCTTTCACTAGGACGTGTCAGTACGTCACGCCTGGAGAACGTAATTTCATATTATTCTTTTTTAAATTTATTTATGCTTAAAATTAATGAAAAGAATATGAAATATATGCTTTCGTTTATTTATATATATAGCACAAAGGAAAATATGTATCAATGACTAATACCTTTGTTGTACGAAAATAGACGTCCCACCCGTTCCAGGGCGCAACGTATATTTCAAGGACGTATTCATATGTCCTACCCGTACACGCTACTGATTACGTTTGACGTATTTATACGTCCCGCTCGGTTAACAGGTTAAGGGAGGCCTTTACCCAACAGTGGGATAGCATAAAGTAAACAAATAAAATATTGTGTCTTGCTGAGCAAGCAATCTGTTTTATGCTGCAGAATCCACCAGCTTTCCATCATATTGAAGGTAGATTTAAAATCCCTAAAGACTGTCTGTGTTTTAGTCGTTAGAATACGGGACTAAAACACAGACTTTCCTTCCATGAAATCTTCATGAAAAGGAGACCAACGCAATAATGAAAAAGTGTTTTATTTTTCAGGCATTTAGAAGCAATTGTCAAAAGCTTAGATCCGAGTGACCGAGGCTGGCTATCTGCTGAACAAGTATGTAGTGCCTATACCACCCTGGGTTTTACTCCAAAAAGTGATTTAGAAGTCCGAACACCAACTAAAGAAGTATTACTAAGGGAGAGGCAAGAAAGTGAACTGCTTAGTTTATTAAACGCTGGATTTTTTAGAGTGAGAATTTTGCTACTGGATATTGGTTTTTCTAATCTTTTTCAATTTTGATAGGAGTTATTTTTTATATTGTATACTTTATTTATTTTATTTCATTTTCTAGGCCATTTTTTTACTAACACATATATTATTTATTCAATCAAAAATGTCTTTGTAACTGACCAATAAAATGCTTATGACAAGAGACATTTTAATCACAGCCTTTAAAAGTGAATTTTAAATCTTTATCTAGTAAAATTACTTTCCGATAGTATATTATCATTCTGTAAAATGGAGATGCTAGATATAACTTACACGAGTAACTTGGATGCCCAGAAACTTTTTGTCTCTGTCACTGTCTCCTCACCGAGATTTGGACGATGCGCACACGGGAGCGACAGCAACGCTACTTTTTCGTGAAGTTTTGTCGCATTTATCAATATATTTGGTCGCCTTGCGAGCACTTGCATTACAACCATTAGACGTGCGACAATTGCGTCGCTGGCTTATCTCCAAACCCGTGGACAAAAAAAGTCTCCCAGCCGGGAGACTTTCATAAAAACTCGTAGGCTTGATGTGAGAGACAAATTAGTTGCGGAGACAAAAGTTGCTCGTGGGCAGACATGTTTGTCCGCGGGTTTTGGACGCATCTGTCGCCCGTCTATTGGTTGCAATGCAAGTGCGTGCACGGTCACAAAAAGTTGCCGGCTAGCCAGTAGAAAAAACGAGCGTGGCTGTCACTCCCGTGTGCGTATCATCCAAATCACCGCGAGGAGACAGCGACAGAGACAAAAAGTTGCTGGGCAACTAAGTCTCGCTTGGGCGCGGGCTCTCTAACATGACTTGTGCTACACGAAATTACACTATATGTCACAGAACCATAAAAAGGACTACTGTTGGAGCCCGGTAATAATTAGTATGGAAATATAGGACCACCGAGAGTCTACGTCAAGCCCACGCACCGTCTCCCGTCCAATAAACTAGAGGAGTAAGGAATCCCACACTGCTCAACAATTGTTGTGTCCGGTGTTAATAAAACGGCCTATATTTTAGCTATTTTGACAGTTCGAAGCTGTTCGTAATATCGAGTACACACGGTCAGTGCGATTGGCGAACGAAAAGATTTGTGCAAAGTTGGAATGAGAGAGGCAACTGTCACGATTCTCAATGCAGTGCATATTGTGTGCTTTAACTTAAGTAATTCTTTTAATGTTATTTCAGGTTTCCAAATATGTACTATTATAATTATAACTGAATGTACGATAACCAGAGGCCCGTGGCCCGTGGCTAAATAATAACAGCCGCACAGGTCGATCGATCAGGTTAAGCTACGCTTGCCGCGGTTGGTCTGTGGATGGGTGACCATCTTTACATACCGAGACCCCTCCGTGCCTCGGAAAGCACGTTAAGCCGTTGGTCCCGGCTGTCATTCGTAGATCTTTGACAGTCGTTACGGGTAGTCAGAAGCCCGAAAGTCTGACAACCAGTCTTACCTAGGGGTATCGTATTACCCAGTAACTGGGTTGTGGAGGTCAGATAGGCAGTCGCTCCATGTAAAATACTGGTATTCAGCTGCATCCGGTTAGACTGGAAGCCGACCCCAACACAGTTGGGAAAAGGCTAGGCAGATGATGTACGATAACCAGAGGATAATATCTACATCAAAACAATCTGTGTAGGACTCATTCATTCATAGAATAATAAACTGAACTGAGAGACTATAAACTTGTTGATTAAATGTTAAGTACTCCGCTAATAGGACAAAATTTATGATGCCGTAAAAGTATCGTACTTGATTGTTATTTATTTTTTTATGGGAATGGTCTGGAGTCTGGATTCTGGAGACAAAACTAAATTTTACTATATTATGAGAATACCAATAAATCTAGATGAGCGCGTATTGTGAACGCACGTTTATTATCAGTATATATAATATTATTATAAGTTCTCAAAAAGTCTCTTCTAAGCTTAAAAGTCACAGGGATAATGTAGATTAGCACTGCGATTCATCCAATTCTTTATCATCATAATAACGGATTTGACAGACTTACTTTTAATTAGCTGCAGTAAAATGACACTTTTTACTGTAATTTCATTAAATTATGTTGCTACACCATCTCAACTAGTGATGTGATTGGAACACAATTGAGCAATTTTGATTTAACCATAAACAATTAAATATTCTTTGTATTGATATTTGATCGGATAAAAATATACGTTGTAGTTTCATTAGAATAATTAGGATAATTATTAATAGAACTAGTTCGCATCAAAATTGTGTTCGAATAGTGAATTTGCACAGAAATCGTTTAAACTATATACATAATCTCAATTAAGTGGGCTATACAGGAGTAATTATACTAGTTTTTTTTTACTGCATTCAGGTACCTTAGACTAAGACCTGCACCCTGATTGCGTAACACACTATTACTCTCAATTTGAATCATTTTGAAGCATATTGCTAATCCATTGCTCCGCATGTTCAATAAAAGTGTCTGCTAAACAACGTAAATAACGCAATAAATGTTGTTGAACTGTCGAAATGAAAACCATTGCTAATGATAATGTGTTACGCAATTACCCTGCTGAGCCTAACGTTCAGATGACTAGTCTTTGAAAAAGCCTATTTAATTGAGTTTAGATGTTGTAATACTCATAGTTTGTTAATTTTGTGAATATCGTTTTATCAACCTACTTTCAGAGGCTCGACACACCCCGAAAAACACAAGCTACTGACCTGACCAAAAATATATATAATACTATCCTCTTTTATAAAATCAACTGAACATTGTTCGATTTGGAATTGAATGAATCGATTCTTTTGTCACATCACTATTTAAATTTCGTTAAAAAGTGGTAGCACATAAGCTGTACTTTACTGCAGCTGATTAAAAGTCCTAATATAGATTACTCACAATGTTTTTACCAGAAGTTGACAGAAGTCAACCAATTGTGTACTGTCAACTTCTGGCAAAACATAGTGTCCGACACACACTGGACTCACGTCCTTAACAAACCGCCAACAAACCTCACACACAAATCACCACATTGCCTCTATTCGTATTACGACTAAACAAACCATATTCTATAACAGCTATCTCCAGTCCTCTAGCCATTCGTGACGAGTTAGCTGTTGGCTGTCCGTTCTACCGGTCCGTATGTCATTGGTAATGGCTGGAAGCGACTAGTGAACCGCCTACGGTGCTCGTGAAAGCGTTCGGCTTACAACTTGATTTGTGATTTCAAAGATTATTGCTTGTACAGTCCATTATTGAGTTTCTGTAATTTAGTTTTGAGGTTCTATTCCCTTGTAATGTTTGTAGATTGGACGCTGGCTCGTGTTTAGTGGAAGACTAAGCACTGAGCTAGGAGATTAGCTGTTTTGAGTCCTTTTTTACCCGACTGCCAAGGAAGGCTTATGTTTTTTTTTATGTATTTTTTCGTTTTCTGTAATTTTTGCGTATAGTCGACCCCGCAATTAAAAATAAATTAAATACTTAGTCGTCCGGACCGAACTTTGGTCACAGCGACAAGGCATCGGGGCGCGGGATATATCATAGTGCACAAGTGTGTGCGAAGACATAGGTGCACTCTCTTTCCTCAGACTCATAGTCCGCTGAGTGTGAGGAAAGAGAGAGAGCACCTTTGTCTGGGTAATCCGACACGACCGAAGAGAGATCAGGCGCAGGACCCACTGCTTAGCGTGCTTTCTGAGGCATGGGGTATCACACCGCTAACTTCCAAACTCCGGGCTGTTAGGCCCGGCGCCCATTATCGGCATCGGTACGACTGAGGATTTTAGGTGGCAAATAGCAATATACTATAACATAATGGCAATAAAGTAGAAATTTCCGTGATATGTGGTCGTAATAACAAAAATACCGCTTCGGTATGCTTGAGGCTGGTGTATCGGCAGCCTTGAGAATGCTTCGGGATGCTTCGGCATCCTTCGGCAACCTTCGGTACGCCGCCGGCGCCGAAGCAACACTCGGGGGATAGTTTGAGAAATACGATATTGAGACGCTTCGGCAAGCTACAGGACGGTGCGGCATCCTTACGTCCTTAATTATGCCGCACCGTCACCCCTAAGAACGTTGCAGCATGCCAAAGCATAATTGCCGATAGTGTGCGCTTGCATGTAGGATGCCGAAGGATCCTTTTCCTTGCCGATGCCGATAATGGGCGCCGGGCCTTACTAAGAAATTCGCAATGGAAAAACCCATAACACTTACACCCGTATTCACAAATATTACTATGTCTCATAGAGCGCGCGGGTCACACAGGGTCCCAAAAAACTATTTGTTGACCATACTTGAGTGGCGATCGGCACTATGGGCCTTTTAATGTTTATGAATTGAAAGACTTGTCATATAGAACGCATTGAGAAATGCTTCACTTCGCATAGTATTGCTACTTTACTTAGACAAGTATTGTTTGTGAATACGGGTGTTTAACTCGTAATTGCTTTGTCTTTCAACAACAATTGCCACTAAAACTAGAGTCTGTTCACAATTATTTTACCTTTGACAGGAATGACACCAGTAACCTTATAGTAACAAGAATAAAGATCATAATGATGTTGCCTGACGCGTGGCAGCAACCTTATTCGAATGAGAATACAGATCACTGTGAGTTAGACAGTGATGCAAAATCAGAGGAGAAATAACTGTGAAAGGACATATTATAGAAAAATATTATATTTACTGGGACAAATAGACTTTGTCGGTTTATGATGCGCTAGTGACCTTCAACTTTTAGGGTGATGAAGCAGTTACCAGAAGGCCAATTCTTGTATATAATAGTCGCACTCTCGTCTTGACGACAAAAAAATGTCAAAAACTTGTCAAAAATGTAGGGAAATTGAAAGTATTTTTGACAGATTGACTGAGATCAGACTATGGAACGTTCTTAAAAATACGATAATGGCCCCTCAGGTCGACTGCAGCCATTCTGGAAAGAATAAAATATGAATAAAAATGCTTCCGTTCACAAAAAAAAAAAAACTTGTTAAACACGACATCAATGATTTATAGTATTATATCGACTAAATAAAAAATAAGTAATTCGTCATAAAGGCACAATTTCCGTGAGACCAAACAGTTAATCAACCCAACGGACATGAACTTCAAAATAAAGAAAATATCAAACATTGTTATTCAAAACCGTTATCAAAAAAAATTAAAAATATCATAGATCTTTTACTTTATACAGTAGTCGGTTCTCTTACATGTCGTAAACAAGAAAAAAATATGAGTTTACCATTGAGTTTACTTCTCATTTTACACCAGCTTCCTAACAATGAATTACAGATATACCAAAAAAAGTATGCGCTTCGGGAATCATCGTCTCACTTCGGAAATACAAACGCACGATTATGGGATACAGCTGTTACGCTTGTTGCATACTTACTTGTATACTTCTTCTTTTTCTTCGTAGCACTTTTGTCAGAGCGGTCGTGGTGTCATGTCGATAGTTTCTTGTCTAAGGGCTGATATTGACCTTGTATTGTATCCAGTCAAGTATATTTTCTAACTGAACAGACAGCTGTGCTGCTGGGGAGTTTGTTGCGCCACTTCTTCTTCCCAGCGAAAGCACTAGGAAGTGGTGAAGGGCGGGCGTTTTGGGGGACTGTCTTTTGTAATTTTGACGTTCGAAAAGTGCTGATTCTCAGCCTAGTTTGAATAAATGACTTTTGATTTTGATTTTGATTTTGATATGATTCACCTTACAATTTATCGCCACATTAATTACCATGATTATAAAATCATAGATTAACAGCGCTATATAATTTTAAAAAAATGTTCAAAACTTTTGACTGACATAATTATGACGATCTGAGACCAGAGTAGGTGCGACAGAGAGAAAACTTCGGACAAACCCGCAATTAAAAGACATAAAAGCTTTGCCTCTGTTACTCGAAGATTAGCGAAGCGCACACATTTTTTGATTTACCTGTACGTTGACTTTTTCTTAACGTTTTTTTTACTGGCCAGTTTTACTTTTTTTGTGTCATACCTTTATGACAATTTTATTAAGTCTGGGGCGTTGCCTTGTACCTACGCTCATTCATTAAAATGATATGCGTGGTTGAGACGCTCCACCACTTTTTATTTAGGTTTGTCATCTTATATGGTTTGTGAACGGCTATTCATATACTAGAATATTGTAATATTAAAGTTATTAGATGCGTTATTACGTTCTCCCGAGTCTCAAAAGGCGAATTTAATGTAGCGTTATGATTGCTTGTTTTTTCTGAGATTAATGTATTTTTTTCCTTTGCTTTAAACGGTTTTTCATTATCAAGTTATTGAACTGAAGAAATTTTAATTTAAGTTGTAGTTTAACATACGTTTAGGAACATACACTAGTTTATTTAGTTCACAAAAAAAAGAACTTACGAAAACGTCTCAAATTCTAAATAAAATAAATCATTTCACACCAAAAGCAACCCATCTGGCGTCTCATCAACACACGCATCTCCTTATCAGTCCGATCGCTGCGCAGGCGCATCCCCACGAATTATTTCATTACGGGCGGCGTCTGAACAATGGGCACGTGACCGACTTCATACCTACACCTGCGTCATCTGAGGATTCGGGGTTTTTGAAGTTGTGTAGGTAGGTGCTTATGTATTTGCAGTGCAATGATGTGCAAGCGCATCTGTGATAATGTGAATGCTTTGACAGCATTATTTTTGATATAAACATAAAATTTAGGTACGTACACTGCTACAAGCATCTTTCGGCGCTGGAATGACGTTGACAGGGTGGCGCTGTCGGTAAACATTTTGTGAAATTGTTTTGTGAAATGTATTTAAAAAACAAGATGGCGTTATTAGTTCCGATTTTAACGTACAGCTAGAGGCTACTATTACAATGAGTTAATTTCCAGGCGTTCGTTTCCAGGTTCGTTTAATGCTAGCTACAGACAGCGAAACATAACATAATAGGTACATCATCACGTTTGTATTACCTGGAATGGTAAGCAGAAGTGTGCTATGGTATATCGTTCACCCACATTTGGCCAGTTAAGTTTATGCATGAATAATAATAATAATGTTAAGTGCATGAAAATGATGATTAACTTTTTAAAAAATAATATATTACACGGTTGCAGGGATGTTGACGACATCCTGTTACCATGAATTCAGTACACGTACTGTACACAGTACGAAAAATTTCAACGCAGGGGAGTTCAGAATCATGTACTGAATTCATGGTAACAGTTTGCGTGTTGATGTCGGGATGCCACCCTGTATAGTAAGTATGAGTTCTACTTTCTCTGGCCAAGGATGTCATAAGAGAATACTTCTTGTAGGTGTCTACTTATCTAGATATTCCGATTTTCCTCAGTACTTCGTAAAAAGCAGCTTTCAACACCTTCCACAAAAAGATAAAACAAAAACACATTTATCTCTGTTACACCAACATCAGATTAACGTGGTTTTAGTGTCATGCTCATACCTAATTGTGATTCTACCCACACGGCCGCTCCTTTCCTCCAAGAATGCATAAAAATATATAGCTGCAAGCCTTTTTTCGCACGGGGAATATTATCGTGTGCTTAAGTAATTGCTGTAGGTACTTGCAATAAGATTGCAGAGCTGTGATGTCATTTTGTTTTTTTAAGGACATTTATTTTGGTTGTTAGGTGCTAGTTGCGCCATCTGTTGGTGAGTAGGTGGAAATAACAATGATTTTTTTATTTGAATGCATGTTGAGTTTTTAAGTTCATTTTCATGGTTTTTAGGGTGTCTAGAGGTTAAAGAATATAAGATCAATGTGTGTGCTGAAATAATCTAAGAAAATTCCTGAAAATTGCTATGACATAGTTATAGAAAAAAAAAAAACTCTTGCAGCTTAATCGTCTTTGGAGACCATCAGTACTCCAAATTGTTGGAAAACAATAATGTGAAATACCAACTACGTATAGAAAGAGAACTAATTGCGGAAAAACTAGAACGTTGGCGTGATTTAATCAGGGATGAATAGTAATCCGTCGAGTTCCAGAGCAATTGTTCAAATATTTTCTAGCACCACATATACTCCAATTCCTTAACTCCTCCCTTATCTAATTAAAAAAGTTAAGTAATCCCCTCCCATTCTTCGTTATAATTCAGCCGTGTGGTACAAAGGATTCCTAGCGTTTCAATTAAGGCGAGCGGTTTCGTTAATCTCAGTTTAAATTTAACGCAAGTTTAAAGTTGTAACATACGCCACGCGCGGGCCACCCGACCAGAGGTATTGAATGTTTAGAGCCTTTTGAAGTTACCCTTATTGGGCAGTTTGGCTCCTGACAATGTGCTCAGTTTGCTTGCTTGAATTTTGGTGGTGATTGCTATCAAAAAACGGTTCAATAGACATGTAATTAACGGTATGTTAATGTATGTAGGAATATGCCAGCTTCTTTCACATTTTTTTTAACCCGTCTCTCAGAAGGGTTAATTTTAACCCGGCGTGTTTAACGTAAAAATTTGTAACACGGAGCATAAGGTGGGTGTGACAAACCCATAATTATGATATATTAAACATTTTTACGGTTTAATATTGATTTTAAATTATTTTCTTAAATTTACAATACATCACCATCTCCTTAACCTTTTCCCAACTATGTTGCGGCCGGCTTCCAGTCTAACCGGATACAGCTGAATACCAGTACCTATTTTACATGGAGCGACTGCCTATCTCACCTCCACATCCCAGTTACTGAGTAATACGATACCCCTAAAAAAAGGGGTATCGTATTACTGAGTAACTTGGTAAGACTGGTTGTCAGACTTTCGGGCTGCTGACGACCCGTAACGACTGTCAAAGATCCACGGATGACAGCTGGGACCAATGACCTAACGTGCTTTTCGAGGCACGGATGGGTCTTGGTATGTGAAGATGGTCACCCATCCACGAGCCAATCACGGCAAGCGTAGCTTAACCTGAACGATCGGACCGTGCGGCTGTTATTACTTAGCCACAAGCCCCTCAAATTTAAAATATATTTGAAAACAAAAACGTATATGTCACAAAATATCGATCGATTTATTAGCTTCTGGGTGTATTATACCCAACCTTACGCTGGGCGGGTTAGAAGAATCCTTCTTAAGTCCAGTTCACTACACGTCTATAAGGGATATATCTTACTAACTTACTTAATAGCTTAGCCTGGAATTCTTCATAGCAGCGAAACTACTTCTTTCCATGTCTTTCAAAAGTAGTCGATTTATTCTAAAAACTTACTGTGAAAACGTAGGCGAAGTAAGCTGACAATAGTGTCAAACCCGTCGCATTAGTCGGAATGACAGCTCACTTCACTAACGTTTTTACGGTGATATTTTTACAGAAAAAAACAGCTGAAACAAAGTTTCCGCATCAATTTGACCCAATCCAAAAACATCACAGATCGAACACCTAACCTAAAACTGCGGAAATCCTCACAATAAACGTTACAACTACTTAAGGTTCGTGCATCATGGACCAATAAACAAAGGAATTAATGACTCATGCCGACGAAACACCGATTTTAATGCTTCGTGACGACCTGTGACAACCCATCTGTTTATTTGTTATTGAAATACGATTGTTTCGTGTTGCTGTCAGTTAGGTACATGAAAACAATGCAGTACATGATGTAGTGGCAGCGGTGAAGGTTTTTCGGTAGGTGCACATTTGAGGTTACTTTTCGTGCGTAAATTGGTATTGTTATCAGAAGTTCTTCGATAGCGTGCATGGAAAAATAAACCACTTCAGCTTAAGCAGCTATTCGAATCTCGTGCCAAGGGTAGAGCGACGATATTTGATGTCTGGCTAGTGATAGATGTATGGGCGGGCCCGAGGATCAACGTCATTGGAATGTAATTTAAGAAACCTATGTCCAGCAGAAAAAAGATGAAAAATGTATGTTAGATGCTAAGGACGATAATGAGGTTATTTTCATTGATTTTGGAAATAACCGTAGTTTTAAGCCTAGAAATAAATCTAGCACCTTCCAAATTGCAATAATCTATAACGTATTCACCACACACTTTTTCCAAACGTATAAGATATTCCGTTTGCGTTTCGTAGCCAAATAAGTACCTAACTAAAGAGACAATTATTTCACCACACGATGATATACACATCCATATGTACCTACTAGTAATTGATACACAAAGGGAAATTTAAAATGTAATAAACCTTGTAATCAGCTGATTAAAGTCAATTAAACTTCGGTGCCACGCGCCCTATGTTAATATCTCCGGCCAGAGGAATATAAAATACTTAAAACATTTTTTTCGACGAAATTGGGTAACTTATTAAGCATATTTTTACATAAAAGTTGTACATAGCACTTAATATTCGCGTCAGCAAGGCGGCACGTATCCGTGCGTCATGGGCTTAGAGATACACGAAATTAGAAAATTTGGATGGGCGATCTATATAGGGAAAAAAAAAAAAAAAATCAGCTGTTCCCTACATTTTGACGACTCGTACGAACATAAATGTAGGGAACAGCTGATTTATTTTCGCGATTTCGGATTTGGTCCCATAGTAAAAGTTGTTTGTTGTCATGAGTAGAATCATGTGTTTAAGTATCGGTCACTAATTACCAATCACCCTATATATGTAGGAAAATCTTACCTGTCAAGTTTAGTTTTCGTATTTTTTCCTTTTAGCTCCTTTTTAACCTGACTAATTTGTAACGATTCATTATCATCGTCATCGTCAGTCTATCAGTTCACTGCTGGACATCGGTCTTTCCTATTGCACGCCATTCAACTCGATCTTTGGCGACACTCATCCAACTGTCTCTCGTAATGATTAGTAATCCATTAAATGGCGGTTTTCTATAAAGTTAGAGTACTTGAGGTTTTCACAATGGGTAACAACGATTTAATAACGAAATCATGGCCAGTCTGTAGTTACCAAATTGGCATTATAAATTAATGTAGAAATCGCCCTAGAATTTTTTTACCTGCGTGCGTTTACCTCAAAATTAAATATTTTCTCAATGTTATATGTTAATTTCAGCACATTTTTTTTCGGTTCATCACATCCCATTGCCTACGTATCTACAAACATATTCCTATACCAAAACATCTAATCTCACCACCGCCTAACTTCTTACCTCCTTGCACCCAACATTATTCATGCGGCTCGCTATTTGTATTAGTTACAAATGAACGGTTCCCGAAATAATTTAAATGCTAATTCAATAATTAAGTCGATCCGCCGGTAACAGAGCGTGCCTCAAAATGGCTATTGATTCGACAATGCGTTGGTACCAACTATAGTTGGGTTTACTGGTATTAGCATATACACAATCGTTGATAGTCGCTATCATGCTAATAGGTAAAGTTATGTGGGAATTTTACGTGGATGACGATGGCTGAAGGTTTTAAGTCTTTGTGAATGGGTATATTGTGTAATCACAATATTCATACAACTTTATGATGACATAAATTCTGTTAAAGTAGATAGATAACGATTGTGACGATTCATAACATACTGATGTAATTTTTTTTTTAGGTTTTCCAATTTAAGGTGTAAAACATATTTACATTCTGTTAGTATGAAGCAGATTGATTAATACCTGATGGGACTTTTTTAGGTTTTTCATTTCTCGGTGTTAATCATTTTTACAGACAGTAGGTACTGTGAAGTTCTCTTTACAGGTGGCAATTGTATTCCCATCAGGTGTTGTCGTAACTATTGTCATGAATGCGATTGCCAAGTGGGTCCGGTCATTGCATTTGTTTATTTTATTGATGCTGTAGTATTGTATAACTCCCATGTTTGGTTACCTTTACCGGTCAAACACATACAGACGTTTTTACATTTCTATAATAAAACCAACAACCTTTTTTGTTCAGTCTTTGGCAATGGTATACCTATGTTTTTCAACAATTATCATCATCATCATCATCTTGGGGTCGGCTTCCAGTCTAACCGGATGCAGCTGAATACCAGTATTTTACATGGAGCGACTGCCTATCTGAGGGGCCCGTGGCTAAATAATAACAGTCGCACAGGTCGATCGATCAGGTTAAGCTACTCTTGCCGCGGTTGGTCTGTGGATGGGTGACCATCTTTACGTACCGAGACCCCTCCGTGCCTCGGAAAGCACGTTAAGCCGTTGGTCCCGGCTGTCATTCGTAGATCTTTGACAGTCGTTACGGGTAGTCAGAAGCCCGAAAGTCTGACAACCAGTCTTACCTAGAGATATCGTATTACCCAGTAACTGGGTTGTGGAGGTCAGATAGGCAGTCGCTCCATGTAAAATACTGGTATTCAGCTGCATCCGGTTAGACTGGAAGCCGACCCCAACATAGTTGGGAAAAGGCTAGGCAGATGATGACTGCCTATCTGACCTCCACAACCCAGTTACTGTTTGTGGAGTTACTGGGTTTTCCAACAATTATATAGAGTAAAAAGGTATTTACTTTGTAGATAATCCAATTACACACACATTACATACTCAAATTCTTCATCACCCATCCAACCCTTCAGTACCCCTAAAACAAAACACAACGGCATACCTCACAAGTACATTGCTGCTAACAACCCGTAAATAAATTAAGCCTAGTGCAGACGAAGTCGCGGGAGCAAATTAGTCGGCTCTTTGTGCAATCAAGCGGGCCCTTCGCGCCCTAATGAATATGAATACGGGTGAATACGCTCCGAATGGTGGAACCCGGCCGAGCACGTCGACGCAACTCATTATATTGGGTGTCTGTTGCACTGTAGCGTAATGTATAGAAGAGTTGCGAACTTTGTTACGATGTTTACTTTTTTTTACAATTCTTATTCTTATGACAGCCAGTTCATAACACTGTAAAAATATTACGTGAAAACTTAGGTGAAGTGGACTTGAAGTAAGCTGTCAGTAGTGTCAATTCCTAGCATCGGGTGGAATGACAGATCACTTCAAGCTCACTTCAGCTAAGTTTTCACGGAGGTTTTTTAGTGAATAAACAGCCCGAGTGCACGAGTTGGTTTAACTATGTAAGGGGAAAGATGAACCGTATTTTAAGATGCCCGTCAGAGGTTACAAAAGCTCAAATTAGTCAAATAAAATGGCTAAGCTAGATAAATTAACATGGTAGGCATCAATATTGTTTCCGTGTTTTCTGTAAAGTTTTATTTTTCAGGGGCGTCCAATTCGATTGCAAAAAAGTATGACTTCTTAATCCTGTAATAATTATATCTAATGTTAGGTATAAAAAGTAACGTTAAACTTAGTTTCACAATTTTTTCGAAAATTATTACAGAAAACAGTGTTCTTCTTCTTCTCATTTATATGTGTCATTTTTATAGTGAAAATAATAATAATAATATTCCACAACTTTCACACAACAGCATCTAGTCCCAAACTAAGCAGAGCTTGTGCTATGAGTACTAGACAACTGATAAACATACATATATATTTCTAAATACATACATATTATAGATAAATTACACCCAGACAAAGAACAAATGATCGTGCTCATCACACAAACATTTGTCCTGGGTGGGAATCGAACCCACCCACCCATTGCGTATAGTAGTCAGGGCCACTGACCACTAGACTAGGCCTGCCAAAATAATAAAGAGCATTCAATTATTTTTCATTTTGGTTTTAGATACGTTTTGGTAGATTCGCGTCGGTGTAACAAGCGGCAATCTTACAGTTATGAATACGCAAATTCAACTTCTGTTTCACGGTAGTACCGTGTCTGTTCATTTAGTGGCGATCTGGTGAATTTGTGATCGTCCTATTACCAGGCAACTCCTGATATATGAATATTTTGAAGACTGTTGCGTGTGCCCAAAGCCACTGTTTCAGGATTTGATGGTTGCAATTCTAAAAGCTAGTGAGAAAGGCTTCATATTTTTCTTTGTGAATCAAAATATTTTGTTTATTTTTATTAATGTACTGGACGTTGCTAAAGTCAATTTAGAGCAAACTGATTCTTCATGAGATAGGTAATAAATATAGTAGCAGATAATATATTGTATGATAAATCAAGTGGTAAATGTAAATTGTTAAACTGGAAAATAAAGATTTTAATATCGTCGGCTTAGAGTGTAAACCTGCTAACTCCACTTTTGGGCAAAATTACATTTTTATACAATCTGTAAGAGAAAGTTGAGCCACACGGACAGTAAAACCAGCTAAACTCAGTCTCAACGTAAAATCGGCAAAAAAGTGTGATGCGTAAAACAGCCAAATCCATTTCATTCAAATTGCGCGGCTAACTCCATGATACAAGAGCATGTTCAGTTTTGACTTCCGATGCTATTGAGACAGGCTCTGCTGATGCGGTGATAGTTAACGATAACTGCACTGTTATTACCGGTTCTAGCTCAGTACATCTATCAAATCAAATTGAAGACCCCATATCCGATGAAAGTGACCAAGAAGCCTTAGTACAGTTAGTACCTTATTCACATGATATAAATTCTGAATCAGACTCTGGTTCTGATGATAACTATCCAGAAAGAAGTGCTAGACGAAAAAAACGAGCACAGGTTAAGAAATCTAATTGGTTTGCAGAAAAAAACCGAAAACTACGAGAGGCTGGCAAAAAATATTATGGAAGGAAAAGAGAAGAATCCTGGAATTATGAGGTTCCAAGAGAGTCACGGAAAATAAAAGCTAGATGCAAATGTAAAGAAACTGCAGCAGGTATTCTTAAGTGTACCTACCAATTTGACAGAAGAGGACAGAAAATATATCTTTAAAACCTGGAGTATGAGTTGGCCTGAAAAACAGATTTACGTTGAGTCTTGTGATATCTGCACCAGTAAAAAGACAACGAGGTAGAAAAAATGCTGGGGAGTCTAGGAGAGGTCAGTCTTTGATCTATTATCTAAAATTACGAGATCAAAGACTAAGAGTATGTAGAACAATGTTTCTACATACTCTTAGCATAGGAAGATATACGGTGTTGAATTGGAAAAACAATGGTTTAAGACGATGCACAGAAAAATCTCGTGACAAAAATCAAGAGCAACCAACTACTTCGAAGCCATTTGCAAAAGAGCGTCAAGAATTATTCAGTTTTTTGGACTCTTTACCTGTCATAGAGTCACATTACTGCCGAGCAACAACTGAAAAAAATACCTTTTAGCTGAATGGACATTAAAGAAAGGTGTTTATGACTTTTACGTAAAAAATTGGTGTGAACAACATGACGTAAAACCTCTTTCTATCACTATCTTCAATGAGGCATTTGATACTAGAAACTTAGGACTAATTCTTCAAAAAGTTCAATGAGGTTCAATTTTATAAAAGCATTCGTCCTGGCCGATCTAAAGGAGATGCTAAGGTTAGAGATATCAGGGCTCTTCGCTACACTCCAAATGGAGATATTTATTATAAACTGAGATTCCCAGATGAGTGGAAAATATTACCACAAAGAAAATCCTCATCGGTGACACCTGTGCCATTTACTGGTCTATAAAATTTATACAGTGACAGGCCTAAAATTAGCGCGAGAAAGTTCGAAGATCATCAGTACTTGAAAAACACCTTACCTGAAGATTATCGCTTTTATTACGATAGCTTACCTCATGAATGAAACAGAAAAAAGTGATAATATTAAGGAAAAGAAGAATAATATTTTGTAATGTTAATTTGATTATAATTTTATGAAAAGAGGATTTCAGATTATTTATGTTTTTTGTTTTGTCAAAAATGTTTGATTAAAAGACTGATCTTTAAGTTTTAGCCAAATATATAACTGTGATGATTACTAAGAAATAAATAGACTGATTAACTAAAACGATTACATTTATTTTACCTATCCTTGAAATCTTTCGAAAAACCTGCTATGTCCACAAAATAAAACGTTTGCTACCAAAAAAACCTTCTAAGTCATAAAAACACTTAAAACTCAGTAACGATCAAATTTTACTATTTCATTAGTTTCTAGTAATGTAGAATATCCAAAAATACACCAACTGTATTTTTGGTTTTAACCTAAGATTGTAAAATTCATATTTATTAAGTTTTATTTTTCTCCTGTAAATTTGGATCAAAGTGAGTTAGCAGGTTTACACTCTAAGCCGACGATATTTATTATTATTTTAGAGGAAGGCCAAAGAAAAGATGGATGGACGGTGTGAGGAATGATATGAAAGAGAAAGGAGTAAATGATGCCATGACGTCTAACAGGGAAGAATGGAAGAAGAAAAGGTGTTGCGCCGACCCCAAATAAAATGGGACAAGGGCAGGAAGAAGAAGTTTTTTTTTTTACATATCTCGGGACCATGGAGTCCCAGTCCATTGGAAGGCATACGAGGGACCGAAGGCAACACGCAGAAGGCCCCTTAGGAAATTTTAATGAAATGCGCTACCAACCGACGATTATCCCTGTATGCACTATGCAAGTGCACCCGAGGATAACCCTCGGTTGTTGTAGGACTATTGGAGGGTATTGAAAAATAAAAAGTTGGAGTATGGGTTTGGGTGGTTAAAATGGATTGGTTACCAAGAACTACGGAAGAACTATAGGCCCCTGTCTGATCAATGTTTTATATACAGCGTGTAACGGAAGGGGGGTATCAACCCTGAAGGAGGTGAATGTGCTCATGAAACTCAACAACTTTCCCCAAAGAACATAGGTCGAAATATGAAAAAAAATTTGGCCCTCCCATAGTAAATCAATCAGCTGGTAGTCAGTTTTGTAAGGGAGGGCCAAATTTTTTTTTCATATTTCGACCTATGTTCTTTGGGGAAAGTTGTTGAGTTTCATGAGCACATTCACCTCCTTCAGGGTTGATACCCCGCTTCCGTTACACGCTGTATACACGGATAAAATGGCAGGGGGTGACTTGCACAGTCAATAAGGGGCTTCCGGAAACAGTTGGTAGCACATAGTGGCATAGCGACAAAGAGGGCAACATGTCCTAAGGAGATTGAGGAGTGGAGAGGTATTCTACGGCTTTCAGAACAATCCCAGAGCCCGGGAGATAGTCAAGATCTCTACGAGCACTTACTGGAATACTTCCTTCCCCCGAGCCCGTTTGTTCTTGCAAATCTCCAATCAAGCCGGCCAATAAAGGCAAAAAAGAGGTGGCAGCTCTGTTCCTCGCCAGTGTTCACTTCAGCTGGTCAATTAAGGCCAGCCAGGGGTGAGGAACAAGACTACTCCCAGGAAATAGGGTCCGTGGGGTCGCTACTGCCCAACAGCTCGCCACATGCTACCCGGTGGGTTTCTGTATCTCTCTTGGTCTAGCTCCTCATCCTAGATCTGTTCCGGCACGGTAAACTCTACCGATACAGGCCCAGATTTAGGAGCGCGCAAGCCCCACCACGACGTCGACGTAGGGATACGGCGTTGGAGTTATTATTATTATTATTATTAATAGTCCACCGAATTGCGGCCATGGCGACTGATCTGAGCGGAGACTAGCCTTTGACGCGAAGGATATACAGTAGCCGGCACATAACTTGGCAAGAGTCCTCCCCTTTTCCTCTCCTTTCTTTAACTTTCTTCTAAACAGACGTGTTTAAAATAAATTATGGAAATAACCGTTGAACCGGAATCCGTTGAATTACAAGCAATCAAAGTGATATTTTTTTTATTGCACTAAGTGTACATGCGCAAACTTATTCCCACTACGGCAAAACCTTGCCAAGTTACGTGCCACCGACTGTACCGCTAATCAGACTCCGGCTACTACTAAAAAAATCCGAATGAAAAAACTCAATACCTAATACGAAATAGGTGTTCCACAAACTGCAGTACAACTCAAAAGTAGTGAGTTTTAGCTACATGGTCGTCAAACAACCAAAGAGGATACAGCCAATCTAGTTATTAGAACGTATTTATTTCTGTTATGCAGCAAGGTGCAGATATGCTACAGGTGACAATTTGTCGCTTTACATACAATACTGAGAAGTTCATACAAACCTGTAGCATCAGAAATTTCAGAAATATCAGCCAATGACCGAAAAATATACCAAAAGGGGAGCTGCCAACAAGGTGCCTTTTATTCTATTAAATTGGATCACGAAGGCTAACGGAGCTATGGTCAAAACTCAATGTTAAACTTATCGACCGACGTCAAACCAGCCGCTGAATAACAAAACAAAAATAAAACAGAACATTTCTCAAGAAATTACCGTTTTAAGACAATAAAAGTCATTAAGAAAATTCGTGTTATCATTAAAAATGACAATAAACACTATAATGATGTAGAAATGTTAGAAAAACGAGAGGGCTGTGCGTGCTACACATTATAAAAGAAAGAAAGAGAGCTAAATAGGTTTATCTCATTCATTACTAGGAAAACACGCTGTTGCTTCGTATTGTACCGACAAAAGTCGAAAAATGGCGGAACCGAGTTCCCATGAAGTCTAAGATGATATTCATGATAGCTGAGTCGTAACAATTAAACGAAGAATTAGGGGTGGCACGCGTGGGCTTCCATTTTCAATTTCAAGTAACCATTTCTGTATACACATCAGAAAAAAATATTTTGTCAATGGCTTCGTGTTTTTTTTTTTTAATAAGCGGCTTTCTAACACATTTTCACTTGAAAAACATTTTTTTATTATATTTTAGTTTAATATTATTCTGTTATATACATAAACCTTCCAGAATAAATTCTGTAAACCAGAGGTTCCCAAACTTTTTTTTCTCATAAACCACTTTAAAAATTTTGCTGGTTCAGGTGGACGCACTGCAGCATTTCTAACATTTCTAACATATTTCCAAAACTCGACAAAAAATGTGAAGATTAGATCTAGCTATGGAAATTTGCGTTGCGGCTGAGGACCCCTGGGGGTCCATTTGGACCACTTTGGGAATCAATGCTCTAAATTATGTTAAAAACCGCAATGAAATCTGTTGTCTAGTGTAAAATAACAACGCGGCCACACAGTCAGACACAAAAAGCGATTTTAATTTATAATATTTATAGATATTGTAGGGTGTGGACTGTATGGTTCTTCAAATAAAAGTCTTGGTTTCTATTCTGGATTTATTCTTGTTGTCTGCTATCGATGATCTGATTGAACTTATTGAACTCAACTTAATCTAAATCTGTCCGTCTAATATACACCGGTTCATGGGTGGAAGTAGTGGGTGGCCCTTAGTGTACTTTATTAAAATTCTTGGCCACCCACCAATCCGATCACTTTAGTCCGTGTCCGCTCTCCGACAGGTTTCGACTTGTCCAAACCTGTCGGAGGCCTGACTCCGCGACCAATCACAAACATTTTAGTATCATAATCCTACTTTGTTCATTATTGCTACGGGGAGTTCGGCGTCCGCAACATTTCTCCTCCCGGCGTAGCTCGCGAAGCCTCCTCTTTCTTCTCCAGGACGACGAGTTTGCTCACCGGGCGTCGGAAGATTCCAGTTCTGGTCCGTACTTCGACCACCCGGACGCTGCCGTCAGTTGCAGGGTGCGTGCGCTCCACAATCCCCATCGGCCAGGTGTTCCGGGGCAGTGTGTTGTCGACCACCAGGACCACGTCGCCAACTTGTAGCGGCCTCGCGTTGTTCTTCGGCTCGCCGCGGGGTATCAATGTGGGCAGATATTCCCGCAGCCAGCGCCGCCAGAAGTGGTCGGCGAGCGCTTGGCTAGCTCGCCATGTTCGTCGGTCGTTTTCCTTGCACGGCCCCGTCGTAGGCAGGCCGTCTGATGACCCCAACAGGAAGTGGTTGGGAGTCAGGGCCTCGGGATCGTTCGGGTCCACACTGACATGGGTTAGGGGTCGTGCGTTTATTGAGAATTCTGCTTCAGTGAGTAGCGTGCCGAGGACCTCTTCAGTCGGTGCCTTCTCTCGTAGGGTGACCTTGAGGGCCGCCTTGATGGAACGTACCATTCTTTCCCACGCGCCGCCGTGGTTGGGCGCACCAGGAGGTATAAACCGCCACTCCATTCGATGACGCAGCCCCTCGTTGTTCAGGTCGGGTAGCCACTCGGCGTAGGCACTGCGGAGCTCTTGGTCGGCCCCGCGGAAGTTGGTCGCGTTGTCGGAGTACATGATACGCGGCCAACCCCTGCGCGCAGCCATTCTTCTCAACGCCATTATTGCAGAGTTCGTTGAAAGGGATGTGACGAGCTCTATGTGCACGGCCCGGGAGGTGAGGCAGGTGAATAATGCACCCCACCTTTTTTCACGGCGACGACCCACCTTGACTGTCATAGGCCCGAAGTAGTCCACCCCGCAGTTAGTGAACGGGCGGTGGAAGGGGTCTAGGCGGGCGTGTGGCAAGTCTCCCGTGGCCGGCGTTTGTGGTGTCCCCTTCTGCTTCTTGCAGAAGACACAGCTTCTCTCGATCGCGCGCACGGTGGGTCGCAGATGTATGACCCAGTACCGTTGCCGCAGGTCGTTAGTCACGCGCTCTCGGTTGGCGTGACCCGCAGCGCAGTGTTCCCGTTGTACCAGAAGCCTCGTCACTCGGTGGCGGCCATCTAGTATGATTGGCCGTTTTGCTTCTTGTGTTGCCGCTGATGCTTCAATGCGGCCTCGTACCCGCAGGAGGCCGTCTTCCAATACTGGATCGAGTTTGTACAGTCTGCTCGTCTTTGGGATAGGACGGGCTGACTGCATCCGTCTCATTTCTTCGCCGAAACTTTCCTGTTGCGTTCGTTGCAGGAGTTCTTTCTCAGCGCGCTGGATATGTCTGTGTTCCAGTCTTGTAGCGGCGCGTCGACATATGTCGATGAACGCCAAGGCTCTTGCCACTGCTCTTACTAGGGTCTCGTACTTGGAGAAGCGGGCAGGGTCAGGTAGCCAGCTGTCTCGCGGAGTCTCGGTAATGTGCAGGACTCCTTGTTCATCGTCTTCATCGGGTGGCATATTCCCGGGCCATTGCTCCTCGGGTGAGTATAAGAAGCTAGGCCCCTGGAACCATCGATCGGTTATGTGGATCGGCGCGTTGGTAAGTCGGGTGGCGTCGTCGGCTATGTTGTGATTGGTTGGTAGCCAACGCCATTCTTCCTTTGAGGTGAGCTCGGCGATTTCTCCCAGTCGGTGCGCGACGAACGGCGTGTATCGTCGCATGTCATGTTTTATCCAGTGCACGACGGTGGAAGAGTCTGTCCAGTACACAGTTTTGCTGACCTCGATGCGGTGTTCCTTGCGGATGGTGTCAGCGAGTCTGGCCCCTAAGACCGCCGCTTGTAGTTCCAGCCTAGGAATAGTTTGTGTCTGTCGTGGCGCCACCTTTGCTTTGGCGGCGTCTAGCACTATGCTTACGGTGTCATCGCAGTTCACTATTCTCCAGTAGGCCACGGCTGCGTAGGCTTGTTCACTCGCATCACATAGGACATGTAGTTCTATGTCCTTGTACTTCTTTGACGTGTAGCTTCTGGGCAGTCGAAGCTGGGCGACGTCGGTGAGTTGAGCGAGCCAGGTCGCGAAATGTTCGTTGTCCTCTTCCGGTATTGGCTCGTCCCACGTTATTTTGAGGCGCCACAGACTTTGCAGTATAATCTTTGCTCTTATCGTGAAGTGGCTCAGCAGTCCTAGAGGGTCGTAGATGGACATTACTGCGCTGAGTGCTTCTCTTTTGGTCGGTGGGCGCTTCCGTTCTCGTACCGGAGCGGGGACCCGGTTCATTGACGTGTTGAACCCGAGTTCGTCCCGTTCGGCGTTCCAGTACAGCCCGAGTATCTTATTCGTGGGCTTCTCTCCTCCCAGTTGTGTGGGAGTGGTAGCGTGCAGCTCTCGGGGCACGTCGCGTAGCACTGTCTCATGATTCGTGCTCCATCCACGCAGAGTGAACCCGGCGACCGCATGCACCTGTCTTGTTTCTTGTATTGCCTTCAGGGCTTCTTCCTGGTTATCATAGCTCGCCACCAGGTCATCCATATAGTGGCTGTTTTTAATAGCCTCTAACGCGTGTGGGTATTCATTTCCGTGTATGTCTGCATTGTGGTTGCGGACATAATGGGCCATGTATGGAGAGCTTGCTGCGCCAAATATCATGCTCGTCATTTTGTAGTGGCGCGGGGGCTCTGTTCTGTTGGTGCCTCTCCACAGGAACTGTTGGGCCGGTTGATCTTCAGTTCTTATTTTGACGCGTAAGAACATTTCTTGGATGTCTGCCGTTACTGCTATCGCTTTCTCTCGGAAACGGAATATGATTCCCGGCAGCGATAGCAGTAGGTCCGGGCCTTCCAGTAATTTATCGTTCAGGCACACTCCGTGGCTTCTCGCCGCTGCGTCAAACACCAGCCTCTGTTTGCCGGGTTTGTTTGGGTTCTGTACGGCAAAGTGAGGCAGGTACCAGCAGACGGCACTTGACTGTTCTGTGCCGTCGCACGGCACTGCGTACCCCTTTTCCAGCAGGTTGTTTATTTGAGCGTTGTATTGTTCGGCGAAGTCGGGTGATGCATCCATCTTCTGTTCGATTTTCTTCAATCGGCGGAGCGCTGCACCGTAGCTGGGTGGCATGGTGATGTCATCGTGCCGCCATGGCAATCCGACTTCGTAGCCACCGTCGATCTTCTTAGTGGTTCTTTCGACGATTGCTATCGCTCGTTGGTTAGCGTCACTCACGCGTGGTTCTCTTGCAATACCTAGTGCTTCTATTTTGAAGTGAGTTTCCACTAGGTCATGCAGTCGCTGGTGGTCGTGCTGCTGCTGCTTCTCGTATTCATAGAGATGCAACACGTTGTCTTCGTTCATGAAGATGCTTCGTGGTGCGGTCCCATGTACTACCCAGCCGAGCTGCGTTAGGGATGCAGCTGGCTGGTTGGGGCCGCCGACTCGGAGTTTTCTCGACACGATGCACTCCCAGTGGTCTGTCCCCACTAGGATTCCGGGGCGTGTTGGCGCATAACACACCTCGTCTGTTGGGAGGTCACGTAGGTGTTCGTATTCCAGCAGAGTGTCTGGGATCGACTGCTGGTGAAGCCTCAGGTTTTTCATTGTTCTGGCCTGAAGCTTATGTGGTGCGCTGATCTCGCTGACCCCTCTCACTTGCACCATGACGATCTTGCTGTCTCGTTCTTGTGAGGACATGTTCGCTCCATGGATATGCAGTGGTTGTGACGTTCCTTCTGCCCCGATACTCACAGCCAGGTCTTCGTCAATGAGAGTGACGGTGGCTCCTTCGTCGAAGAGTGCGTGAGTCTTCACCTCCCCCCGTGGACCTGTGATGATCACGGGGCACATTTTGAGGAGGACAGTCTTCGGGCCGGCGGCTGTTAGGGTAGCCACCGACATGACTGCCTCCTCCTGAGTGGGTTCTTCAGACTTATGTTCAGTCGCTGACTTTATTTCGGGCGACTCTCTCCTTTCTTGGTGTAGCGTGGCATGGTGAGGTCGGCGGCACTGGTTCACACCGCACGGTTTCGCTTTACACATGGCACGCCTGTGTTTCTTCTGGGCGCACTTGAAACATACCTTATTGTCCTTCACTAGTTCCCAGCGTTGATCCACGGTCAGTGCTTTATATTTCGGACACTGGGTCAGTACGTGATTCTGTTTGCAACTGGGGCACTGATCTTCTTCGGTTCCTTCAACCGTGACGTACACTGCGTTAGGCTTCTTCTTCTTCAGGGTTATGGCAGGCCTGGTTTCGTTCTTGTGAGTTGCGGTACTCGTTGTTGGGGCGTATGTATAGCGTAACGCCCTGTCCGCCTCACGCATTAAGAAACGAGATAGTGTCACTATTTCGGGCTCTGCTGACCCTTCGTTGTCACTGGCGTAGTCGCACCATCGAGATCGGAGATGTGGACTTAACTTTTCAAGCACTTCCCGGGTTAGCAAGGGATTATAGAGGTACCCCTTGCGATCGATTGTCTTTAACACACATATCGTGTTTTGAATTTTAATCGCGAAACTATTTAGGTCACTGGCACTAGCACTAGGTTTTGGCATCTTTTTCAGGTCATCCAGAGCTTTGTCTATGATCACCTCTGGTCGGCCAAAGCACTGCTCCAACGTCTTCATGACAGCGTCCGGTTCTGTGGCCGCGTGTAGAAGAGCCGCTACTGTGTCTCGTGCTTCGCCTTTGAGGCAACTTCTAAGTCTCTGAAGGTTCTCTGCTGGTGACACGTTGTACATGTTGGTCGTGTCATAGTACGATGCCTTGAATGGCAACCACTCGTTGGCCGCACCAGAGAAAGTTGGTAGATCTGTGTGTCGAAGTCGTGGCCTGGCCATCTTCTCCAGGGTCGCAGCTAATTGGTCAATGCTGTTTCTGGTTCTCGTTGGCGTTGGCGATCTTCCTCTTGGTGCCTCAAAGCGTTGCTGCTTTGGGTCTTCTTTGGCTTCTGTGTTCGTGCCCCCCTCCCCCCGTGTGTTGAGGGGGTGGGTTCGTAGCCATTGGTCCACCTTCCGGTGCTGGTGTTCTTCCTGAAGTAGATCTTCATGGACGCTTTCCTGGTCATCTTGTATTACAGAGACCTCAGCAGCCAATCTCTTCTTCACCAGATCTGCTTCGATTTCCAGCTCCTTTCGTCGAATGCTTGCTAGTTTCTCGGCCGCCTCAAGTTCAACCAATCGTAACCGTGTAGTCGCACTCGTGTTCGATCTCACTGAGCGCGGCGGTGATCTTATTCGTCGTTGTTCAGACGATGGTCCCGCTGTTGCGATGTCCACGGCGGTAGTAGGTCCGGTCATACTTTCAACTTGAGGTGACGCCGGCGGGTCGAGAGACAGTCGTCTTAGTCGCTCTCGTTCTATTCGTTCCGCTTCCCGGCGACGTACTGATACTAGCAGTTCTTCGTCCCTTCGTTCTAAGGCCCGACGCTGTTCTTCCAATTCTGCCAAGTCCCCTTGGCTACGGGTGACTACCATCTCGCTCGGTTGACGGTACACAGTAGAATACACAGCAGAATACACAGCAGGATACACAGCAGGATACACAGGTAAGTTATTATCGGTTCAACTTACGAAAGGTTCCTTTTTTCCTTGATCCGAGTTCGGAGGACCAGACTGTAGGGTGTGGACTGTATGGTTCTTCAAATAAAAGTCTTGGTTTCTATTCTGGATTTATTCTTGTTGTCTGCTATCGATGATCTGATTGAACTTATTGAACTCAACTTAATCTAAATCTGTCCGTCTAATATACACCGGTTCATGGGTGGAAGTAGTGGGTGGCCCTTAGTGTACTTTATTAAAATTCTTGGCCACCCACCAATCCGATCACTTTAGTCCGTGTCCGCTCTCCGACAGGTTTCGACTTGTCCAAACCTGTCGGAGGCCTGACTCCGCGACCAATCACAAACATTTTAGTATCATAATCCTACTTTGTTCATTATTGCTACGGGGAGTTCGGCGTCCGCAACAGATATTATGTAGAAAGAGTGTGACTACCGAGATGAGGACTAATAGAAAAGTATGCAAGAAATAGACATGTTGCGCCAACCCCAAATAAATTGGGGTATGATGTATATATTATGTACATATTATACTTATAAATGAGTATAACGAAATATGCCCGGCATCGGATAAATCAGCAAAGTACAGTCCACCACAAATCAGTGGTAATAAATTGACAATGACAGCGCCTTTACCTACGTCGGTGAGGGCAGTTTACGAAGAGCAAGTGATGATACCTATGATTTGCGGATGATTGTAGGTAAGTGCCTATAGTCTTTATAAGCGGAGGAAATCTTTTTCATGCATTTTCACCGCACAGAATCAGGCAATAAACAAAACTACAAACATGTCAGGCTGTCTGCCCCCCGATTTCTTTCAAATGAAATACCGAGCAAGTTAACAATATATTTCCTCTATCCACGGGTCAACCCTACCGAGTAAGTATGGTTTAAAACAAAAAAATGCCAGAATAACCGGTAGCGGGCGTGCCACTAATACTAAAGAGGTCGTTACAACAGTGCTCGGTTTAACTTAAACAAAGGTTTACACGTTCCTTGTAAAATTAAGGCGATTTTTATCTATGCAGTAATAAGTCCGTGCTATGGGGAGCACGTGCACTAGTTTTAACGAAGGTTTTTTTTTGGGTTAGTGGAAGATGAGCAAGATAACGATCGGTAGAGGTGACAGTAGTTTAAGAGGCATGTGTTATGATGAGTGGGTTCGTTAAAGTTAGCTAGCTTCTACTTACTTTGTTATATTTACTAACGTTCAAGGAAGGTATTTTATTCTTATTCAGTACATAGCGCGGTCACATCAAATGCATGAAATCTTAGTGCTTAATAATTTCGCGACAGATTAGGGATCTAAATTTTGGCGAGATATTGTTTTTCATTGGTTCAACTACTTGTCAAATAATATAAAAATAGTAAGGGTCTTATGTTTCATGGATACTCTCTGTCTGAGGTAACCATTTTAAAAATACAGAATTGCATTGCAGAATTGATCGTAGGCTTACCTACAATCAATCTTGCAAGGCAATCCTGTATTTTCCCCTTATCTACGTGTATAGTACTTATAATATACACGTAGATAAGGGGAGGCTTCTGGATCGACGGTGAAACACCACTCTTTTTGTACTACGCCACATATGCCTTAGATACTATATTAATTAGAAACGAAAAGATTTACAGACCCAGGACCCAGGGGCCCGTGGCTAAATAATAACAGCCGCACAGGTCAACCGATCAGGTTAAGCTACGCTTGCCGCGGTTGGTCGGTGGATGGGTGACGATCTTTACATACCGAGATCCCTCCGTGCCTCGGAAAGCACGTTAAGCCGTTGGTCCCGGCTGGCATTCGTAGATCTTTGACAGTCGTTACGGGTAGTCAGAAGCCCGAAAGTCTGACAACCAGTCTTACCAAGGGGTATCGTATTACCCAGTAAGTGGGTTGTGGAGGTCAGATAGGCAGTCGATCCATGTAAAATACTGGTATTCAGCTGCATCCGGTTAGACTGGAAGCCGACCCCAACATAGTTGGGAAAAGGCTAGGCAGATGATGATGATGAAAAGATTTACAGACCCCCAGAAATCATCAAAATCTCAGGAGGAGCTTAACAGAAACTTTCCCAAAACCACTCCATTTAAACAAGTCATTACTTCACGAGCAGCAATAGCAAAAAATAGTAGTTTCATAAACATTATTATATGAAGATGTTCGTTGCACCGTTTTATCTTAATTGCCGTGTGTGGGCAGACGCACACGGGTTCTCAGTAGTCTCATATGATCTTGTCTCGTCTACCCACCACTTAAACTATTATGCGCTTTTTGTATTTGTCTAGTTTTCTTCCAAAGGTCACACTTCCTGTGTCACTGTATTTCCCTGATTTTTTCGGAGATATCATATTTGGGCGGATTTCTTCGCATTGGAATTTTACGTGAGAAATTCTAAATTCTCTTTGGTTCATCATACAAATAGTTGTAGAAAACAATTTTCGGAACAATCTTTGTCTAGGCTCGCTACGTGTCTCCGCTTGGGCGCACCTTGTCTTGCTCCGCATCGGTGTCACTGCGGGGAAGCTGTCTACAGTCTCGGGCACCATGGCTTGTCTTGCTGCAAGAGCGCAGAGCATAGCACGGCACGCCAGTATCAACGATATTATTCGTCGAGCCGCCGGCGTACGGCTTGGTAAGTGACGATGGGAAGAGACCAGACGGCATGACGTTGTTGCCTTGGAAGGTGGGTAGGCCTCTGGTGTGGGACGCAACCTGTGTCGATACCCTTGCGCCATGTCATGTTCCTAGAACGGCGGGCTGTGCTGGCGCCGCCGCTGTGGCTGCTGAGACCCTCAAAAACTGTAGCCTTATGGGTAACTTCAGTTTAGAGCCGTTTGGAGTCGAAACGCTCGGGTCATGGGTCCCGAGTGCGCGTCTCCTTTTTAAAGAAATTTCTCGCCCGCTGATCGACACTTCACGTGACCAGAGGGCTGGGTCGTTCTTTGGCCAAAGAATTAGCATTGCCATTCAAAGTGGCAATGCTGCCAGTGTACTGGGCACGTTTCTGGATGACAGCTAGCGGACGAGTAAATATCGTACTGTTTTTTATTTATTTATATTGTTAGTTAGTCTTTCAATTGTAAATAGTTATTTATGAGATTTAGAAAATATCTTTGAAACCAATAAAGAAAAAAAAATTACAAAACTAACAAAATAGCATATTTTAATTTTATTAACTACTACTGAATAAACGTTTTATTCGACGGAAAAATGATATCCTACGTTGTATGTCTTGGAAAACCTAGCCTCACATAGGTACTCAAAAATCGAAATACGTAGTCCACACCTTTTTTTGCTGTTATTTATTAGTTACTTTTTCTGCGGCACTTTTCTACTTAGCACCTATATACCTACGTTGTATTTTCCCTAAATAATATAGGTTCTTACCCAAGTGAGGAAATAACTTTATTCATACCTACACCTTTTGCCCTTATACCAAAAATAAAACAAACTAATACGATCAGAATCAGTCAAAGCAGACGAGAACCCTGTCTATCGTTAACATTATCGAGGGCTCCTACGTAGTGTGTGGGTGCTATCGGATTCAACCTTAAATACAACTGTAAGGAATTCCTATTGAAAACAACATTGGAAATGCGAGACTATGTAGACTATTTGACCTAGCTGTTTTATTGTGTTTTGTGTAAACCACTTATATACAGACGCCAGCACATCAAGCTACTAAAATCTGTCAAATTTCTTTAATAGATTTTCAACTTTATCGCTAAAATATAAGTTTCAAAGTTGATTGGGGAAAGACAGTTTCGGGTAGCTTGATGTGCTGGCGTCTGTACATACATTCAAAAAACCCTATAACGTTCCCACTGCCGGGACACAGACCTTCTTTCTGTGAGTAGGAGTGGGCCATAATCCACCACGCGGGCCCAGTGCGAGTTGGTAGATGTCACATGTCTTCGAATTTTTGGTTCTAGGATATGCCGGTATTCTCACGTTTTCCTTCACAGTTTTTAGAGCAGAACTACCACCAATTATGTACTATGTGCTATTTATCAAATAATAAAAAAAAAATCCGTTGAATACTAATATCGTTCAGTTCAAATAAAACGCACGCAATCGTTAGCTGTATTTAAGAGAGTCGTGAAGGAACATTACTTGTTGTTGTGATCTTGTTTCCCTATTATTTTGCACCAATGACAACCCGATTTTTTTATATCCACACAATCACTGTCCATTCCAAGGTTGCCTGGAAGAGATCGCAGAAAGCGATAAGGACGCCCATTGTATGTTTTGTAATAAAAATTAAATTTTCTGGCTTACAATAAAGTATATATAAATAAATCGTTATACGTATAATAAAATTGATCTTTATAGTAAAATACAGAACTTTGTGGATAAGGAAGGGAGAATGCGCACACACACACACAGGCTAGTTAGATTACATGTTGACCAGTGTAAACCTTTCGGTAAAATAGGTATAAACTATACGGGCATAGTTGTCATTCAGACATTAAAGCTCCTGAAGAACAGAAAGGCATTGACGAACAGATACATTTAACAATTTATAGTTCGGTAAAAAACCTCATCGTTTCATGGGACTATCGTAGAAGAGCTCACAATTCAAGTCACAATATGTACGATACGAGATTGACAAAACATTACTAAATAATAAAAACCCAATTCACAATCAGCTAATTCTCACCTCCCCACTTAACCCTAAAAAGCTGATGGCGGTCTCGAAACGGTATAAAGTGAAACTTATTATACGAATTGCAAATTCTTTTCCTATATGATGTCGGGTGGGACTCGATAGCCGACGGGACCCAAATGTTTTTAAGAATATTGCAAATGTCTCGCGAACCGCTGACTGGGGACGATCGATGTTAAAGGATTGCCTACGCTTTTAGATCGTGAGGGGCGTGGTGGATTCAATCTTCAATTTATTTGTTTTGGTATAATGTATTGTGGGTAAAAGGCAAGTATCAAGTGATCGCCACATGGAAGATTGGACGTAACGGGGTTGACATGGACTTGGAAGACAGGTGAAGAGAGTACCTACCTATTATCGGTCGGTTTGAGATCATTTCAATCTGCCTGGCTTTTTCCCATCTATGTTGGGGTCAGCTTTCAGTCTAGCCGGATGCAGCTGAATACGAGTATTTTACATGAAGCGACTGCCTATCTGACCTCCACAACCCAGTCACTGAGTAAGAAGTACGGTAGCCTTTGGTAAGACAGGTTGTCAGATTTTCGGGCTTCTGACGACCCGTAACGACTGCCAAAGATCCACAAATGACAACCGAGACCAACGGATTAGCGTGCTTTCCGACACACGGAGGGGTCTTGATATGTAGAGTTGTTCACCCATCCACGGACCAACCGCAGCAAGCGTAGCTTAACCTCGGTTTGAGATCATAGAATAGGATAGAATACTCTTTATTATGTACACCATATAAATTACAGACATAAATATAGAAATTTTACAAAGGGTGACACAATGGGCGGTCTTATCGCTGGTTACATTAGTTAAAGACACAAACACATTAGATATGTACTGAACAAATGACTGAAACTTTACCTTATAATTTGAAGTGCTTCACTCGTAACATCTCTGAGTAGACACTTAGATGTAGACTCAGAGATGTTACGAGTGAAGTATACGAAAAAAACATATAGACTTTGAATAGTGCAATAGCTAAAAGTTCAATCAAATGATAGCAACAATAATGAAAAAAGCGACTCGAAGAATACTTGGAATTCTGTCCAATACCACAAATTACATCACCCCAATCATGAAATTACCAAATTCTTAAATCACAATAAAATCAACCCCATTGTCGGGATCAAAGACAACGAAACTTTGTATTACCATTGTTACGAAACGGCTGCCATCCCGAATTCTATCACAATCGTAATTAATACAGCTCTGGAGTCGGAAATATCTCTCCATCAAACTCGAAGGATCCACAAAGGCAATCAGAAAGTACAAAAGTACCGTACTGGAAATTAAACTGCGCAAATTCAACCCTACTCCTGCATACCGGGGATATTTGGTACAAGTGGCAAAATTACGCCCTTCCCTTGCCTTTTAACCCTTCTTGTCATTTGCGAAGAACAAATTAATCATCATCATTTATATGCAGCACCAGTAGCCAGATTTGTTTCTCCGATTATGTCACCCCCGCTTGTTAGTATAGGGGCGGGTTGGAACAGATTTTAGAGGACATGTTTTAGTATTTTACGAGTCTTAATCATTTTTGGGTATTAAGTTCTTATGGTAGGGTTGTGAGTTCTGCTTCTGATTTATGATGATGCTTTTGGTAATTAATACTAGGTCATTAAACGTTTTTGTTATTAAAATTATCGTGATTGTCATTTAATGAAATTAGCACATTGGCTGTAATTGTTGCTGCATAATTTTAAGTCAAATTGAGTATTTTAATGAGCGTTTTTTGTTTTGTATCATACACTCCTCTAAACATGGATTGATGCGTTACCTTGATAGATTGGTGTGTGAAACCTTTTTGTTTTGTTGTCTTGATTTGTTTAAAACCCTTTTTCATACAAAACAAGCTAACAACACTGGACTAAAAATAATTCTTGATACCATTAATTATTTCAAACAAATCTCCACGCCATTCTGTCCTAGCCCGTGTCAAACATGCCCAGAGGTCGTCGTTGAGTGGGCAGCATCAATTATTACGTTCATTTGGATTTAGCACAGCGGGCATTTTCGACCCACTCCCGCAGGGAAAGGGTTGGGGTGCGCGACGAATGTCCATTCGAAATATATTTTGTTAGTTATGTAATGAATTTGTTTTAAATATCATTAGTACTGTTGTATTGTGTGAATATGTTAATATTTTTTAATCCTTTATTAAAAAGAACCAGGTTCTTAATAATTAATTACAATCTAACCTATAACTTATTTTTTTACATGATAATTGTTTTAATACTTAGAATAGTGTTAGATTGTACTTTTCTATGTCCGTTCCACTTTCTTAGAGTCTGATTATGTGAAATCATCGATACTAATAATGTTAATATTTATCGATAATAATTGCAAGTTTTTTGAAAAATTTTGATATCCTTATTTTTACCCAGAAACCATTTTTGTTTTTCTGATAAAGTGAAAGTAAATGTCCATTCTTGATGTCAATGTCTGTGCTTTCATGCAAACGTTGGGCATTGTGCATGATTCAAGTAGTATACGCTATTTTTTAAGGGGTTGTAGATATCTTTTGGCCTTGGGACCAAGAAATTTCGGTAAAAATTTGTGACAAGTTCACAAATTCACTGTATGTGCTACAATGTAAATAAAATGTTTAGTTTTAATTCCACAATAACTAGATCCAGGCTTGGAATTAAAGTTGATTCAGCCCCAAAAGCCAAAGTACTTAATGGAAAGAAAAAAAAACAATAATAAAAATAAAACCACACAAATCCTTCGGATACAAAACAGTTATGAAATCTGAGTCAATATTTAAGTAAAACTTGCTTTCAAAGGTTTAAGTTTTAATCCACGAACAGTTCAGCTACCAAATGACGAAGTTTCTTACATAAATAGCGAAAGTTTTCATCGGTTCATTAGTTCTTCCCCTCTGAAGAAAAGTAAAGAGACACTCGAAGAAGATTGAGGAAGATTGCAATGTTTGCACTGTTTCTAATATCGATGGATTAACGACACCCTGTATAAATTAAAGAGGAAATGAAATGTTGAAAAGTTTATGACGTCACTGATGAAAATGTTCAGGGAAATGTCGCAGGTACGGTTACGGTGCAGTGGAAGTCTGGGAAAGGATTCTTGTTGTTAATTATTAATAGATAAAGAAGGTGCGTAGATCATGGTTTTAAACTATTTAAAATGTGTTGTAATATTTTAGTTTAGATTTGTTGGTTATTCTTTTCTGAGGGACAATTCAGATCAATTCAATTCAAGATCAGACTGTGAGCGTTCTTAAAATTACGAGGATTGCCCCTCTAATCTCAGTCTCATTCTGTAAAAAATACCTCCAATTTCCCTTCATTTTTGACAAGTCTTTGACATTGATTGTCACTGAAATGAGATTGCAACTAGATTTTGAACGTTTTTAACTACGGTAATTGGCCTTCTGATGTTTTGGGCGCTCTTGTTATTCTGATTTGACTGTACAACCATCAGTTAAAATGCTTTTTCGTTTGTGATTCTTTGAAAATATGTATGTACTTAATGAGAAATTGTTGTAAGATCTCTGTCGGGAGTTTTCAAAACGAATTCGGATGTAACAGTGTTTGTTAATGTAAAATTTATTACCGAAAGGAAAAATTATTCGTTCCTATTGTTCCTCACTAAAGACATCTGACCCGAACAATACCTTCATAATTTACTTTTCGATGCATCCCTGTTCTATACGGCAGATAAAGTCGTGATAACAAATGGTAACTAAAATAATAAAATAAAGCCGCGACTGTGTGCACCAAGCGACATATTTCATTAATAAAGCCAAAATAAATAACAAAACATCATACGGACTCACTTCGCAGTGTCCATACGTTACTGAGATAAAACAAAAGATTCGAGACCCGTTGAATTTATGCGTTATCGAACTCCGTCTGATGCTGTGTCCGAACAATGGGCGATCGTGGCGCCCCATGCGGCGAGGGGTGGCACTACGGGACAGTGGCCGCGCTGCTACCTAGCGGCATCTATTATTGAGTAGTAAGAACTATCGCCTATTGTTAGCAAACGTAAGCTCAGGGTGAGAAAGGTTAGCTGCAAATAAATGGAGGTATTTTATCGTTTTCTTAAGATGACATAAAGATTTAGACATATAAGCGCAAATAGTGTCCAACCGACCATAATACTGAACAATTTATGTTAGATAAATACTATTATTGACATTCAAGACTGTAGAGTATGGCATGACACGATGTGAAAAGTTTAATTTGGAACAAAAAGTTAAACAAGAAGAATAAATTCAATGGAAAAGCGAAGAATTTTGCCAAAAATATTCATAAGCTGTCATCAGACGACTGGACCTACGCCAGATGCGGCAAACCGACGACAAAATATTTCGCTGCAAAATACTTACTCAAGCAAATCACCCCTCCGCTCTTTAAAATCACTCCGCAGAAATTGAACGACAATTCATAAGAAGTTTAATCTATGATTGACGTTCTGTGTGGCCAATTTATTGAATTGGAGGTGGTTTTTGAGTGTGACAAAGTAATAAAAAAACCGTAATTTTGAAATAATAATGTGCATATATGAAAGAATATAATTTTCTTTAATAACGTTCTACCGCAAAACTATAATTTGCATATTTGCACAATGAAAACAATTTTAATGTTATTAACATCCAATTACAATAAAATGTGCATCAAGTCTTTTTTATTGCTGCATAAAAATAGTGCTCACTTCCGCATATTTTCCTAAACGCGCCATTACTTTAAGTCACTGGCTGGTTGTGCGGTTATTTATGCCTCGCATTAAAAACAAAATGATATGCCTTTGCCGCTGAAAATCTAAAAAGAATAAGCAATAAAACGATAAAACCCAAATCTGATACATACTAGGGCCCAGTCTCCCGCAGGGCGTAAGAAAGAGACGGAATTATACATCGGCGAAATGAATTCGATGCTACTGTTTCATCTCTCACCTCTATCGGTTGGCGATCTTTGAACTGCCCTAACTCATGCGTACAATGAACGCGACTTTCAACCCTATCGTCATTGAATAGAGCACCACTATCGAATGCAGATTACAACAAATGGATTTGAGATTAATATAGTACGAGTGCCACCCCCGTCTCATACCACCCCATTCGGCGTTCAGCATTCAAATAGGAATCGAATGGATGACCAAAACATAATATCGTTGGAAGATTCAACCGCCATAAATCAAATGAGAAATAATCTGTTTCGGAACGAGATAGTCGCCGATGGCGTGCCACCATAAAAACGCAAAACGTTTTGTCTGATTGAAATCGTTACGGCGGCTTTTTTCCGTGGTGCTATTTCCTTTTTATTTTCCTTGATGTATAATCAATGTGTTAACGGATGGCCGCCAACTGAGGGCTTGGAGAGTAGATTTGCTACACAAAAGATTCTGATATTGAGTTTGAAAGTAGTTTCTCTTTTCGTTCTTTTATGTTAATGGCACTTTCGGTGGCGCTCGGTAATGGTTTGTGCGAATAAATGTCGCACTTTAGTCCCGGACACATGGGACGCTTTACACATTGCTGTTGTTTATGACACACGTGTGCGTTTTAATGTTTAATAATTTCATAAATAACGTCGGTTTTAGAGTATTTTAGTGTAAAAAGTAAGGAATTTGGACTATCCCATCGCAGAGGATGCGTGTGGATGGTCGCCATTTCAAATTCTTTTGCCATTTTATCATTTTTCTGACAATGGTCGTCGTAAAATTTACCAATAGACTCATCATCTGCCTAGCCTTTTCCCAACTATGTTGGGGTCGGCTTTCAGTCAAACCAGATGAAGCTAAATGCTGTATTTTATTGAAAATTGATTATAATAAGAACAGCAGCAGTGGTCAGATAGTTGAACATATATTCGTGGTCCATATTTTTATGTGCAAGTGACAAGTATAAAACATAAACAACTCGTAACTATGAATATTTAAAATCAGACAGACATGTGTAAATAGGATTATACACAAGCCAGTGGCATACAATATGCGACCTCCAATACGCCCCCTTAATCTATTACACATGCGTATGATCCCATCTGTACTTGTCAGTACTCGGTACATAAAACTAATTAAATTACTAACACTTCTGTGTCCGTCTGTACTACGCTGTACCCAAAAGTAGAGTACAAAAACAGAAGAAATCTAACAAAATAAGGCATGCATAACGAAATAAAATTTAGAAAAAAATTATCTATTACACAAAACACTATTAAAAAAACATAACACATCAAAACATCTAACTAGTCATTCGCCCTCTTAATAGAATAATTTGACATGGATAAATCCTTTAAAAATTCTCTAAGCTTCGGGCTGTGAACACTTTTAGTTAAAATGTCCGCTATCATCTTATCAGTTGACATGTACCTTATTTCAACTTTGTTATCCAGTACACACTCACGAATAAAATGATACTTGATGTCTATGTGCTTTGTTCTATTATGCATCATTTTGTTAGCTGCAATTTTATGCGCCGACTGATTGTCATTATAAATTACTACCGCTTTACTATCCACAGCTGTCAAACTGCTCAGTAAACTACGTAAATAAAGAGCTTCCTTCGAAGCTTGACTCAATCCTATGTACTCTGCCTCTGTGGAGGACAAGGATACTGTCGCTTGCTTCCTACTCTCCCATGACACAATATTTTTACCTAGTCTGAAAATTAACCCCGTAAAAGACTTCCTATCAAGTGCCCCTCCCCAATCTGCATCAACGTAGCCTCGTAAGTCTAAATCTCCTGACTTCCTAAAAGTAAGACAAAGGTTAGACGTACCCTTCAAATACCTTAAGATCCGTTTCGCACATTTAAAGTGTATTTCGTCATAACACGAATTAAATTGTGAAAGCACACTTACCGCATGTGCTATGTCTGGTCGCGTATTACAGGCTAAATAGTTTAGACACCCTATTAAGCTTTGATATGGCAGATTGCTATGGGAATTTGTCGATCTTTCTAATTTCATACCGACTTCCATTGGGGTCGAAACTGGTTTGGCGTCTGTCATGTTGAAGTCATTCAAAATATCTAAAATGAACTGTTGCTGATCTAGACAAATTACATCTTTATCTCTTCTCAGCCTCATGCCTAAAACATGCCTAGCCGCGCCTAAATCTTTCACTTTAAACTTGTCAAGCAAATCGGTTTTTAATTTTTGCTTTTCTTGTTCACAATTTCCAAAAATAAAAAGGTCATCTACGTAAATAACGACAATTAACTTCTTATTGTTTTTAAGCTGCTTTTGATACAAACACGGTTCTATTTTTGATTGCACAAAACCTAAATTCAACATTTCTTTGTCTAATTCCTTGAACCAAGCATTCGAAGCTTGTTTCAATCCATACAAAGAACGCTGCAGCTTACATACTCTGGTTTCTTGACCTTTGACTACTGCTCCTTTCGGTTGGAGCATGTAAATATCCTCTTTAATCTTACCATATAAAAACGCGGTCGTGATGTCCCACTGGTCAATAAACCAACCGTATTCAACAGCTAGCGAGAACAACAATCGTAGCGTGGAGCTTCTAACTACAGGAGAATAAGTCTCAGTATAGTCTACACCACATACCTGTGTGAACCCTTTCGCTACTAGTCTAGCCTTGTACTTCGTTACCTTGCCATCGCTATCTCTTTTGATTTTGAACACCCATTTGCACTGGATAGGCTTCTTATCAGCTGGAAGATTCACCAACGTCCAAGTTTGGTTCTCTCTTAGTGACATAAGTTCATCATCTATCGCTTTTTGCCATAAGTCACTATCGGGTCTCGCCAACGCTTCATTAATATTCAATGGATCACCATCAAGAGTGCTCTCCTTGGCATACATAACATTGCATCCGTACCGATCAACTTGTCTGCGTTCTCTTAAAGGATACCTTCTTTCTAATTCAGGTATTATCACTTCCTCTTCAGTCAATACGTCGTCAGGTACTTGCTCTGTTAGTACTGGTTCAGGTCCTATCTCCTCCGATACTTCTATGTTCTCTTCTACAGCATCACGGTACGCATCATCGTGAGTCTCCAAGAGTTCTGATCTGTTTGTTGATCTGTTTGTTAAACTGGAAGGAACAGAATCTGTATTCAGGTTTATGATCACTTCCGACTCTTTCACGTTTTCTTTCTGAAGAAAAACGTTTTCCAGAAATTTGACATCTCTTGCAGTTGTCACTTCACCTGTCTTAGGATTCATCAGACGATAACCCTTCTGATTATCTGGATATCCAATAAAAATCATCGGTTCCGTCTTCATATCCAGTTTACGTCTGTTTTGTTTTGGTATCAATCTATACGCCAAACAACCAAAGATTTTCAGATGACTTACATCCACATCTTTTCCAGTCCAAACCTTCTCTGGTACTGCATTATTCAATGCTTTCGTGGGGCTTCTGTTTTTTAAGTAAACAACAGTATTAACAGCCTCGGCCCAATACTTCTTGCTCAAGTTCGATTCTGACAGTAATGTTCTGGCCTTTTCTATTATAGTCCGATTCGCTCTTTCTGCAACAGAATTTTGTTCCGGCGTGTACGGTACAGTCGTCTGGTGTTTTATACCTGCAGACTTCAAAAATGATTTAAATTTACCATTACAGTACTCTGCGCCGTTGTCAGATCTCAGACATTTAATAGATTTACTAGTCTCATTCTCGACTTCCGCCTTGTATTCACGGAACTTCTCAAAAGTTTCGCTTTTGTTCTTCAAAAAATAAACATGCGTCTTCCGAGTATAATCGTCGATAAATAGAAGAACATACCTCGAACCACCGAACGACGGCTCCTCGATTGGTCCACAAACATCGCTAAAAACCAACTGTAAGACCTCGTTTGCTCTCGTACCTTGGTTTTTAAAAGGACTTTTGCATGTCTTTCCTTCAACACATGGAATACACGGCTCGCATAAATCAGTACTCTTGAATTCCATACCACTTACTAAAACTTTCATTTTATTCATATAATTACGCGATAAATGAGCTAATCTTTTATGCCAAATGTTCGAAATATTTTCATTTTGTTTTGACAATGTCACATTCACGACGTTATTTTTCTTTTCTGTCAATTCATAAATTCCGTCGACCTCTTCACATGTTGCAACCATTCGATTCTTATTTTGAATGATGCAACCTCCTTTGTCAAAATTCATGGAATATTTTTTCTTGGTCAAATCGCTCACCGAAATTAGGTTCATGGATAAATCAGGAACATGTAAAACGTTTTCTAAAATTAATTTTTCGTTTTCGCTGACTTGTGGCTCAGCATTTCCTCGTCCTTTAACCAACAATTTCTCGCCGTTTGCTACTGCAATCTTCATGTTACCTTTTTCAGGTGTATAAGACAACAATTTGTTTTTATCGTGGGTCATATGATTTGAGCACCCACTGTCTAAATACCACTTGTCTTTGTTTATCGCCTCCTTTGTATTCAGGCAGATATTCGCGGTTTTGATCCGCTCCTTGCATTCGGACGCCTTGTGGCCTTGCTTGTGGCACTTATAACACTTGTAGACAAACTTCTGCTTACGATCGTTAGTTTTAATATTAGATCTTGCATCGTTCTGTACTTTACGTGTAACTAAGGCTTGTTCGTACTCTGTGTTCAACTTACTTTGTCTACTTCCTTCTTGTAACAATTTCATTTTAATTTGCTCTAACGTGATCTCTTTTCCACTATTATCTACAGCCATTATAAGAGGGCTGTAATCAGCAGTCAACCCACCCAGCAAAATCGATATGATCCAATCATCAGGGATTTGAGCATCAATATCGGACAATTGTTGTGTCAGGAATGTAATTTTGGATATAAAGCTTTCCATAGAATCGAAATTCTGTAACTTACAGTTGAAAAGCTCTCGCTGAATATGTATGCGTCTTCCCCAACCTTTGTCTTCATACGCTTTCTGTAAGCTGTTCCAGGCTTCTTTCGCAGTCTTCGCATTGTAGACGTGGGTAAAGCACTCTGGTTCTAACAACAAGCATATTGTCGTTCGTGCCTGCCGGTCTACGTCAGCATTTACTACATCTGTAGAAATTACTCCCCACCAGTTTTTATTCTCCAAGTAATTTCGCACCAAGAATTTCCAGTTTGGGTAGTCGGACGATCCTTTCAGCTTCTTTATTCCACTTATGCCACCTTCAGCAGACATAATTGAAATTTCGTAAATTTCACACTTATCGTACTCAATTAATATTAAAACCACTCAACTTATTATGCTCTAGCACTATCAGAGCATGCAAAAGGGCAATAACTTATTAACCTTTTATTCTGGGCCCATAACCTATTGAAAATTGATTATAATAAGAACAGCAGCAGTGGTCAGATAGTTGAACATATATTCGTGGTCCATATTTTTATGTGCAAGTGACAAGTATAAAACATAAACAACTCGTAACTATGAATATTTAAAATCAGACAGACATGTGTAAATAGGATTATACACAAGCCAGTGGCATACAATATGCGACCTCCAATATATTTTACATGGAACGACTGCCTATCTGACATCCACAACCCAGTTACTGAGTATTACGATACCCCTTGGTATGACTGATTGTCAAACTTTTGGGCTTCTGACTACCCATAACGACTGTCAAAGATCTACGAATGACAGCCGGGACCAACGGCTTAACGTGCTTACAGAGACACGGAGGGGTCTCGGTATGTGAAGATGGTCACCTATCGATGGACCAACCGCGGCAAGTGTAAGCTACGCTGATCGATCGACCTGTGCAGCTGTTATTTCTTACCTACGGGCACCTAAAAATGTACTAATAGACCAATAAACGCTTTGGTGCCCATGAAGTCATGCTGCGACCTCATCTGTGTTTTCTCAATGTTACAGACGAATTAGGGACATTGATCGTTGAAACGTTTAAAAGATACGATAGATGGACTACAGACATGAGGAGTCCGATAGTTAATTATATAAAAATAATGGTCGTCAAAGACACTCAATAAATTGTTGATCAATAATCCTTTTCCACCCGATAGAAATCTCAACATTCCAAAAGAACTTATCTAACGTTTGTGTGCCCTAAACCTATTTATAAGGACGACATTCAAATACTAAAAGATTATTTTTACGGACCAACGTACAAAGGTTTAAGGTACAATCATAAAACTTGTTCAATAAAACCTAATAACTTGAACGCAGTACCTACGTACATATCAAGTTTCATATTTTTAATACATCCGATCCTAAGTTACGTTATCAGAGTTGCCAGTCCAGAAAATCGTATGGACACAAAACAAATTTCATTAAGTTAAACGATACGCGTCAAATTATAATCTAAAATGTACGATAAAATACTTAGCAGATTGCGCCACATGTGGTCAACCTGTCTCATAACCACGGCACATGCCATGCTTACCTTCCACAATTATTACGGCGTAAACATAAAAAACACTTTAAAGAATTTCACTCGATAACACTCAAATCTCAACCCAAAAACGTTACTGCTAAAGTTCGAATTTCAATGAGTTTGCATTCTCTGGTTCCGACCATCTGTTCCGGATGATAACTATCAAAAAATTAACAATTTGTTTAATATAAATGAAGCGAGGTCAAACTGTCGATAAATTATTAGGACGCACACCGATTCCTTTAGACTTTTATGCTTACCGAATGTCACCTTTCCTGCACAGTGTTTGCTTATCGGTACAATCGGGGAACGATTTTTAACAGCAGCGCTTTTATAAAACTTTTATTTTATTTGTGAATATGTCAAACAGCTGTTGATTTGTAAATTCAAGCGTAAAAGTAATGTTTAAAGTTGATCAGTTTGCAAAAAATAGGATCATCAAAATGAGCAGCTTAGAAGAAGTTGTGAGCAAGAACGGGGTTCTTCAGGTGAGCATGTTAATAATAATAATATAACACAACAAACAAACAAACAAGCACAAACACACAAATGACAAATTACAGACAAATGTTTGTGTGGTGAGCACGATCATTTGTTCTTTATCTGGGTGTAATTTATCTATAACATGTATGTATTTAGAAATATATACGTATGTTTATCAGTGGTCTAGTACTCATAACACAAGCTCTGCTTAGTTTGGGACTAGATGGCGTTGTGTGAAAGTTGTGGAATATTATTATAATTTTTTTTAACAATAATCAGCCTGTATTGTGCCATTGCAGGACAAAGGCCTCCCTTTCCTTTTTTCACTCAACTCGATCTTGTGCCAATATGGATCAATCCCTCGTATATATCCGTTATTATATTGTATTGTTTTTCTTGTTTTTTTTTTTTTTTTTTTTTTTTTCTAGTGTCTGTACTTAATAACATAGTCGTAAGTTTTACTAACAATTTCGGTGAGTCTTTGTTACTTGAATAAAGAAAATTCTATTATATTCTATTCTAATCCCTCATATAAGCGGCAAGTTCGTCCCGTCATCTACGCCTGGGTCATCCGCGATGCCGTTGGACGTTTTCAGGAAACTTATTTTATTAATATTATTAATATTATATTCTTAATATTATTGCAATAATGGCTTATGATACCTATGATATTATTATATCTACGACAACGATTCGTTAGTAAAAGGAAAAAAGTAACCTTCTAGATAGCAAACACAAAATTTACGCAACACCCAAATACAGATAATTTTGTTGCCCAAACTCGTTTACACAAGCTGTAAAAAATACTTAATTTTCAAATTTATTACACCAAGTTTGTTTGTAAAATTTGTGGATTGCGTTCGTGATCACTCTTCATTTAGGCGTCATTAACAAAATGATATATTGAAGCAAATAAAAAAGGCAAATTAACCAACATTGAGCTCCAAATAGACAATCGCATGTTGACAAGTAATTATCAAAACCGTTTTCTTCCAAACTTTTTTTTACAGTATCGTGACTGCTTAAGTAATAAATCTTTGACTAATGAGATATTTATGCGAGCCGAGTCTTCCTGTCTACTATTAATCCTTCGCTTGTAATAAAAAACTGTGCAGTTTCATCAATATCGGGTCTGTTAGGCACTGCCGAGTAGATGACAAATCGTTTTACTAAAATATCTGACTTTTATTTTGGAGACTAACAAAAGTCCATGACTGTACCTTGACAAAATAATTTTTACTTCATTCAATAAAGTAAAAAAGAAAAGGTTTAACAAATGAGATTTTTCGTATTTTAATAGGTCTGAACTAACTGTAATAAATATGAAGTAATGTGTCGTGTTTTATAATGAGACTGTGTAATAAATATGGGAAAACATTAATAAACTAATATTTTTTAAGATGCACGAAGAAGCCTCCACGTGTAGCGCAGTTTGTTCTGTCAGCTACTCAACTAAACTGAGCGCTCGGTGCATCCTGAACAGCCACACCCAACACCTTATTCTTCCTTATTCAATTTCCCTTGCGGTGGTAGGGCTAACGACTGCCTGATTTGAGACCACCGTCCCACCGGAGTCCGGCGTCAAGCAGCCTGCTGTTTCGTCGATGCGTGGGAGTTCCAGTGACTTAGGCATCTTCTGGGCACGCTCGTTCCATCATAGATTTTATCCATCGCTTTCTATCAGGCGTGATCGAGGTCAAGGGCCCATTAAGCAAAAAAAAAGTGAAAGTGTCAAATGAATTTTAACGTTATTATAAATTAAAAACGTATAAAAACTAAGCTTCAACCTTATTCTGATTTACCTCATTAATTATTAACATTATTGCCTTGAAAATTAGATGTGATATTTGTATAAAATTACTGTAATATCCGTCGTGATAACATTACAATGTTTATTAAAAATTAGCTTTTAAAATATTCATCACGCTTTTTAACACGCTATTTTTATGTTACGTTATTTAAGACCTTAAAGTGATAATTATTCATTGACTTTAAACGGTACTTAATGGTTTACAAGAAGGTTTAAAATGATAGTTAATGTAACGTGAGGGTGCATTTAATTAACATAAAACATAGGCAGTTAATTGGCGTATAATTACCGTTTAGTTAACTATAACTCAGATAGATAAACATCGGAATAGATAAGTTTCATCACTGTTGTTAAAAGCATGATTCATTTAAATCGTTTTTTTACTGTTTTTTATTGCTTTAATTGAATGGTATCATTAAACTTACTTGTTTGTTTTATTTTTAAATAAGATCTATTGGTGCCGATTCTGTTATTTACAAACTACATTAAATTTAAGTTCAGTGCATCTTTTTCTTTCTTATTCATTAAGAAAAGGACAGAAGATAAATATTAGTTTAGTCCTGTCAAATTAATATAATCCATAGACGAGTTTAGACGTGATTAAAAAATTGGCTACTAAAAATTCGTCAATTTACGTCAGGCGCTGACTAATTTGACAGGAGTAAACAAATATTTCTAACTGTGGTTAAGCGATGATGATGATCATGTCGCATCATCATTCGTCATCTCATCACTTATCTAACCTTTTCCCAACTATGTGTTGGGGTCGGCTAAATAATAACAGTCGCACAGGTCGATCGATCAGGTTAAGCTATGCTTGCCGCGGTTGGTCTGTGGATGGGTGACCATCTTTACATACCGAGACCCCTCCGTGCCTCGGAAAGCACGTTAAGCCGTTGGTCCCGGCTGTGATTCGTGGATCTTTGACAGTCGTTACGGGTAGTGAGAAGCCCGAAAGTCTGACAACCAGTCTTACCAAGGGGTGTCGTATTACCCAGTAACTGGGTTGTGGAGGTCAGATAGGCAGTCGCTCCATGTAAAATACTGGTATTCAGCTGCATCTGGTTAGACTGGAAGCCGACACCAACATAGTTGGGAAAAGGCTAGGCAGATGATGTGTTGGGGTCGGCTTCCAGTCTAATCGGATGCAGCTGAGTAACAGTATAACACACATCGACTAAGAGAAGTATAGAAGACGACCCCAAATAAAATGGAATAAGGCAGGAGAGTGATGACTGTATATTTCAAGATAAAGAAGTGAGACTAGGCCTAACTTATACAGCTGGTCGATTCTGTAAAAATCTCAACGTGATAACTTGCGTGGAGTGAGCTGTCAGTGTCATCCCACTGATGCTAGGGGTTGACCAGGCAAACATTTACAATCATAACCGAGATTTTAATAATATTGTTTTATGCTAAATTATTGATCACTAGCTGTGTACCCGCTTCGCTGGGTCATTTTTAATTGTATAGTTATTTGTTAATGTTAATAATAATCTATCACTACTTACTTCATAATCTTTTCATATAGGTATACTAAACATTTTTATTAATGAAGAAGTGGTGGGAGGCGCCCGACGTGGCGGCACAGTGGTGGCATGCGCGTGAGCTGCGCGCGGTACTGGACAGTGCTTGGACATTGCAACATTACTTTATTTTTCTAAAATAAAAAAAAATTTCTAAGATAAAAGTAGCCTAAGTTACTCCTTATTACATCAGCTACCTGCCAATAAAAGTCCCGTCCGAAAATTGGTCCACCCATTTCAGAGATTAGCCGGAACAAACAGACAGACAGACAGACAAAAATTGTAAAAAATGTTATTTTGGTGTATATGAGGTATATGAGGTTGTGCGTTATTTAAGTTACACCTTGTATGTATTCATATGCATGTAGTAAAAAACGGTTATTTCAATATTACAAACAGACACTCCAATTTTATTTATATGTACTTAGGTATAGATTTTATATCATTTCAAAGCTAGTACATATTTTAGTTGTCAAAACCCACGTTTAATCCCACGTCATTTGTGTGGCGTGATCACTTCACCCGATACATGAAATGTCGTGAATCGGGTGAAGTGTTTACGCCGACTCGTCAGGACTAGACTAGGAAAAAAAACAACGTTGAGATTCTGATTGAGTTTCTGTTTTGTTATTTTATTACCCACAAAATAGTTACATTTTGACAACACAAGCGTTGAAATTATATAAAATGATCAATAGAATTAGCATAAAAATATTATTAAAATCTCGATTGTGACTGTAAATGGATGCTTGGTCTCCCTAATATCAGGTGGAATGACACTGACAGCTCACTCCACGCTCACTTCACCTAAGTTTTCACGGTGATATGGTTGCAGAATCGTACGGCAGCATTGAATTGGTTTCAGTTTAAGATTAGCTCGTCAGATAGGAGTTGAAATAAATAACCTTACTATTTTGGCTTCTAATGTTACAGTAAATCAATCCACACCACAGTGGGTAGGCATGGTGGATTATGGCCTACTCCCTTTTACCATGAAGAAAATTGAGTCCCAGCAGTGCAAACATTTATAACACTATAACAAAAACTCTGACGGCTCGCCTGATGTAAAGCGGTTTCGTTCCATCCCTCCTGAACACCTGCAATTATCAAAGGGTTCTAATATAATGCGAAACCTAATTAATAAAAATGTATTTTACACCTTGTACGTTGGTCTAGTGGTAGTGAGAGCGATTGCTGGGCGTGAGGTCCTGAGTTTTATTCCCAGGTCGGCAAATGTAGCTGCCCGCAGTCTGGATTTGTGCCCGGCTTAGCCCCTCAAGCCCCGGATACACTAGGGAACATTTTGTCCCGCAACATGACGCGCAACACAAAATATACGTGACGCTGCAACGTTGCATAGTGTCCCGCAACATGACCCACAACATTTTACGTGACGCGGGACATGTTTCTTGCTCCCGCTTCGAGAGCGAGCGCACGGCGCGACATTCTCTCGGGACATTCACGTAGTTGCCGAGCGCCATGTTCCGCAACATGTCGCTCCATTTGTCCCCTAGTGTATTCGAGGCTTTATTATATGAGGCTTAAACAGATGAAATGGATTTGATATTATAAACTTCCAGCCTTTTTACCAAAAATATCATAATCAAAATAATAAACTACTTACCTATAACAAAAAACAGATTCCCATCAATATTTTAATCACAAAACTGTTGAATATCAAAGGCGGCCCAATCGACATTCCCGTACTCATTGGAGCAAACTTCCTCAAATTAACATAAGCGTTTAACATGAACAAATAGATGTAGCGATAAGCACGATAGCCACGTAATGTAAGCTATTCATTACTGTAATTAACACTTTGGTCTATAAATTAAGAGTGTAGTCTGCCGTGACGGGCGCGCCTTGTACGATGTGCATTTTTTTATTATCGTGATCGATTTTGGAATGTCTTTTGCATAATGTGGTGGGCTAATTTTGGAATGTTTATTGCTTTCCGATTGTTCTGCAATAAAATATTTACTACATATTTCTAATCGAGCTTTTTCCCGTGCCTAAAAAAAAAAAATTCATTACTTAGTCCATAATTTCCTCTGATTCGTACAACTGACTCATTGATTCATAACTTATTTATTATATGTATTTTAGTCCCTGCAGCTTTGTTCGACATGGTTTCTATACTATCCTCAGCACCAAGTTTTTCTTGTGGGGTCTCTCAAACTGGTGAGACTTAATTATCTTAATTTTTTCGTTTCTCATAAGATGAAACTGTTCAGTGGCAGTCCAGTCACGGTCTGAGTCCATCACTTGTTGTTCCACAACCAGGGTTTATTCCTTTGCCTTCCAGCTTTGCCAAACTTGCTAGAACATGCTCCAAAGAAATGTCTTTGGAGCATCTTTCTAGGAGGCACGACCTTTCCCTTTTCCATGTCTTGAACTTTTTGTCTCGTGAGAAACAAACAAAATTTGCAAAGGAAATAAACCTTACCCAGTTTGAGGATATTTTTAGAAACTTAATTACATTTAGTTGAAAAATGTTAAAACGTTCAGGACACGGAAAAGGCAAAGGTCATTTCAAATGTCCATGTACAGACGCCAGCACATCAAGCTACCCGAAATTGTCAAATTTTCACAATCAACTTTGAACCTTATGCTTTAGCAATAAATTTGAAAATCTATTAAAGAAATTTGACAGATTGTAGTAGCTTGATGTGCTGGCGTCTGTACCTTACACCCACTCAGATAAAGATCGGCGACCAGCTCCAACTACGAATGGAGTTTGTGTGCTGGTCGTTTGAAAAATGTCTGCGTACTATGTTTTATTTTTGGTCCTATTTATGGGATGTACCATGACCTATTATGTCCACATTATTATTTATTTATCTATTTAATACTTCAAGCACATAAATGTACAGAGGCGGACTTAATGCCATAGGCATTTTCTACCAGTCAACCTTTGGGTGATGCAGAGACAAACAGTAGTAGGTGCAATTATGAAAATTGAAGAATTAATATTTTAAATATAAATATAATATATACATAATTACATACAAATATAAGCACCAATAAATATATATAAATACATGAATATACTAAAAAGAAATAAGACAAACAAATGAGAAAATATTAGCGTTGTGATGACACTGGCAGCTTCTTGCGAATGTGCTCGCGAACCTTAACTTTAAAGGATAATCGGTTGGTTGCCATCCTGATTTCCTGGGACATTCCACAGAGACACACACATTGCCAAATTGTCAACTGCTCATGAATAAAGTTAATTATAAAACATAATCAAGTTGCTAATTCAATCATTAATATGCTTAAATGCCACACTTAGTAACAGTTTAATAAAAAAAGATACCTGTTCATTTATCATGCTACTCATCATGTTGATAATTATACAGTAATCGCCTGCACCATTCGTGTTACTCCCGCAGAAAAGGCAATGTCAATTTACAAAACAGCTGACATACGGTAAAGAGAAATACAAAGTAAGCAACTATTATAAGAATTAACTTCATCAAAATTCCATAAAAAAAGGTAAATTTATTCATTGTTGACAGGAAGCTATAAAATAGCTTTTCGACTTGACCACATGGCTCGGATGGCGGCCATTGCTGACATATTTGTCGCTAGTCAGATGATTAATTAACATAGTTAATATTTTGAAGGCTTATGATATCGATAAATAATGTCATAAGCATGCTCTGATGAGTAGATACGAGAGTTATAGCCGATCGTTTAACTGAGACGTTGCCTGAGGTCGTGGTGCGGGAGGGGTGTGGTAACAAGATGCAAGAGCTCAGTGATTCGTCAACTTGTGACAAATATCACCCCTCCCGCACCGCCCAGCTACCTCAGGCAACGTCTCAGTTAAGCGGTCGGCCTATAGTTTGATCAGAACATCTTAGTTAAATTATTGCATGGGGAATATTTTTGTCGATAGATACTTTGAATTTATAGACAATCTGTGCTAGACTTTTTGCTTCCCTATAAATAGGTACAGACGCCAGCACATCAAGCTACCCTTTTTTTTTGGGTGGGAAATTATCAAATAACGTGTCCCGCTCTGGGCGGAGCGGGAGGGTGTATCAGACTTTTACTGACTAAAACCCACCCGTGTTCCTTCAGTTGCCTGTGCCAAGGGCCACGGTACCTCGTTCGAATAATCCGCGACCCTGGCAGGCATCAGCCCTAGCGGACCCCGTCAGTTACTGCTGACATCTCTTTGAGGCGCGCGTGTAACACAACGCGCCGTCGACCCGGGCCTGGTCCTTACCGGACGGCGAACTGCTCATTGCTCGTCGTCGGCAGCATCAAGTTACCCTTAACTGTCAAATTTTTCCAATCATCTTTGAACTTAATGTTTTAGCGATAAAGTTGAAAATCTATTAAAGAAATTTGACAAATTGTAGTAGCTTGATGTGCTGGCGTCTGTACATGCACATTTCTCCAGTTATGTTAAGTTCTGTGTAATAGGGGGTGAGCTTATTACCATCAGCCAGGTGGTACAAATACAGACTCCGGCTCCTACTGAGAAGTTCCTAACCTAATAGGACTTTGCCCGACCTGGGAATTGAACACAGGACCTGCGACCACTGGGCCAACGAGGCAGTCCAAATAGGTAGTCAGCGGAGAATGATTGGTCTGCAGTGCTATTCTGTAAAAATCTCACCGTGTGAGCTTAGGTGAAGTGAGCGAGAAGTGAGCTTTGTCATTCCCTAATAGTAGGGATTGACGCTATTAAGTGCTCACTTCACTTATGATTTCACGGTGAGATTTTTACAGAACCGACCGGCTGTTGCGCTAATTACACTAATAGGCTTTTTTCGAGGGATGACACTTAACTGAGGAAAAAAGGGTTTGGAAAAATTAACAGAGCGGTGGTGGCCCAGTGGCAACGGCCGCGACTTACTAGTTGTAGGTCGTAGGTTCGAGCCCAGACAGTCATTTTACTTTGTGTAAATTATTCCATCATCACTGCTCTTAGAAACGGTGAACATTTTGAGGAAACTAGCGTGTCCTAGATCCAAAAAATCGAAGACATGTAACATCCACCGATCTGCACTGGTTTCTCGTGGTGGATTACAGCCCATTCCCTCTTGAAGAGAGGAGGCCTGTGTCCCAGCAGTGGGAACATTATAGGCAGATTATATGAATATTGGTTCAGAAAAGGGCCCTTAATTTTTTTATTTATTTTATTATTTATGTACAGACGCCAGCACATCAAGCTACTGCAATCTGTCAGATTTCTTTAATAGATTTTCAACTTTATCGCTAAAGCATAAGGTTCAAAGTTGATTGGGAAAATCGGACAGTTTCGAGTAGCTTGATGTGCTGGCGTCTGTACACAGAGTAAAAAAACATATGGATATGACATAATTATAATTTGAGTACAAAGGTACTGCTTATTTCTTAAGAAATTTACCGATGGACGAACATTTTTCGAGGAGAGACTTTGTCTACCTACTCACTAAGTATTTTTAGTCTGTACCTTAAAAGTCTCATCTGTTTCATAAATCTAAAATCCAATTCTATAATTTCCCAGTCCCAAATTCGAATTACAAAGACAGAATCTTCTCATAATTTATATCTAATTAATATTACAAGAACCATCTGTACCAACCCTCATCAGGACACCGAATTACAAAATGGCGGTTATAAATCCAAAAATAAAATCCTCTTTGGACCAAACTCAGGTAATTTATTGTGGTACTGCGAATAATCACGAAGGTGTCGTATAAATCGTGGACCATTTGTAAAATAGGAATTACGATTCGCCTTCGAGACCATTGTCACCCCTCTATCCAATAGATAAGTACTTTAGTAGGTATATGTCACGGAAGTCGGGTAGTTAGAAATGAATATTGCGTGGATCATTTAACTTTTTCTTTTTCGTACGAAGAAAATTAAGCGTATGACCAAAATTTAAATGGTTCCTAAGGTGGAATACTAGGACCAAAATTAAATGTGATATTGGGACATCGTTAGTTATATAGTTGTAATTAAAGAAATGCATTTCATGAAAAGACGAAATTATAACCATGAACCTGATATGATGATCACATGAACCATTTTTTCGAGGACGAGGAAAACAAGAAATTAGTAATCTCTTATGAGGGCAAATGTTTTTGAAACATTTTGACTTATTATACAGTACAGGTAAGTAATTAATTATCTTACAGACTCCCTATAGATGATTTTCAATCGACAGGAAGTTTTAACTGAAATGTGGTCTACGTTTCGATAAGTTTCATTAAAATTATGATTTAAAGAAGCTGCTTCCATGGACTGGTGGCCCAGTACAGACGGCTGAGACTTACGAGTTGTAGGTCTTAGATTGGAACCCTGACAGGCGCTTTACTTTGTCTAAATTATTCCATTACCACTGCTCTTAAAACGGTGAAGGAAAACATCGTGAGGAAACCGGCATGTCCTAGAACCAAAAGTTCCAAGACATGTGACTTCTGCCAACCCGCACTGGGCCCGCGTGGTGTATTACGGTCCACTCCCTCTTACAGAGAGGAGGCCTGTGTCCCAGCAGTGGGAACATTCATCATCTGCCCAGCCTTTTCCCAACTATGTTGGGGTCGGCTTCCAGTCTAACCGGATGCAGCTGAATACCAGTATTTTACATGGAGCGACTGCCTATCTGACCTCCACAACCCAGTTACTGGGTAATACGATACCCCTTGGTAAGACTGGTTGTCAGACTTTCGGGCTTCTGACTACCCGTAACGACTGTCAAAGATCTACGAATGACAGCCGGGACCAACGGCTTAACGTGCTTTCCGAGGCACGGAGGGGTCTCGGTATGCAAAGATGGTCACCCATCCACAGACCAACCGCGGCAAGCAGTGGGAACATTATAGACTGATTATGCTTCCATGGACTACCAAAATTAAAACCTCCGCAGCGTAAGTTGTCTCCTCAAAATTCCGCTGCGCACAACACCTTTATTTTACTAACTCGCCAGCTTTATGCTGATATCTACTTACATAAAACCTTCACAAAATCATGTCAGGAGAGAGGAAATTTTCTAATAGACGTGTCATGCACTCGATGCAAGAGTTTCGACGGAAAATACACGACGATACTCGTACGTCGTTTCTGTGGAATTTTTAATAGTCTCACCCCTTCTTGCGTCACCGCCTAATGTATTTGGAATCTGTCTTGAAGCTTTATCTATTGGAAATGGCTGTTTGGAACTACTGTTGGCCTTACGAACTACTTTTAACTACGAGTAATAAATCCAATGTAAGGCTGGCTAGGAGCTCTGCAACTCTGCATAGCGGGGAGAGCGGTGTGAAATAGCCACTTTGATTTACTGGTTGTTTTTGTGTTATTGTTGTTTCGAGTTTTGGGTGGACGATGGCTTTTGGGTATACTCTTACTTGGAAGAGGAATGAATTAAATGTTAAGGAATGTCATTCGTCTATTGAAAAGTAATATTTTAAGATTCTAACTGACTTTTACATTACGTGTTTTATAATATCCCAGTAATAAAAACGCTTTGTAGCTTTTCAGTCTTGATAATTCAAACTTAATCTGCATCCAAAACTAATTTACTTATAAAGCAGACGAATAATTTAAACACAAACTAAAAAAACATCATAAAACAAACTTGCCAGCTAATTTTTATTAAAGCCATAAAAGGAAAATTGTTTCTTCCAAGTGCTTGCATAATTAAAATTTAAACGTATTGTCCATTCTAGCCCGACTTCCCCATAGTAGTGTATCGCAGACTGGGGCTTTATACGAATCTCTCCTCTCCACGAAAATGCACATTAATATTAAATGGCTTGGAAATGCTGCGTCGTGGAGTAGGGGGGGAGGGTGTAGGGGGGAGGTAGCTGCAATAAAAAAGCGAACGGGCGTCGATGATACACCGAAGGTGGTTCGAGACTCAGTTGTTTCTTATTGTTTCAACAATAATGCAGATTTTCTTTACTTCCTTATTGATGAATACTTGGGAACGGAGATATTACGATGGCTCATTAAAGTGGCGTGGGAAATTGTATGCAAATGTTGAATGGGGAATCTTATAGGGCAAATGTTTTGGTGTATTATATGGCCTAATTCCTTGATTTTATAGGCACTCTATACACACTGTCGAATGCCTTAGACATTTTTTTTATGAGAAATTCAAAACTAAATGTTTTGGTATATTCATAGCTTTCATAATCAGCCTATAATGTTCCCACTAATGGGACACAGGCATCCTCTTTGTAAGAGAGAGTGGGCCATAATCCACGCGGGCCCGGTGCGGTTTGGCGGATATCACACTTATACTCATATCTTAACGGCTTGATTGTATACTCTAGACATGTCAATATTCTGACACATTCATTTGAATAAAAACGATGTTTTTTTTTCAGATACCTACCGGGAAAAAACTGATACATCCATTTATCTTCCATCCCCGTGTTTTTTTTATCGTTATTCTCATGTCACATACCAACAAACGATTTAACTCAGAAGCGTGCAACTATCAACTCTGAAAATGTCAACCGAGCCATTTCCCTTACAAAGCTTGCCGTACGTGTTTTCCTTATATTAACTACGTAACACTATTCCCCCTTTCTCCCTACCCCCCACTAGTTACAGCATCCAATAAGAGATGGCGCTCGAACAAAACTAGCGGTAGTGCTCTCTCTCGCAAGCAATTTACTCCTTACACTAATTAAAAGAGCGAGCGAGAAATGCCACGCCCACAACCGAGAACAAACACAAGAGGGGATCGCACCCGCCAATCGGAAAGCTTGATTATTTGTAATTAGAACGACCCGCTCTTCCTTTCGCCAAGATGACCAATGGGATTTTGTATTTAGCGGCATTATTCTGTCGTCAAAAGGAATTTCTGTTAGTAATTTAATTAAAATTTTCCACGATTGTGAAACGTTCTCATTTGTTGAGAGCAATCAGAGTTGCGAAATGGGCGTTATGTTCTTAGATTCGACCGAATTACTTTTTACGGTCCCTTGCGCCGCCGTTTTCTTTAATTGATGGTCGTACAGTCATTTACAGCGGTAATTTAAAATTCTGCGTTTACGATTCTTTTTCCGAGATTACTTTTCGTGTCTTTGTAGATGGACGATTAAATATGTTTAAGTACCTTTTTATTTAAGAATATACCCGTAGAATGTACGTAGGTATTCAAAAATTATCTTAGCATGAAAACTTTGTCCAGAAATCCCGCCAGCAAACGCTTTAATATTAAAAACTATCCCGCAATCAAAACCGAGAACTTTTACAGAGCTCATAATGAAACAAGAAAATCAAACCTACAAAAGAATTCTGCGGAGCTATAGCTGAACAAAAACTTTCTCATCGCGAACATTGGAACAGCACAATCATTCAACTAGGAAGAATCAACCGGTCACAATGAGCGGACCAACTTTTAGCTGCCAGTTTGCATATAGAGATAAAAGTGGGGAATATTAATGTGAATCGCCCCGGCTGCCTCCCCCTTTTCTTGGGGGTGTAGGGGGGTGGGTTGGGGGCACTTTCTTCCAAGGAGGACCACGGGACAGTCGTGATTTTAATTATATTGCGACGTGAGACGAGAGTTATGGCTCCTACAGAACTTACCAACTCTAGATATAATGTTTATGTGTCTATGATTTGAGTGGATGGCGCGACTTGTTTTGGTAATAAATTAGTTTTATTATTGATTAAATTAATTGGATGATTACTTCTAAGTATTTTTTTTTAATGACATTGGTAAATTACTTGTTTGTTACAATGAAGATCCTTACAGATATTGTATTTATAATGACTTTAATGTTTTTTTTTAAATAAAGTTAGAGTAGGGACAGTAATTTATAACAAAGGCAGATTAAATTTTGGAAAAATCTGGAACTTCTCGCGCATATAGGTAAGTGACATTTCCCCATGAGTTTTAGACGACAACTGAAAATGACTTAGCTTTGGCCTACTTACAAAATAATAATTTTATGTGATCCCAAAACTTTAGAAAACTCAATTATTACGTTTGTAACTTTGATGTTAAGGTATTTGAACACTCCTAACAGGAAAATAACGATGAAGGTAACAAAAAAATAATAATAATGATACTTTCCTTATGAAATGTATTTATGACAATGCCTTTATGCGGTACGCTATCAATCCTGGAGATTCAATACATCACACGATTTATCTCATAAAATACGTAGATAAGCAACGAAAAAACTAGAAAAGTTACAACAATAGGGGCCCATAAACTTAACCCCTTATTCAACTAAACATTCAACTCACATAAATATCTTTCGACAAACTAATGTCAATGTAAGACGCCATTACTTGAGTTAAACAAATTCCAAGATCTTGGTATGTGTGTGCGAATGTGTAGGATTGCTTATGTGTGCCATACGGTGCATATACGTCATAGTGGTGGAAGTAGGGTTGGCAGATAGAGAATATAGAAAAATCGTCTTAAGTATTTTTGTTTGCAAAGTCAAAAAAAAATGCATTTTTATTTTTCGAAGATTCTGGTCTGTTAATGTTTAGTTTTTTTCAATTAGCACCCATAGTTTTATACATAATTATTATTTTTAACAACGTAACAAACAAAATATAAAAATAATTAACCTAACTAAAGTATTAACAGACTAAAATATGGCGTCGAATTATTCTTCCGCATCGCTGTCGACTGGTAATGTACCCAAGAGACTGGCGACGCTGCCACGTTGTATGGCAATACTTATCCTCTGGCAAGGTAAAAGCCAGCGCTTGGGTCACGGTAAATATCAAGCAGCCGTTTGGAGATAACGTAGCATAATAATTTGTAGCATGAAGTATTGTAAACAACAGTTCATAGACACGGAGTATATAAAAAAAAAAACTGTTCGTCCAAACAAGTATGTTAAAAATCGCACAGAGTCGCACAAACGTGTATTTACAGATGTAATTAAGAAAATCTTATCATTTGCGTGCTATTTTAGATTGGTTATCAATCAGACAGTTGGTAGTTTTACACGGTAGATTTTTTTTTTATTTTTTTTTATGGTGCGTTGGAGATAAAAAAGTGGAGGAGTTAAAACGAGGGGCTTGTGGCTAAGTAATAACAGCCGCACGGGTCGATCGATCAGGTCAAGCTACGCTTGTCGCAGTTGGTCCGTGGATGGGTGACCATCTTCACATACCAACATCCATACATGCCTTGAAAAGCACGTTAAGCCGTTGGTCTCAGCTGTCATTCGTGGATCTTTAACAGTCGTTACGGGTCGTCAGTAGCCCGAAAGTCTGACAACAAGTCTTACCAAGGGGTATCGTATTACTCAGTAACTGGGTTGTGGAGGTCAAATATGACGGCACTGTTGGCGCAGTGACTGCTGCGCTGCGTGTCGCGAGTTCGATTCCCGCACGGAACAAATATTTGTATAAGCTACAAGTAGTTGTTCCGGGTCTGGCTGTTTGTATGTCAGTTTGAATGTTTGTAAACGCACCCACAATACAGGAAAAATTCCTAGTCTGGGGCAACGTTTTATTTAACAGCTCACTTCACCCAACTTCTCACAGTGAGATTCTAACAGAATCGACCGCCAGAACCAGCCGCCAAAATTCAAATTCTCACCTGACAACCCTAGTTATAGGGTGAATATGCATATGTGGGAGAGTATGTAAATACGTAAACGTTAAATTGTGAGGATGTGTGATGTTGAGGCTCCAGAGCGAGAGGTCTCCCTCATTATCGACCTCGGGTCACGGCGCATGCTCCGACTTTAGTCTCAACCCTGCTAACGAACGCCTTATTGCGACGGCGGTTCATCGCAGTAATTGAGTTACGACTTTTTTCGTAGCAATTTCGTTTTTCTCTTAGAACCGGGTCGCACGCTAATTGGGACGAATTTTTTTTTTCCCTTGCTTTCTTCTTGAACAAATATTGGATTAGGCGCGTAATTCGCTTCAAATAGGTTAGACTTTGAAGGTACCTACACGTATTTTGCTTAATAATGAAAGTTTCTTTTTTAAGCATTTTTTTATAAATTTTAATGTAATGAGTTGTTCTTTTTGAAAATTTTGTTAATTTACTTTATTTAAGTAAATATTGTTTTTATGAATGGAAAGTTAAACATCTAATTATGTGGCCGTTGGTATCGACGTCTGAAAGTTTCAGCGACTCGTTTTCGTCTCGAAAGGCTTTCTCATTTGCGATCTGATTTTTTATGTTTTTTTTTTCCTTCTTTGTTGTGTCTGTGGAGAGATTGGAGACGTATGCAGACAAGTTTAGTGTAGTATTGTGGGAAGGAGGAAGGGGCATAAAATACGTCACATAGTAAATGCAACGAATTCTTTACTAACCTACCTGTTTAATACTTATTTTAATTTATTGTCGAAAAGATGTACTTTTCATGCGAATAAATAATGATAAAGATATTATGGGGACTGTTTTTGTTATGTTACAGATATCGATGTTTATAATGATATTAAGGTACGTTCTGGTTTAGAATATAGTGTTGCTGTTTCATTATCTTTTTCCATGTAAATGTAATTTCTATGAATGATGGTTATTATAATAAATATCATTAAATTACTCGTAAAATTTATAGCAACGAGGAAACTCAAATACCTATCTCGATTCCACGATTCATTTAAGATATATCGGTAACACGTGGATTGGGATATTTCTGGTGTAGTGTTAATATTTAGACAGGGCTGACAAACGGAAAAAAATATGTTTTGAATGTAGTAGACGTATTCCTATTATCATAAATAATGAAGACCTACTTGTGTTAGAGAGAATTCAAACAGCTTTACTTCATTAAAAGTTATCTACTTATTATAGGTACCCAGCTATCTCTAAGAACCTAAAAAAATGTCCATTCTAAGGTACCTATTACAAATAGTAAGAATTTGGTTAGGTAGACGTCTCTAGTTTGTCCAATACCTAACAAACATCAGCAGTGTGATTCTGTAACCATCTCACCATGAAAACTTAGGTGAAGTAAAGCGTGGAGTGAGCTATCAGTGTCATCCTACCTGATACTAGGGATTGACCAAGCATACATTTACAATCATAATCGAGATTTTAATAACTTTTTTTATGCTGATTCTATTCATCATTTTGTATAATTTCAAAACTAGTATTTTAATTGTCAAAACATCACTATTTTGTGGGCTTTTAATCGAGGTTTCCGGCTACTGGGACCGCAATTAACTAGGACCGTGGTCCCAATCGCCGGATCCGTAAAAATTAAATAATTTTCGTCCGGCGACTGGGACCACTCATAAATGATAACTGAAATAAAAAAAATGTACAGTCAAACGAAAAATTTTTAGATGTAGGTAATAATTGAAGAAAAATCCTTTTTGATTTAAAAACATCATTTATTGATATAAAAAACAGCCTTTGACTACAGTTCTGTAGTAATATGTAGATGTTTTTATTACGAAAGTTTTAAATAACAGAACTGTAGTCAACATGCTAACAATAAAAACAACCGACTTCCAAAAAAACACTACAAAGTGAAAAATAATTTTAATTTTGGAAGTCGGTGTTGTTGGTTCCGCATTTTGGTTTTTTAACACCGACTTCCAAAATTAAAATTATTTTTCACTTTGTAGTGTTTTTTTGGAAGTCGGTTGTTTTTTTTTATATAAAATTTTTTATTTTTCACTTTTTAGTTATATCTACCCCAATCAAATTCATATAAACACTACTTGCTATGTACTTGCTTGTATCAGTGACAGGAAGCTGCATCTGCGTTTATAGGGTACAGACGTGATGTTATGTTGTGCGATTGCGTAAACAATGCATACATATGCGATAGCAGCAATCGCGGTTGTTTTACTGGTATTAAATTATTATTATAATAAAAAAAAATTATAACTGTTGTAGTGAGTACAGGCGTGATATTATGTTGTGTGATGGCGTAAACAATGCTTAGATATGCTATAGCAACAATCGCGGTTAATCTGCTGTTATTTATTGAAGAGTTCCCCCGATTTCTACAAGATCCCATCATCAGATATTGAAATGGTGACAATGGGACCACACGGGAAGCACCAGCTTTCAAATAAAAAAAGAATTGAAAGTCGGTTATTATGAGGTAACAAACATAAAAAAAAAAAAAAAAAAAATACAGTCGAATTGATAACCTCCTCCTTTTTTTGAAGTCGGTTAATAAAAAAAAAATAACATAAATCGTGCTTATAATAATAATAATAATCAACAATTTTCAAACAATTAACAATCAGAAAGTAATTATTTATCACAAAATCAGCCTTTAAGTGGTACCGTAAATATTAAAAAAAAAATAACATAAGCCTTTGTGTGTGTTTACCTGCATGTGTGAATTTTGTAAAAACGGGTTAGCTTATCTATTACTAAGCGCATAGGATAAAATCGTGTCTAGAACGAGTCAATGATATTCATATAAATAATTTAGAAATTTTTTCGTTTGACTGTACCGATTTTGGCTTGAATAATAATAGATTTTTTAAGTTGTCTATGAGTGGTCCCAGTCGCCGGAAGAAAAATATGTCATTTTTACGGATCCGGCGACTGGGACCGCGGTCCCAGTTAATTGCGGTCCCAGTAGCCGGAAACCTCTTTTAATCTAGGAAAACAAGACTATTCCTTATATAAGCACTAATCTAGAAACAAAAAAAGAAAAAAACAAAATTGATATTCTGACTAAGTTTCTGTTTTGCTATTCTATTTTAAACCCCCACCCCACCCCACTGACAACTCACTCCACGCAAGTTTTCACTGTGGGATTTTTACAGAATCGACCTGCAGAATTAGTAAATTTTCAAAGTAATAATTTACAATCAGTATATAACGTTCCCACTGCTGGGACACAGGCCTCCTCTCTGTGAGAGGATGTGGGCCATAATCCACCACACACACTCAGTGCGGGCTGGTGAATGTCACATGTCTTTGATTTTTTTTTATTCTAGGACATGCCGGTTTCCTCACGATGTTTTCCTTCACCGTTTTAAGAGCAGCGGTGATGAAATACACATAGTAAAGTGCCTGTCTGGGTTCGAACTCACGACCTACAACTCGTAAGTCGGGGCCGATACTACTGGCGCTCCCATTACTCGTATAAATACGTATTATGAATATAATAGTAAGAATTTGGGGACACGTCTGTTTCTTGTTGTTTTTTTTTTTGTTTTCGACGAAAAAAACCGACAAATACCTACTACAAACTTCAGAATGATTGAATTTTTAAAGTAATGTCAGTAAAACGCACTATTTGACTCGAATATAAAAAAAATTGCATATAAAAATCATAATTTTCCAAACAAAACACAAAAAGCTCGAATTCATTAAAATTTTCAGCCGCCATCTTTATTATTCCGTCCGTTTGTTGTATGGAACATTGTACAATTGATTCGAATGTATCCAGGCATGCGACCAGTGCAATGGGGATCAAATATTCATTAAATGGCCGCTGTTGGTGGCTCCGGGTTCATATTCAGCAGACGTAGTTGTTAATAGTTCGGCCAGCCTGCCTTATCTTCGACACTCAGACATTAGCGGGAGCAAGGAGGTTTGATACTTTGTGAATTGTTTTTTTAGAGCAGTGTTTCTGGTGGAAATGGTTTGGTAATAAACTCATGGATTCTCTACATAGGGAAGGATCTTAATGGGTATAGTGATACAGACTTAAGTTTCTGGTTTGAAAAACCAAAGAATATAATAAATAGGCTTGACTGGCAATGTTTTAATCAAATAAATATATAACTTAAATACTTATGTATACATAACTTAAATATAAACACAATATAATGGAAAGAAAACAATGGAAAGTGATTGATCACGGCCTACTCCATCTCAGGGAGAACATGCAAATATAATTAGCCTATTTTTGATTATGTTTATCTTAAAATAGCTACAAGTAATCTTCCTGAATATTTTGATTATTCAAAGTAAATATTTAGAAATAACGTACTTGTGGGAACACTAATAGGGTTGAAAACAAAACCAGAATTGTGTCCTGATCTAAGCTGGAATTCAATTAAAATTGCGAGACCCTAACCAAATCGTTGTCACGAAACCATTGTGAGATTTATTTCGACGCCAACGCCATCTATCCAGCTTGACCTCAGACTTTTGAACTTTTACAATCATCACTATGGGTTCCTTTTGAACATCATGAAATGAGTTCTTATTGATAGAATGAAAATAGTGAGATATCATATTGAGAACGACTTAGTGCAAGACGGAATTAAATTCTTTTTATTTTTTTATTTGAATAATACTTGTTCAAGTATCTAGAAGCGTCAGTCGTAGTAAATTACTCCGTTCCTTACCTTATATACCTACCAAGACTGCTACAAGGGTAGCGAGGGATGGGGTTGTTCGTTTGTTAACCATCCACGTTATCATAGTGTGGACCTGAAGATATTACGAATAATATTTTGGTATAATTTTGCTTAGATATTTCATTTTTTTTTTGTTCTACTTTTTAACAACTAGGTAAGTTCTTACCTTTTATTTAACGTTGCATTACATCTAACATACCTACATTGTTTTAAATACCCAGCAACGTAACTGCGTTACACACTTTCAATCACAATCCGAAGGTTTTGCAGGTAATATTATTAAATTGATTCATAGGTTTCATAAATTCATCCGCTCAACAATGTAAATGACGAAATGAATGTGGCTGAACTGTCAAAATGAAAGGCATTGCGATCGATTGCCGTATAGTATGTGTGTTACGCAATTATCCTCCAGGTTTGTACAAGATATATTTACTGTTATGATCAAAATTAATTATAATTACTTATTTTCTTGTTTTGTCGTGCTGGTAAGACTAATCAGCACCCTAATTGTGAAACACACTATTACTCTCAATTTGAATCATTTTGAAGCATATTGCTAATCCATTGCTCCATATGTTCAAAAAATGTGTCTATTCAACAACGTAAATAACGCAATGAATATTGTTGCACTGTCAAAATTAAACCCATTGCTACTGATAGTGTGTTACGCAATCACCCTGCAGTTCATAAAGGCAATTAATTAATTACAAAAAATAATTGTCACTCGATATGAACAATATTTCTGGCATATCCACGTTATGCTACCGGTATGGGGAGGCTGTGGCGCGGTCAGTGGGGGCGTCGAGCGCAAATTAATCTCCATACGTTGCGCCCGCGCCGCCGCCCGCTCGTTACTTTTGTATTACAACTACTATTTGAATAATTTTTACAATTCAATTATTGAAAACAATCTTTATTTTGCGTTTAAGACGGTTGGTTTTGAGTTTTATAGTATAGCGGCCAGGTGTGATAGCCCCATACTGGGACATTGGATATGGCTACATGCCACTGTGGCGTAGGTATATTTTAATTTGATGTATTTTTTCCGGTAGCTATAAGTACTAACACTATTTCCTAAGTTTTTTTACCTACTTATACTAACCAATCAATGAACTCTGTCTGTTTTTTTTTTTTTGTAGATTGGTTCATTTTTCTTGCGAGTTTTCTTTTATGTTTTTTGTAAACAAAATTGTTTGCTTTAGGTATTTTCAGAGTCCTTAAGTTAGAGGTGACCTAAATCGCATTTGAAAATCTTAAATCGCGCCTCTTCAAACATGGTATCACTAGAATGATGCTTTACTCTTTTACAAGTTTTGAGAATAGATCATACGTTAAACTTTTTTTTTACTAACGTACGCTGGCCCACTCCTGGGTAAAGGTCTCTCTCCACTCCTTCGATCTTTCGCGAGCCCGTGCGTCTTCATTCCAGTTTTCGACGAACCTATCCTGCACCCTAACTGCGTAACACACTATTACTCTCAATTTGAATCATTTTGAAGCATATCGCTAATCCATTGCTCCATATGTTCTAAAAATGTGTCCGCTCAACAACGTAAATAACGCAATGAATGTTGTTTAACTGTCAAAATGAAACCCATTGCTACTGATAGTGTGTTACGCAATTACCCCGCAGATCGTCTCGCCATCCCCTACGTGGTCTCCCGCGTAAACTTTGAACTAAACATTAAAATAAACTTAAAGACTAAAACACTGATACAGAGCCATTGGTGCCGATTCTCATGTTCACAAAATAAACTAAATTTAAGTTCAGTGCATCTTTTTCTATAATTTTTAAATACCTACCTAAATTTTCTAAAACACATAGACGTTCTCCAGATTGTCAATGATTCATGTGGGAACTAATTAATACCTGTCATTCTATTATTTCTTACATCAGACTAACACAAGGGATTATCACCTACTACATTAATCATACCTGCATATTAAATAACGTCACAACACACGTGTTCCTTTAACAAAAAAAAAAAGCCTCGTAGTATTAAAAAAAAAAGTTGTAAAATCAACACAAACTGGCAACCCTACCGGCTACTGTCAGAACTTAAGTCTCAAGTACCATTTATTTGAACAATATCCACGGCCATAATGTATGGAGATTAGGTGGAGGACAGACGCGCTTGCCCGTCCGTTGATCCGACATGATACATCAACGTCGCGGTGGACAGTGGACACTCCCCCTTACGTTGGATGTGAAACGTGCAGCAGGATTTGGTGGAGAAGGCAATCAATTTTATTATGTAACTTTAAAGTTGTTAGAAGCTCTAATTCTGTTAGTACGTACTAGCCATGAAATACTTGGATATCGGATAGTAGGTAGCCAAACGAAAAAAAAAAAAGAAACCTCCTGCTCGTCTGCCTAGAAACGTCTCAGTGTTTTCAGTTGTAAGTGTGATGAAAAAAACATTTTACTGAAGGCTAGGAAGATTCCAGAAGTGCCAATTAAATGAAAAATTCAAGCATGAATAAATATAATGTCTCATTATAACTTTGTTATCGGACGTCGGAATCACCCGTTGCAAATGTTCACTGGCTGTTTTATGAGCAATAATTTTCGTTTGACAACCATAAGCAACCGTTTGTTGTATTTGAGTTTTAATCCTACAAAATGGTTGCCGTGAGACTATAGAAGGATTTAGCAGACTAATAACAGCCAGACATTCAGAAGCTCGCGGATAAGACTTGGTTGAGACTCGCACAGACTAGGGCAACGGCACAAAACGCAGAAGGCCTATACACATCAGTAACAACCATAAGCAACCGTTTGTTGTATTTGAGCATCCAATAGTATTGTGGAGCATGAGTTTTAATCCTACAGAATGGCTGCCGTGAGACTATAGAAGGAATGTTGGTAGACTAAAAACAGCCAGACATTCAGAAGATCGCGGATACGACCTGCTTGAGACTCGTACAGACCAGGGCAATGGCACAAAACGCAGAAGGCTTCACCTACTGATGTGTATAGACATCAGTAGGTGAAGACTGCCGATGATGAATGATGAAGCGCTTAAACTCAGCCAATTTTGCAATCCACAACTAGTTTAGCTCACCGCACAACAACAACTCAGCCCATACAACCTCGCATATTCGCCTCATCTAAAACTTCGTAGCTCAACGTAAAAGACTAATAGCAAACTAGATGTTTGTCCGTCAGCTTTGCATACTAGCCGGTGCTTGTTACCAGGGGAATTAGCGTTGGTCCAGCGATGATTAGTGAGCCACACGTTACCCGGTCATTATGCGAATGGCGCTGACGTGTTAAATACATGACGTGAGATGTGGCTCGGGTTATAAGTCGTGTCATGTTTTCGTTATTCTAATTGGAAATATGCAAACTCTGTGATGACCCGTGGAGCAGACGAGGCCTGGAGTGGTGACCGCGTATTGGTAAGCGTAGTGTGGTCGTCCCCCTGCTAGTTGGACCAATGATCCTAACAAGGTGGGACAGACTGGATGTGGAAGGCGGAGGACAGGGTTTTGGGGCCAGGGAGAAGCCCATGTCCAGCTTTGAACTGCGATAGGCTGCGTTGATTGAAACTCTTTTGACTACCGGTACTTTTCGTAAATTTTCATGTGAAACTTTCATATTACATTTTCTATGTCAGTCTGTGTGCGTGTGTTTTCGTTTTACGGTATGTATAATTTAAAAATTTCTTGGGTTTTTCCAACGTTATTAACTTTTCTGATTACTGGACTATGAATCCACAGAAAACAGACAGATAGACGAATAATATTAGTCAGATATAAAAGGTACCAAAACAATGATGATTATGATGGTGACATCATCTAGCCGATATATACGACATAGCGACTGCATTCGATGATTTATCGATGATGGAGACCTAACAAAGCTATGTCAATTAATAATTATAATGAAATTCTAAACTTTAATTGGTATTCTACAAAATATGTATATGTATGTATTTAAACTTCTCGCACAAAAGGTACAAAGGCGGACTTAATGTCTAAGGCATTCTCTACCAGTCAACCAAGGGTGGTGAAGAGATTAGATGGCAGGTGCTTTTGTTGAGAGGAGAGTGAAAAATAAAAATTAAAAAAAACTATATTTATGTCTTTAATTTATATGGTGTACATAATATAGAGTATTCTATTCTTTGTTAACTCTCGTTAAATGTTTTAAACTTCCAATAATTTCCTTACAATTCTACCAGTACAAGTTAATAGCAGCATCTGTTTATCAAAAACACGCTGGAAATGCTCGCTGAAGCGCTTAAAAGCTTTTGCTGAAGAGGCGTTCAGTATGAGCTCTTTATTAATAAAAATACACCTCCAGCCTGCATGTTAGAAAATCATGTGGAACACAGATATATTGGGAATGGAGATGGTAGAACTATATGACAGCAGAAACAAAACCACCACGTAGTCCCGTGGCGGTAGGTATTTATTTATTTATTTTACCATTTATGTACACACATATTTAAACAGACAAGAAAAAACAGAGCAGAAAAAATAGGTACAAAGGTGATGCTTATTTCATAATAAATCTCTTCCAGCATACCTGCGATAAGACAATAGACAGAGAGATGTAGACATCGTGTGAAAGAGTAAAGGAGACAAAAAAGAAATACGTAAAATCGTAATTAATTATTCACTTATAAATAAACATACAAACATACATACATACTTCTAAACTAGTTAATAAATATCACGTAATCAAAATAATAAATACTAATTTATAGCAAAAAAAAAAAAAAAACACAATTATGATGAAGTGGAAAGATAGTGTTCTTTTGCTCTCCTTTTAAAAACTGCAACAGTTTGGAAGTACCTAATGTCAGGCGGTAGTGAATTCCACAGCCGCACCGCGTGCACTGTGAAGGAGTAGGAATAGAAGTCGGTGGAGTGGGGAGGGGACTTAAGAAGGTTTTTAAGATGCGACCTGCAAGGCGCATCTGAAGGACGGGCGTAGGAAATACGCTCACGCAGGTAGGGTGCCCCGCGGACTTGAGGTGGCCCGCAAAGGCGGCCCAGCACCAGCCGGGGATCGTGGAAGGCGCACAAGCTCCCATGATCCCGGTCTAAGTGTGGGACGGGAACACCGGGGTGGTTTTTAGTCAGTAAGAGTCTGAAAGACTCACTAGCAACTATTGGCAGCTACCACTACTGCTGGCCACAAATATCTTTTTTTTTTTTGTTTATGGGGTGGAAAATCGTCATGGATGTCCTCCTGAGGAAAATCGTCATGAAGGACATCCATGAGGATTTTCCTTTGTAGCTGCCAATAGTTGCTAGTGACTAAGTTATAGAAATTGTTTCTTATTTCTATGGAGTAAGTAGATGGACAGAATCTACATAATTATGAAAAACACCGCTTAAAAATGAGGGAGTTTGTAGGAGTGAATGTCAAAGCTAACTGAAGCTGCTAAAGTTAGAGCTACCAACCCACACACAATCACAAGTTACTAAGAACAAATATACTCTTTGATAACAATTTATCAACACAATTCTAGCCTATTTACTGTTGATTATTAAACCTCTTTTCGGTAACACATTACCAGCAACAAAAAATCCAGTCCACCAAGTCATTTCCAGCACATATACAGTAATGACAAGGGCACACAACAATGTTTTCGTTCGATCAGGAGCTCGTGCCTCTGAAATGAAGTTGGGTATTAGGAACGCTGCTATCTCCCCGACTATTTCCAATTTGTTTGTTAACATTTCCTCTGGTGAGCATACTACAAGTTTTCAGGATAGTTGCAGATAGTTCGTCGAGTGTGTTGGTAGTTTGATTCGGATGTAGTTATGACGTAATGGCGCCGATTCCTTTGTTAACAAACTAAACTAAATTTAAGTTCACTGCATCTTTTTCTTTCTTTTTAGTTAAGAAAAGGACAGAATCGGCACTAATGGCAATTATAACGTTGCTTGTTGTGATATCATTATTTGCACTGGGGAACAAGGCATTTTAAAGGATACTTTCTTATAGTCTCCACGCGATTTCACCTGCATAAGTCTCGATCCCAAGAGAATATCAGAATAAAAAGTATCCTATGTCCAGATATGTATCCAGATGATAACGTACCCACGTGTCAAATTGTTTAAGCTTAAAAGCGTTACAAACAAACAAACAAAAATCAAATCTCTTCTCTTTATTATATTAGTTGAGAACACTAATTATCATCTTTACATACGAAGACACCTCCGTGCCTCGGAAAGAACGTTAAGCCGTTGGACCCGGCTGTCATTCGTGGATCTTTGACAGTCGTTACAAGCCCGAAAGTCTGACAGCCAGTCTTACCAAGGGGCTTCGTATTAGCCAGTAAAAGGGTTGTGGAGGTCAGATAGGCAGTCGCTCCACGTAAAATACTGGTACTCAGCTGCATCCCGTTAGACTGGAAGCCAACTCCAACATAGTTCGGAAAAGACTAGCCAGTTGATATATTAGTTGAGATTAGCGACCCGCCCCAAGGTTTTGACGACTTGACAAAACATAGAGTTTATTAATATCTTTGTAATTATACACGTAAACCTTTTGGAACAAATTCTCTAAATGATGATGTTAACCATATCAAAATCTATTGCGTAGCTTATAAAAACAACGCGGACACACAGACAGACACGAGAACTGACTTTGTTTTACATATAGTATTGGATGAATTATTATTATTATCGATTTGGTGGATGTTTTAGTAAAGATTACATTACAATTTAGTTTAAATGATATGGTTTGGTTGGTTTTAACTCAGCTGCATCCAGTAAGACTGAAAGCCGACCCCAACATTGTTGGTAAAGGCTAGGCAGATGATGATGGTTTGGTTAGTTTTAAAAATCTGTAAAAACAAGCTTCCATCTTAAAGTACAAAAAGTGCAAGCCATCAGATGCTAGCAGTACCTATCAAAGAAAAACTATGACTGGCAAATAAAATACTACCAAAAAGCTCATCAAAGGCCTTCACCCTTTAAGAAACCATATTACAAATAACAATACTACCCAAACTCAGTCCAGAAAACTCAATTTTCATCACACATGGTCATCAACATAAAGTGTCACAAATAATCGAAATTAGAATTTATTAGTGTGCGTAGGGGTTCAATTTTGGTTCCGTGTGTAGCAATAATGCGTAAAAAACTCATCTCCGTCACCCTGCCCCCCCTTTTTCGCCCCATCTCACCCCCGGGCCGGTGAAATATGATGTTTTCCCGTCCCGTGTGGACACGATTAGAAAATTCGTTGCGATGCGTTGTAGGTACTCAACACTATGTTGATAGTTTTCTTACGTAGGTAGTTTCATTTGAATATTACTTTCGCGTTTGGGCGTTTTTTTTTTAGAATATGTAGTTTGTTTTGGACTGAGTGTTGAATGTTGAGTTTGGGTTCCAAAAATAGGAACACCAGGTATACTATTCGGTGGAATACTTCGTTGTCTTTTATAATAATATGTGTGCCTCTTTTAGCGTAAACGTGACTGATCGAAATATTAATACTAACATGAAATAGATACAGTCAGGAATAAAATTGTTTATCAAATTATTAGCACTAAGTAAATTTGCAGGATTATAGCATTTCATACAGCTGTCAAAAAGAGCCTGTCAAATAGTTGTGATTTCAATATAGGTACGAACAATTTGAGTTGTTAGTCAATTTCACTAATAATATTAATAGTAAAATTAGTATAATACAGATAGAATATTCTTTATAATTTACACTATAAATAATAATAATAATTTATTTATTTCAGACAATTCTATTCCATAGTTTCCAATTCGTATTCATACAATATATTACATTAAAATGACTTATAAAATATAATCCAAACTTAATATTATAAATGCGAAAGTAACTCTGTCTGTCTGTCTGTCTGTCTTTGCTTCACGCCTAAACTACTGAACCGATTTGTGTGAAATTTGGTACAGACATAGTTTGGAACTTGAGAAAGGACATAGGATAGTTTTTATTACAAAAAATAAAATAAAAAATAAAATTTATTCCGAACATACAGCGCCATCTATTGGTCAAGAGTCGGCATCAATTCAGTACTGAAAATTCATCGGAAAAATGTAAATAAATAGTAAAAAGGTATGAAAAATATAATATAATACAACTTTTAGTACATAGAAAATGCTCTAACGGAGTATAGATAATTCTATTAGTACTATATGTCGAGTTGGTGATCGCGCAATGGTGTCGATCGTTACACGAGTTCGGTTCATGTTATTGTTTTAATTCATGTGGGAATTATAATTTTTTAAATTTTTAATTCATTCATTCATTTTAATTCATTTCCATTTTTAATTCATTCTTTAACTATGTGGGTAAAACCAAAAATCTGCCGGAAGTCACTATTCCACGCGAACGAAGTCGCGGGCAAAAGCTAGTATCTATTAAATTCAAAATTCAAAACAGGTAAAAAACCACAACAAAGTTGTGATCAATTACAAATTTGTCAAAAAAAAAATGTCAGGATCGAAAAAAGAAAATATAAATAAAATGTCAAATATAAATTGTCAAATTGTAAAAATATTATAACAATGTCAAACTATTAAGAATAAAAATGATGAAAAAATGAAATATAAATATATTTAAAAAAAAAATACATGGTATTACAAGTATTTGTTGTTTTACATTTACATCTGTAATTTTTATAGTGTCTTGTGTGTTATGTGATATTTTAAAGACAACCTTTGTATCAACTTCCCTTTTAATTAATCTACCACCAAGTACCAACAGTTCCTAGATTTTGATTTCATCTGAGACCAAGAGATGATGATCATTCTTAGAAATACACCCAAACCCTATCTCTTAAAATCCTACCACCTCAAAAAATAAACACAATATTTCCTACCAACATGACGTCACCAATTCCTTTGCAATGCGCTAATGTAAGCATAAATCATAGAGGGCTGCCCTGAGTCCAACGAGGATCAAAGCCTATATATCAAGCTAATGTTGATATGATATGTTAAATAAATATCGACGCCAGGATATTGGGTTTGGGTAACAAATCGAAAATGAATGTGACATGTGTATAAAGTGAAATGTTTTTTGAAATATTTTCTTTGGATATGAGACAATGGACTTAGGGGTGACAGTTTAGTTTTTGGTAAGGACCTACTTATAATAAAACTATTTGCTTTGATATCAAATACTTCTTCTCATTATAGATAAATTGCACTGATTGTACCCTTTTTGATTGCTCAGTGACTGATGGCATTTTCAGACCATGTATGTCCAGGTACCTATTTAATAAAACCAATAGTTCATAGGGGTACATACGACAAATCCGATAATTTGACAATTTAACAAGATTTTTCATAGTTTTAGTAGCATTGTCAGTTATCTATACTAATACAGTAGAAACTCGATTATCCGGCTCTCAGTTATACGGATTCGAATTATCCGGATTCCGGACTATCAACCACGACCAATAAGTGCATACATCGTATGCTGAAAAATGTACCTATCTCTTTGTGGCGGACTAACCCCTGTTAGGAGGTGTTATACAGTAGCGGGTTGTACCCTGCGGCTACCGAGCCCTCGGGACAGTTCAACCCGATTTTTGACGTACGCTGCCTTACTGGTTCGCTGGTCACGTACGCCACCACGCACCCCTGAATGCGTATCTTCGACGACGACGGAGCACGTAGGAGGACCTCAGAGTGGATACCGAAGAGAAATGAAACACGTTTTTGACTTGAAAAGGTTCTTCGGAGTTCGGCTCGAAGCTTGTTTCTTGGTGATGTTGCCTCTTCGGTGGCACATTTTCGACTGACGCCGGACCAAAAAATGGCCCGTCTTATATACCCCGCTAAGTTCCGTTAACGGGGACCGCGTATTTTTGACCTAATTTTACTTTTAATTTCGCTTCAGCCGAACCCTTTCTGACGCCGTATTTATTTATTGTTTTACAAAACCATGACAATATATACATCAAAATGTCGGTTACAATCTCTACTTTTACATAAAACAATAACATATTACATACAAGTTCACATAAAAAAGTTTCTAGAACAAAAACTGTAAAATATTCTAGTTCGTACACATTCATTGAACACAAAACTTCTTATATCTTTTCCAATAAGATTCTAATTAGGATTCTGTTTGCTGTAACATCATTTTCTAGACAGATCCTAACTAATTACATAAAGATCTTGCTAATTAGTCATCAAATAAAAGGTCTCATTTTCAAATTCTAATTACGTAAAAGATCGCGAACATTTTAGATTTTCAACTTTATCTAAATCCTTGCAAATTGAGATCTATCGTTACAAATAGCTACTATTAGGCTAAAAAACACTAATTAACAGGAATAGAATAATAACAATGAGTAGTAACGCAAGTTAAATCCTTAACATCACAACAAACATATAAATTCAACGAATTCTTCAACAAGATCAATTTTTCTTATAAGATCTTATAGGAATCTTATCTATATCGTTATTCCCGATCTTACTAATTAATGAACTTGCTAATTACAGACAGAATAGAGACAATAACCTAAATCGTATCCATAATAAAACATAAAAATCTTTAGAAATACGTTAGATGCTACTTATTTACACACTTATATTAGCAAAACTCAGTCTTTAACAACTAAACCTAATGAGATAATAGCTAATTAATCCAAATAAACATCTAATAAGTGAAAACATCCTATTCTAAACATATAAAACATGACAAAAAACTACTTGCGTGTTAGGTGGTCTCCACCACTACTTGCGCCCTGGTGCCGGCATGGGACCCTCGTCGCCGACAGTCTCCCCCTCGTGCGTCGCACCATCCTCCAGCCTCGGCGATACTCCCGGCACCAACAACACCACCCGCGAGCTCGGCCGTCGCAGCACACCGCTTCTTGTTTCGATGTCGACGATCCTGATGCGCCCGTCTGGTCCAGGATACACCCGCAGGATTCTGCCGCGTGGCCAGGTGCATCTCGGCAGGCTGTGGTCGACGATGAGCACGATGTCGCCAACTCGCAGGTCCGTGGAGCTGGTTCTGCCCGTAATCTTCCTCGGCAGCAGAGTGGGCAGGTATTCACGCAGCCAACGTTGCCAGAAGTGGTCGGCAAGTCGCTGCGTAGCCTTCCAGGTGTCCCTGCCCACGAGCACGTGATCTTCGAAGCTGCCGATTCTCGTAGCGCCGCATGATCGCCCGATGAGGAAGTGGTTTGGTGTGAGCGCTTCTTCTTCAGGATTCTCGGAGATGTGGGTGAGAGGTCGAGAGTTGACTGTGTGCTCGGCCTCTAGGAGGAGAGTGTGAAGTACCTCCTCTCGAGGATGTCGTTCTTTAAGTGTGGCGTCCAGTGCGGTTTTGATGGATCGCACCAGACGCTCCCATGCACCGCCCATGTTGGGTGCACCAGGCGGGATGAACTTCCATTGCACGCCGATCTTCTCTGCTTCTGAGACGAGGTCTTCATTTTTCAGCGTGTCGAGCGCTTCTTTCAATTCTTTGTTGGCGCCGACGAAGTTGGTCCCGTTGTCTGAGTAGATTGTCTTCGGCATTCCTCTTCTTGCAGCGAACCGTCGTAGAGCCATGATCATGGAGTCGGTGGAGAGCGAAGGAGCAAGCTCGATGTGCACTGCCCTGGTAGTTAGGCAAGTGAAAAGCGCTCCCCATCGCTTCTCGCGTCTTCTTCCCACGGCGATCGTCATTGGGCCGAAGTAATCAATGCCGGTGCACGTAAATGGAGGTGTTCCGTGCATCAGCCTTTCAGCAGGTAAGTTGCCCATCGGTAGTTCTTGCGGTTTCGCCTTCTTCGTTTTGCACCACTGGCACTGGTGCTGAACCGCCTTGATTGCTGACCTCAATCCCAATACCCAGAAGCGTTGCCTTATCTCGTTCATCACTGTCGCATGATTCCCATGATTGAAGCGACAGTGGAAGTCTTCGATGATGAGTCGCGTTGTCTTGTCCTTGCTGTCGAGCACGATGGGTCGCTTATACTCTCTTGATACACCCTGTATCGCGTCGATTCTTCCTTTTAGGCGCAGGAGTCCATCTTCGAACACTACGTCGAGCCTTTTCAATTTACTGCTGCCCTCGAGTTGTTTCCCTTGCTGAAGACACTTGATATCTTCTTTGAAGCTCCTTTCTTGGCTTCCCTTCAACAGGAGAGTTTCAGCTTGCTCTAGTAGGTCTGCGTCTAATGGAGCGTAGCATTTTTCCGGTTTCTTCGAAGGTCGAATATTCTTCTCAATTGTCTTCGCCTTCTTGCCTTGCGTCATCTTCCAGGTTGGGTCTTCTTTGCTGGCGTGAACCTGTTCCTTCCTTCTGCAGCGTTGTATGAACTGCAGTACCCTCGCTGTAGCTCGCCAGAGTCTCTTCCAGGACGAAAACCTCTCTGGGTCAGGTGATGGGTGGCTGATGCTCGCTGCTGCCGCGATGTCGATGGTCTTCTCTTCACCGGTGGTCTCCTTCTTGAAGGTTCTTGGTGCAGGCCAGTGCGCTTCTTCTTTCTTCAAGAAGTCAGGACCAGTGAACCAACGGTGATCGCAGTCGAAGTCTTCCGGCACGTCGCGCGTCGCATCATCTGCTGGATTCTGAGCCGTAGGTACCCATCTCCATTCCTGTGGCTTTGTTAGATCTTCTATCTCTGCCAAACGATGAGCTACGAAGGTCTTGAACGTTCTTGGGTCCGTCTTGATCCATGAAAGCACTATGCTGGAGTCTGTCCAAAAGGTCTTCTTTTGCACCTTCAGATCCATTTCCTCTTCCACTGAGTGTGCTAGTCTGCTTCCTAGGAGGGCCGCCTGCAGCTCAAGTCTGGGTATTGATACCGGCTTCAACGGCGTCACTCGTACCTTCGCCGCCACCAAGCTTACGTGGTATGTCCCATCTTGATTCTTCGTTCTCCAATACACGGTGGCTGCATACGCTGTCTCGCTTGCATCTGTGAACGTGTGCAGCTCCCCCTCGGTGCGATGTGGCGCTAGACACCTCGGTATCTGAAGGTCTTTGAGCAGCTTCATCTTCTCCAGGTAAGTCTTCCATGTTTCATATTCCTTTTCTTCTATTTCTTGATCCCAACCGATGCCACTTCTCCATATACTTTGAAGCAGCTTCTTGCCTTGGACGAGAACCGGTGACGCCAACCCCAATGGGTCGAAGGTTGACATGACAGCGCTGGTGACTTCTCTCTTGGTCGGAATCTTGAAACCCTTTGCTATCTCTTCTGGTGTGTTTCGAAGATTCGCCCTGAATCCGATGGAGTCTCTTTCTGTGAACCAACGCAGTCCTAGTGTCTTCTCTTCTTTCTCGCCAAGGTCTACTTCTGTCTTCTCCGTTGCTTCGTTGTCCGTGCCTTGCAGCAGTTCAGGTTGATTCGATGCCCATCCCCTGAGTTCGAAGCCCGCCTTCTTGTGAATGAGGTCTACCTGCGCTGTCACTTTTCTGAATTCTTCTTCCGTATGAAAGCTGTGCAGGTAGTCATCCATGTAGTGGTTCAGCTCTACTGCCCTTACTGCCTCTGGATACTGCTCCTTGAAGTCCGCTGCATTCCGATTCTTGATGTATATGGCTGTGCAGGGAGATGATGTTGCACCGAAGACCACTGAAGTCATCCGATATTCCCTCGGTGCCACGTCTCGTCGATCACCTCTCCACAGGAACCGTAGACTGTCTCTATCTTCTGGTCGGATGCGAACTTGCAGAAACATTTCCTTGATGTCGGCTGCTACTGCTAATGGTCCTTGTCGGAATCTCAGCAGCACACCGAAGAGCGATTGCAGTAGGTCTGGCCCTGGTAACAGAGCGTCGTTGAGGCTTCTTCCTTTACACTTCGCTGCGGCGTCGAACACGATACGAATCTTCTTCTTGAGCGGATGAACCACGGAGAAGTGAGGTAGATACCAGGTCTTCTTATTTTCTTCTTGCTTGGCAGGTGCTTCTTCTGCATACTTGTTGTCGATCAGGTGCTGGATCTGCTTGCAATATTCCGTCTTCAACTGAGGATCTTTATCCATCTTCTTCTCGATGTTGAAGAGTCGATTTTTCGCTGAAGTGTAACTCTCAGGCATGACTTCATCTTCTTGTTTCCATAGCAGACCAGCTTCAAAACGACCGTCTTCTAATCTTCTGCAGGTCTTCTCAAGGATGGCCAGTGCTTTTCCTTCTGCATCTGTCGTAGGTCTTCTTGGTTGCACACCTAATGCTTCTATTGCGAAGTGTTCCTTGATGGCTTGATGCATCTCTTCTTCTGTTGTGCTGGCATGAAGACACCTGTTGGCAAAGTGCACTGGTCTTATTCCTCCCGTGTCGAACCCATGTAGCACCCAGCCAAGTCCCGTTCTTGAGGCAACTGGTTGACCTGGTCTTCCTCTTCTTATTTCTTGAGTCACGATGAGCTCCCAGTTGTCTTGACCGATGAGCAGCTGTGGTGACTCCCCTTCATAATACAAAGAGTCGGCGATCTTCTTCAAGTGTGGACAGTCTTCTATTCTCCTCTTGTCCAGGAACTGAGGTGTCAGCTTCAGGTTATCGACGGTCCGGACTCTCTCAAGGGTCTTCTTTCTTTCTTGGTGAATCCCCTTCACAATCAGGTCCAATGTCTGCGAGTCCTTCTTCTTGATAAGCTGACCTCCCACTGTTTCGATGATCAGTTCTTCAGTCTTTCCTTGAGCGCCGATCTCCTGTGCCACCCTCTCATCTAGCAGTGACACCGTTGACCCTTCATCCATTAGAGCCAATATCCTTTTGGATCCATGCGACCCGAAGACTTCAACTGGTACTATCTTCAGGTACGCCCTTGCATTGTTGGCCGCATTCACTGATGCCATGACACTTGCTACTTCTTGCTGTGTCTCATTTTTCCCCTCTGAGGTCCTCTCTTCCGTGTTCACATGCAGCAGATGATGGTGCCACCTCTTGCATTCTTTACACGGCGGCTTCTTGCAGTTCTCTTTGCGATGCTTCCCTTGGAGGCACTTGAAGCAGACGCGACTCTTCTTGACCAATGCCCACCGATCTTGCACCGACGCCTTCAGGAACTTCTGGCAATCCAGGAGGAGGTGTTCGCCTTGACACAAGGGGCAAGTCTTCTCGCTGATTCTTGATTCCTTTTCTCTGAAGTTCCCTTCCTTTTCCTTCGTTGAGTGCGTCGCTTGTCGATGAGTCCTCTTGGTCCATGTCTTTTCTTCAGAAGTCGCGAAAGCTCCACATTTGTCCGCTTCAATATTCAAAAATCTGGACACCAGCGTCAGATCCGAGAACTCGCCTTCTTCTGTTGCTGCAGTGAAGTCGTACCACCTAAACTTGAGGATCGTAGGCATCTTCTCAACTATTTGCTTCACAATTTCCGGTGAATGCAGGTACTGCGGCTTCTTCAATCCTTTGATGGCTGCTACGCTGTTGTTGATCTGGCTCGCGAAGACGCAGATGTCCCTTGGGTTTTCTGATATCCTTGGCAGCGTCTTGATCTTGTCCAACTCAGCCAGCACCAGCGCGTCAGGTCTTCCGTATCTCCTTCTCAGGGCCTGCATCACTTCCAATGGAGAAGCTTCTGAAAACAGCAAACTCTTGATGGCTTCTCTTGCATTGCCCTTCAGTGCTCTTCTTAGTCGAGCCATATTCTGTATTTCGTTGAACATCGGTGCCGTGTCTTCATAAACAACCTTGAAAGCTGTCCACTCGCTGCTGTTGCCGTCGAAGTAGGGTAACTCGTGGATGTACTTCGGCTGCTCGGTTGATCCTCCTCGTGTGGCAAGGGCTTCCTTCAACGCACTTGTTAGCGTTTGCAGCTCGATCGTAGCACCTTTCGTTGAGGAGTTCTCTTCAGGCTTTACTTGCAGCTCTTCTGATGGACGCTGACCTCGTAGCTCGGGTTGTTTGTCTTTGCACTCTTCAAGTACTGAAGACTGGATCCAGTTCTGCACCTGTGCTGTTCGTTCTTCCAGGTCTTCATCCACGGAGTCATCATCATCGCATTGCGCCAGCTCCAACCTGACGCGTGCCAGCTTCGCTGCTGCTTGTGCTTGCTCCAGTTCCAGGCGTGCCAGCTCTTCCCTGGCTTCCAGCTCGCGTCTTCTGGCTGATGAACTCGTGGTCTTCGTGGACCTGGCTCGACGACTGACTCCCTTCGGCTTCAAGGTGGCAGTAGAACCGGCAACACCCTTTGCCGGACCATCTTCTGGAGTCTTCTTTGTCGTCCCTTTCGGTGCGGCATCTTCTTTCTTCTGACCGGTAGCACCGGTCGCCGCTGTGGTCGCAGTCGTGACAGTAGCCTCCGTCGCTGAGGTATCTTCCGTTCCCGTCGTCCCTGAAGAAGTTGTACCAGTGGTTCCTGTTGAACCCGTTCCCGTTGTTCCTGATGACGCAGACGTGACTCCTTCTGACCCGGAAGCTTCCTCTGTCTGGTCTCTCTCGGAGGGACGAGACGGGTTGCGTGAGGGGGCATCCTTCTGCGATCTCGTTACGGGCATCTTCTTGAATCTTCTGGCTGCTTCTTCTTCTGTCTTCTTGCAGGGATCCGGCTCGAAGGACCATAAACTGTGGCGGACTAACCCCTGTTAGGAGGTGTTATACAGTAGCGGGTTGTACCCTGCGGCTACCGAGCCCTCGGGACAGTTCAACCCGATTTTTGACGTACGCTGCCTTACTGGTTCGCTGGTCACGTACGCCACCACGCACCCCTGAATGCGTATCTTCGACGACGACGGAGCACGTAGGAGGACCTCAGAGTGGATACCGAAGAGAAATGAAACACGTTTTTGACTTGAAAAGGTTCTTCGGAGTTCGGCTCGAAGCTTGTTTCTTGGTGATGTTGCCTCTTCGGTGGCACATTTTCGACTGACGCCGGACCAAAAAATGGCCCGTCTTATATAACCCGCTAAGTTCCGTTAACGGGGACCGCGTATTTTTGACCTAATTTTACTTTTAATTTCGCTTCAGCCGAACCCTTTCTGACGCCGTATTTATTTATTGTTTTACAAAACCATGACAATATATACATCAAAATGTCGGTTACAATCTCTACTTTTACATAAAACAATAACATATTACATACAAGTTCACATAAAAAAGTTTCTAGAACAAAAACTGTAAAATATTCTAGTTCGTACACATTCATTGAACACAAAACTTCTTATATCTTTTCCAATAAGATTCTAATTAGGATTCTGTTTGCTGTAACATCATTTTCTAGACAGATCCTAACTAATTACATAAAGATCTTGCTAATTAGTCATCAAATAAAAGGTCTCATTTTCAAATTCTAATTACGTAAAAGATCGCGAACATTTTAGATTTTCAACTTTATCTAAATCCTTGCAAATTGAGATCTATCGTTACAAATAGCTACTATTAGGCTAAAAAACACTAATTAACAGGAATAGAATAATAACAATGAGTAGTAACGCAAGTTAAATCCTTAACATCACAACAAACATATAAATTCAACGAATTCTTCAACAAGATCAATTTTTCTTATAAGATCTTATAGGAATCTTATCTATATCGTTATTCCCGATCTTACTAATTAATGAACTTGCTAATTACAGACAGAATAGAGACAATAACCTAAATCGTATCCATAATAAAACATAAAAATCTTTAGAAATACGTTAGATGCTACTTATTTACACACTTATATTAGCAAAACTCAGTCTTTAACAACTAAACCTAATGAGATAATAGCTAATTAATCCAAATAAACATCTAATAAGTGAAAACATCCTATTCTAAACATATAAAACATGACAAAAAACTACTTGCGTGTTAGGTGGTCTCCACCACTACTTGCGCCCTGGTGCCGGCATGGGACCCTCGTCGCCGACACTCTTATTAATTTCTTAATAAACATTCATTTTCGTTGATACGTATTTTTTGTTTTTAATAAACACATAACATTATGTATGTACTACATACGAGCATGCACAAAACCCGCTTTTTTCATACATTCAATTATCCGGATTTTCGGTTATCCGAATCCCTAACGAGAACAATTAGTCCGGTTAATCGAGTTTCCACTATATTATAAAGAGGTAAAATTTGTTTGTAGGTGGAAAACTCTGAAACTACTAATCGAATTTGAAAAAATATTTTTGCATTTGATAACCCAATTCTCGAGAGGGGCCCGTGTCTAAATAATAACAGCCGCACAGGTCGATCGATCAGGTTAAGCTACGCTTGCCGCGGTTGGTCTGTGGATGGGTGACCATCTTTACATACCGAGACCCCTCCGTGCCTCGGAAAGCACGTTAAGCCGTTGGTCGCGGCTGTCATTCGTAGATCTTTGACAGTCGTTACGGGTGTCAGAAGCCCGAAAATCTGACAACCAGTCTTACCTAGGGGTATCGTATTACCCAGTAACTGGGTTGTGGAGGTCAGATAGGCAGTCGCTCCATGTAAAATACTGGTATTCAGCTGCATCCGGTTAGACTGGAAGCCGACCCCAACATAGTTGGGAAAAGGCAGGTATGAGGCAGATGATGATGATGAACCCAATTCTCAAGGAAGGTTATTGGCTGTTTAACATACAAGCTACGACCCTTGGGGGCAGAGTAAAAGAAAAAAAGTCAGAAAGAACGCGATGGTGGAGCAAGGGCGAGCGATGCGATGCCACGCGTTGTGTCGGGGGCAGAAATTCCACGCGAACGTAGTCGCGTACAGAAGCTAGTATTACCACACCGATTGCTTTCACGCGACGATGCGCAAGCGGTGCGCGTCTCTGGTGCGCAGAGTGCGGGGCAGCGCCAAAACCGCCCTGGCGATGATCGCCAACAGACTGGATTGCCCTTATATCCGTCAATGATGCAGTAGACATATTGTTACCTAGTGAGTGTTAGTCTTTGTCTGTGCTTGTTGTCCTGTCTGTATCCTTTTATGTATCTGTTTGTATATGAGTCTTGTTACTTGAACTAAACTAATTTTATATTATTTATTTACTAGCTGTGAATACCCGCTTCGCTGGGTCATTTTTAATTGTATAATTATTTGTTAATGTTAATAATCTGTCATTACTTACTTCATAATCTTTTCATATAATATACTAAACATTTTTACTAATGAAGAAGTGGTGGGAGGCGCCCGACGCGCGTGGCGGCACAGTGCACACGCAGCTCACGCGCAGTACTGGACAGTACTTGGACATTGCAACATTACTTTATTTTTCTAAAATAAAAGTAGCCTAAGTTACTTCTTATTACATCAGCTACCTGCCAATAAAAGTCCCGTCAAAATCGGTCCAGCCATTTCAGAGATTAGCCGGAACAAACAGACAGACAAAAATTGTAAAAAATGTTATTATAGTGTATTTATTCATATGCAATTGCATGTAGTAAAAAACGGTTATTTCAATATTACAAACAGGCACACCAATTTTATTATATTATTATTTTTTTATAGATTATTAAATATGACCCAGGTTTGGTAACAATATTGTCATCAAATGTAAGTCAGTTCTGGTTTAGATTTCTTATAAAGTAGATTGCATGGTAATATTATGTCCGCTTTCTGTGTTTCTTTTTGTATGGTCATCTTTTTGCGTTTTCTATAGCAATCTATCTAGCTTTGAAGACTCAGTACTTATAACTGAAGAATAAAGAACCAGAAAACATAAAACTGAAGTCAAAACAAGCTATAGAACTGAAAACTGAACATGTTTCATTAGAGGAAGCTTTTACAACAATACTTCAAACGTTGTACTGCACAAGATACGCGGAGATTTATTTACTCGGTTGTACAAAATCTATTTGTCTGAAGTATGACAAACTAGGTTTCATCCGCGGGACTGTCTGGTTAAAAATTTTAAGATACGAGTACTTTAATGTACAACTGTTTTATTTGGTATCAACCTAAAGTATTTTTGACGAAACTTAGGCAGTCAGTCCTTGTTATTAATCTTAAGAATTGAGACAAGCAATGAACTATTTATCGGGATTAAAAGTATTCTATGTGTTAATCCTGGTTACAAACTGTCTGTATACCAAATTTCATCAAAATTGGTCCAGCCGTTTGAGCGTGAAGAAGTAACAAACATACAAAGACCCACACACTAACTTTCGCCTTTATAATATTAGTGTTACATTATTACAGATTGCTTTAATTGTTATTGACAGATAGCATCTTTAGAACAGTAATGATGGAATAGCTCTACAGGGTGTCCGGTAATTAATGGATAACCTTGAAATGGCTTGTAGCAGAACTTATGGCTGTTCAGAAAAAAAAAAAAAAACAAATATATCCTAAGATATGTTTTTTTTTTAAAAGGACTACAAATTTTTACCTTTTTTTACATTATTGTACGCTACAACCACAATTGAATGAATTCCATCGGTTTTTGTTGTTCTATTGTTATACGCTAACTGTTCCGATAGATAGGCAGTAAATAGATTGACTAGCTATAGCAATTAAAAAAAAAAAAAACTTTGATTAATTTTTCAGTGAACAATTAATTTAAAACATACATCTTGGGATATTTTTGGTTTTGTATTTTTTTCTGAACGGCCATTAGTTCTGCTATAAGCCATTTCAAGGTTATCCATTAATTACCGGACACCCTGTATCAATGTAATATCTACATCACTAGATTACACTTGGCCCATCCTTTACAACCAATTTCTAAACCCTAGCTTGTCTAAGCCTTATATCATCTCCATACTCACACACTAATAGTATTATTGGAAAATTGGCTCCACGTCCCCACTGTTGACGAAATTTTGCTATCACCACACCGCATCACAGCCAATAGGGCGTGTCGGTTCACACTATCTACAAAAGAAATTACATGTTCCTCTCTATCAGGTGGGGGGAGGAGGGATGACGTCAGAGCAACGCCTCGAATAAATGTGATGGAAATTGGAGGATTTGTTTACCCATATTCTCACACTTTTGACACTAAAAGGTAGAGCGAGCGTGTCTGTGTGTGCGTGTGTAACTATTGTTTTTTCTTTGCTTGTGTGCCTGACTGTATTCCATGAAGTGTGTTTGGGGACTTTTATGATGGTTAGTTAGTAAGATGCTTAGGGCTCGTCTATAATGTTAACAATTCTGGCCAAAAAATTAAAAATAATTGGAAATATATTTTCTGCAGCCTCGGGCTTGGTTAAACAGTCCGGTTGACCGTGAGTTTTGGGGGAAAATTTTGATTGAATTAAATTAGGCCGGGCTAAATTGTATACCGAAAGGGTTGTAAAGGTATATTAATTTATCGGATACGAAAAGCGGTAGAGAAGAAATAATTATAAGTTCTGTAGTTATACATATATGGAGCGCTAGGTTCATGACAGAAATATTGCCTCATATTTGATTGGACCCCTAGTCCAATCAAATATGAGGCAATATTAATAGATATTCATAATTTTATGTTTGACTTAAGAATCTGAAGGGTAATTGCGTAGCGTATTATCGGTAGGAATGGCTTTCATTTTGACAGTTCAACAACATTCATTGCGTTATTTACGTTGTTGAGCAGACAAATTTTTTGATCATATGAAGCAATGGAAACAAAAATAATACAATATCGCAATCAATGCAATATCGTTCAAAATTATTCAAATTGTGATTGATAGTGTGCTACGAAATCAGTGTGATCTGTTAATACTTTTGGTCAAAATATCAGAAAACGAGAGGTTTCGCAGAAAACTCTTTGGTTTTCCGAAAACTTCGATCTACCTATAAAAATTGGATTTCTTCACCATCAATTCACATCAGAGTAAGTAGTTACATTCAACTTACAAAATTCAAACTCGTACGTCATAAGCCTATTGTAAGTTAACACCTCGACACCCGGCAGCCGAAGTAGTGCCCAATTCAATTTATTTAGCGATTCTCAGAACAAAAATATTTCGCTCGAGCTATTTATCAGACTTCGTAGATCGTAGCACTATACCAACACATTTACGTGTTACCTCACAAAACTAGAGTGCGATTACGTAATATATTCCGGTGTCGTGTGCCTCCAGCCATTTTTCTATTCGTTCCCTACTTTTGAAGGCGTGCAGGAGACGTGGTATTACTATGCCTAATTCAAACGAAATGTGTGGAATGAAAATTGTTGTGTTAAGAGTAATCGGAGTAGTTTTGTCGTGTTATGATGGAATGGGAGGACAAAGGAAAGAGGTGGGTTTTATTCTGGTTTGAGGTTATGTGTGTATTGGTAAGGCAGTAGGTACAGTAAAAGAGAGATGAAGGATATAAATAATAATAATAATTCTTTATTGACATAAATAATTTTTAACAAAAGTAGTGGGCCCTGACTCCTGCGCTAGGTATAGTACCTGTGTTACATGAGCCAGTGTCTTCTCCCAATAATATGATCCAAGTTTTATGCAATAAGGATTAATCCAAAACACACAAGTACAGAAAATAAGAAAAATAAAATTAAAATAGAAGAGAAAATTATAAACATTTCCAACGTGAAGCAATTCAAAAGAGTGTTAGTTGTATAGTGAATGAAAATGGTGTGTAGTGTTTGTGGTGTGTGAATGTGTGATGTAGGTATGTGGTGTGTGATGTTATATACATATACTATTTTAAAAGGAGTTCGGTTTGTTCATAGTCATGCGTAAGTAGCCATGATTTAACCTTACTTTTAGCATCCTTCATTGTGAGAGGGTTTATTTTAAGCTCTTTGTTTGTTTTATTATATAAATGAATGTATAAATAGTTATGTTGTTTTCTAGCTGATGCAGATCGACATTTCATTATTGGACAGATGTTTCGTGTGGTGCGTTTTTTATAATACTATTATCGTAAGGTGCGATAAGGTGCTGTTTGATGACGATTTCTTAAATATACATCTGTCGTACCGTTAATATTTAACATTTCTCATATAAGGTTTTGGCGGGGAACCTGGATGGCCTGAATGTCATCACTTTAAGGACAGATTTTTGGGCCCTTTCAAGGCGAATCATATAAGTCTTACACGCGCCACCCCAAACCCTAATGCAGTATGCGAGAACTGATTGTGCCAGTGCGTGCTTATGTTCAAAAGAGAACCCTATCTTTTGGAACTGAGAAAAGGCTACCCCGCTTCTGGTCCGGTGGTAACTTACCACCTTACTAGTTTAAGGTCACTGACTCGATCCTAGACACTTTGTGCAATTTATTTCATCATCACTGCTCTCAAAACGGGTGAAGGAAAACATCGAGAGGATACAGGCATGTCCTGGAACTAAAAATTCGGAAACATGTGACCAACCCGTACTGTTTTCGCCTGTTGGATTATTGTAGTCTACTCCTTCTCACAGAGACGAGGCCTGCGTCCCTGCAGTGGGAACATAGGTGGATGGATTATTATGATTTATAATCAATGCAGACTCAAGTCAAAAGTAACTTCTATCTTCATCTATTGCATCTATCACAATAAAAACCCATCGTACTGCCTAACATATCTCGATCTACGACTACAAACATACGATAAGCAATAACACCAAAAGTACTATAGAACTTCCCCATAACATACTCGTAAGTAATAATATGGCGTAAATTCAGTCGAAAGAAAGGACCTAATAGGAGGGCCGGGCAGTAGTCCAAGATTATCTGGGAAAGCGTAAAATTTATGTTAATGACACCCCTTAGGAAGAAAGCATGGCATGATAACGTTTGCTCTTTAAATGAAGGAAAGGGAGTTCTATTTGTATGTTGTAGGATTGGATTCCGCACATATTCCTTCAGTTGATCATCGGGCTATGGCGGCCGTCGTTGGTCATTCCAACTTCTTCCAGAAGTAGATCACCAGTGCTATTCTGTAAAAATCTCACCGTGAGAACTTAGGTGAAGTGAACGGGAAGTGAGATCTGTCATTCACTAACGGTAGGGATTGACACTATTAATTAAGTGCTCACTTCACTTATGATTTCACGGTGAGATTTTTACAGAATCGACCGGATGGTCTCCCATTCTGTTCGAAACAACTGCAACAAATCTGGGTTACACGAAACCCTCGTGTCACCCAGATTTGCTCTAATTTGTTCTGTTCTAATTCGGGTGGTACGAAAAGTGGTATTGATAAGGTGTTCGATATGCATTTCTTTCATTATTGGGATCAATTGTATCGGCAGGGGGGGGGTGTGGATTAGGTTATGGCTTTATATCGGTTGGTACGGCCGTGGGTTTAATCTTGGGGTTAATATGAATATTGTTCATTGGGAATTTGGTGTTGTCTTTGATGTGTATATCAGGTGCTATGGATATCTACTTCTAACTTCTAACACTTTTTCTTCTCAGCTAAAGCATTAAGCAGTGGTGAAGGGTGGGCGTTTTGGGGGACTGTGTTTTGCAATTTTGAGTTTCGGAAAGTGCTGATTCTCAGCCTAGTTTTAATAAATGACTTTTGATATAGATTTTTTTTTATTTTAACTCTCCTCTATTGCTACTAATTGGCCGAAAACTATTTGTGTGAAAATTATATTGAGTGATATTACTTTTCGAAAGTATGGGTTTACCATGTACAGACGCCAGCACATCAAGCTACCCGAAACTGTCACATTTTCCCAATCAACTTTGAACCTTATGCTTTAACGATAAAGTTGAAAATCTATTAAAGAAATCTGACGGATTGTAGTAACTTGATGTGCTGGCGTCTGTACAGTAGAAAAGTAATGAGATGTTAAAAAAGGTGATCATTTCTTACGCCATTGTTCATATCCAAATGTCCAACCATGACTTTTTATTTGCTAGTTGTTTGGATTCCTTGGTCCTTCGCCTGAACATTCTCCGGTCGTGTCAGATTGTCGTGATTGATTAGTTGGACCATAAGAATGACGGTAGAAAGTGCACCTGTGTCTGCGCACACACTTGTCTACACTAATATTATAAAGAGGAAAGATTTGATTGTTTGTTTGTATTGAATAGGCTCCGAAACTACTGGACCGATTTGAAAAATTGTTTCACCATTAGAAGCCGACATTATCCCTGATAAACATAGGCTACTTTTTACCGCGGGAAAATGCTTCATTCCTACGGGAAAACGGGTAATAGGATTCAAACGGCGGGAATTCCGAATTCTACGCAAATAAAGTTGAGGGCGGATGGTAGTGTACTATAATATCTCCCGCGCCGAAGACTAGTCTCCGTTGAGATTGGCCGCCATTGCTGAAATACGGTCTACAGGACTATTCTATTACTAGTTATTTGAAATTTACAGGAAAACAGTCTTGAGGCTAACACAGCCACACGGGTCGGTCGATCAGGTTAAGCTATGCTTGCCGCGGTTGGTCCGTGGATGGGTGACCATCTTCACATTCCAAGACCCCTTCGTGCCTCGGAAAGCACGTTAAGCAGTCGTTACGGGTCGTTAGTAGCCCGAAAGTCTGACAACCAGTCTTATCAAGGGGTATCGTATTACACAGTAACTGAGTTGTGGAGGTCAGATAGGCAGTTGCTCCATGTAAAATACTGGTACCCGGTTAGACTGGAAGCTGACCCCAACATAGTTGGGAAAAAGCTAACCAGCTGATGATGACATTTACAGGAAAAAAAATTAACCAGTGCGCAAACTGTAACCGTGAATTCAGCATATGACCTATGAGACCTTGACCATGACCTTCTAGACCTCCTTGTGTAAAAATGTTTAGTTGGTTGTAATAAAAAATAATGTAGTTCCATACATATTGACCGCGTATCTGCTGATTTTTTTATTTTTTTGTATTTGACGAAAATTTCTACGCTATTTCTAAAATCATATGCCGTATTCAGTTACAGATGGCACACTGGTTATTTTTGTTCCTGTATGACATAAGGTTTATTTTTAATTCTTTTTTATTGTTTAATTGTAATAAGGTACTGGCGGTAAATAAGAGCCACCATAATTAAAAATAGAATATTGAAAAAAATAGGTGACTTTGAAATAAAAATCAGGAATATTATTGAACATTATTTATTTGAGATCTAAAAAATATACCTATATGGCTAGGTTTTAATCATTTTGTGAACAAAAATGAACGTTAAAAAATCCTTTACTATGGACCTTAATAAACTCAGGTAGTCTATTAAGGTCCGAGACAAAATTAAAAGAAACTAAGCTTATAAAACATAAAATAAATGGTTTTCCTCTATAACTCAACATAATTAATATTTTCAGACAAAATATTTAACAGTTTACCATTAATCATATAAAAAAAACATAAATCGGTCCTTATAAAACTTAAGGAATAATTATTTTGGTAAAAAAAGATGTTATTTAAGTAAAATAAACAAATTTATACTATTTTTAGATAAAAACCTCTTAACCGAAAATATAGCTTTTTCAAAAATTTAAAAATTAATGCTATTTTTTGCCCGGAAAATTCCCTGGCCTTTATTAAAATAATGAAATAGTAACAAGCACGAAAAATCTAAATAGATTTATGAGATCAACAATATCAATGGTCATTGGATCGGCAGTATTATTATTATTAATTGTTAACATAGGTAATCAACTATTATCAAATGAGATCCTTAATTTTAACCTCGGTTTTGGCCTGCAAACTAAAGCTACTTATCATTTAATTGCATTCGAGGCAAACAAAATTTATATCATTTTTCGTTAGGCCAACACATTGGTCGTGGTACCATTTCTGATACACTTGACACTGTCGCATATCTTGGATCCTTTCCGTATGACATGCGTAGCAGTACCACGTATCATCAGGGTTCCCCTTGTTTTTTTTTTTATTTTCTTTGTTCTTTTTGCCCCCTTTAGGAATTTGGTGTCTCTTTTGTCTTTTCTTTTTGTTCTCTCTTTCCATAAATAAGTCTCTAGTAACCCGCTGGCCTTAGTAGTAGCTTTCCGTCTTGGTTTATTTTGCTTAACCACCGCATAATTTGGAGTTAGTATTAGCTGTTATCTGGATGCCTTTTCAAAAATAATGTCAACCAATCTTTTCCGGCTACATGTGTTCTTTCATTAAAACAATGTCTAATATTATTATTTTCACAAAAAACATACGCTTGCAAACGTATGGCTTTTGGATTCAATGGAACGCCTACCGAGGCAAGCCTTTTAATTCTGGACGCCAAATCATTTTCTTGCTCCTCTGTTAAAATTGTGTTTCTACCTGAATTTAAATGGTTTTTCAGGGTTCTTCTCGGTATCCCGTGCTGAATAGCTGTTGCAGGCTCTGATAGTAGTCCATATTGCACGGCTGCCATTGCAGCTGCCAATTGGGTGACTGACCGAAGTGCACGACGTTTCTTAACCATTTTTTAGGTTCCATTATTCCAGTCTGTGATAAATTTTATAAAACTCGCACTGTGTACTGTACGCTGATCAAAATTTTCCAAAAACCATAAATCTATTGTTATTCGCTAAGGATTCCCGTTGAATACCTTCTGCCTCCATTATAAGATCAGCTCGTTGTTACTATAATATTATATTTTCGTCGAAAGCATGCAAAGTTTTAAATCGGGAGCACATACAAACCCACACACATAGCATGTTAAAAAGCTTGTAAAAATGTTTCAAATAGATATAACTCACAATAACATCAATGTTAGTAAAAAGATAAAGCTATTTATCTACATAAAAAGAAAACCTAACAAAAAAATATATTATTAGACAGGCCAATAAGGGCCGGCCCTTATTCACTTCCTTCTAGGTGGCCCTTAATAGCAATGGTGTCACTTTTTACAAAACTTGATTTGATAGTTGGCAAATATCAGCAAAATGAACGAACTTACCTTGATTCGATAGCTCTAATGTCCACTTTACAGTAATTCGCTGTTCCCTTGTTTAAAAATACACTATTTTCTTTTTAATGAAAGTTCTTGCATCGTTATATTTTTTTAAAACTGTGACGACGACCATCCCCAGTGAGTTACTCGGGGCTATTGACGAAATGGCGGCGGGCACGGCAATGCGCGCGCGTGACATAGCAATACTATTGGTCCTTTTTATGTATGCGAGAGATCCATCCTATAAAACTATTGAATGTGTGTTGTTTCTCTGATGGTCCTTGATAGCCGCTGGCCCTTATTTACCGCAGGTACCTTATCTAAAAGTAATTTAAAATGTTTATTATTATTTTATGTACATGTTAGTCTTTATTATGCAAAGAAAAACGAAATTCCTGTTTAATTATTTTTAAACGTAATGATGTTTATTGTTATGAATTGTAAGAATCCTTAATCTACCCTTCCCCACCTCTACCCAGGGTGGGTAGGGGTGGGGAAGGACCCTACCTAACCTGTCTTTTCCTAATGTGGCTATGACAGCAGCATCATTTGATAATCCTCCATATTCTTCTAACATAACCATCCACCAAAACATGCTAATCGTCATTTCTCTTACACCCCCAACCAAAGTCGACTACCACAAAGATGGGATCCTAAAAACTACAGAAGCACGCAAAAAACGTAGCTTCAAGCGGGCAATTCATTCGTTCATTCGTTCTCATATCCGGTTATCGCCGGTTTATCATACGCCCGGGGCCCAGTGTAACTCCTCCCGAGATTATTTTAAGCTTCAACCCTAAACGTTTGATTAAAGTACCATTCTTTGTGGAATGGGCCCTTTTCTGGTCGGTGAGTAGGTTGGCAATCGAGTTATTATTGTAAGTGTCATTACATCATTTCTTGTAATGATAGAGGGGATTATATTGCTGATTCTTTTGTTTTACTGACTCGCTCTCCCTCTCTTCTCTTTAATAACTTTTAAAAGGAAGCGTGAGAAGGTAAAGTATGGACAGCCAGCGACCTACCCAATATGACTTAATTAAGTGTCGAAAAGAGCCTGCAGTTACAAATAAAAAACGTTAATATTAAGCCAGACAGCCAGCTACCTACCCAATATGACTTAATTAAGTGTCGAAAAGAGCCTGCAGTTACAAATAAAAAACGTTAATATTAATCCAGATTTATTAGCCCTTAAAGATAAAGAGTTTTTTTCAGAACGATGATTAAAATTAATTGACGTTCAAACGCCAAAAAAGTTAAATGGTTAAACAGTCGCTACTCATTACTTACCTTGAGCAACGTTTATGAATAATCGATGTCTAAAGCTCTTTAATTAGTGTGTAGTGTGTGTTAGTGTTTAATTAATATAGTTTATTAGTGTGTTTAGTGTTATATTAGTATGTACTCATGCTCAATTAGTAAAGGCTGAAACATTGGTAAAATGTGTGTTAACTATACATAAACCCCTGCCTACCCTTTTGGGGAGTTCAGGCGTGCCATTATGTTATAATCTAAAGCAACTAATCTGCCCAACATCAAAGAACATAAAAACCTGCAGAAAACACAAGAAAAAACCCACTTTAAATACAGCCCCGATAAAATTAATAGCATCTTCGCCCTTTGGGAAGTGCAATCACGCGTGTAGAGGCTGCGTCGCTTTGTCCCATTCTCCCCTTTTCTTTTATAATTTTCTCGCCTGAGGCGAATTCGGACCGCTGGAAATGCAAAACCTTGAAAGGTTTTTCTGCCTACAATGTTGCAATTTTGGGTGTAGGGAGATAGATGTCTATACCTCCCCTAAGTTTGAAATACGTGAAGTGGGTTTTAAATGTTATACTTTTGCGAAGTTTTGAATTTAGGGGTGTAATGAGTTGCTTTGAATATTTTTTTTTTTTGTATTAAAGTGTGGTAACGTTATGGATGAGCTGTTGTTGAAAAGAAGATGCTGGGAGTTATTGAATGTAGTCAGAATAGCTTGAGTATATCTTAAACGCCAAGAAAACTTTAATTTCTTATCAAGACAGTCACTGAAGAATAGGGTCCAAAAATAATTCCCTACAAACTGGAAGTGTTAACTTTTAAGAGCTCCAGTCACTGTAAATATTAAATATTAACTGCAGGGGCCCGTGGCTAAATAATAACAGCCGCACAGGTCGATCGATCAGGTTATGCTACGCTTGCCGCGGTTGGTCTGTGGATGGGTGACCATCTTTACATAACGAGACCCCTCCGTGCCTGGGAAAGCACGTTAAGCCGTTGGTCCCGGCTGTCATTCGTAGATCTTTGTCAGTCGTTACGGGTAGTCAGAAGCCTGAAAATCTGACAACCAGTCTTACCTAGGGGTATCGTATTACCCAGTAACTGGGTTGTGGAGGTCAGATAGGCAGTCGCCCCATGTAAAATACTCGTATTCAGCTGCATCCGGTTAGACTGGAAGCCGACCCCAACATAGTTGGGAAAAGGCTAGGCAGATGATGAGTCACTGTAAATATTAAATTGAATCAATTAAATGAAGCTGAACAAAATCGCTCCCAAAGTGCATGTGAGTGAGCGGGCAAGTGGGCCCTTGAACATTTTTTTTTATTTTTTTTTTTTTTAATGGGCCCGCTCTTGACCTCGATCACGCTTGACGGAAAGCGATGGATGAGGTCTGTGATGGAACGAGCGTGCCCAGAAAATGCCCGTTTACTCTTGCTTTGAAGGCAGACGGGTTAAATGTGGAACACAGACCAGAGAGTTCCACATTTTACCTACTTGAAGTAAATGTTGTCTTTTGCTTGACTAGCGATAATAATGATGAATAACACAAATAACCAGGTTATGGAGATACAGGCTACCAATCATTTCAAAAAAATCTTAATATGAAGGAAAGGATGGAAAAACTTTCCGTAATTACTAAATGGATCATAAATCCTCTCATATATGTTTTTCTCCAAAGTAACTTACCAACCAAAGAGATTTATTTATAAAACTACGGTTTATTAAGGTATAATGATCCCAAACGTCCCATAAAGTACAGCCATTGATTTACAGCTCCAACACATTTCAACTGAATCCATTTGCAATCCGCTCCCACAACTATTCCAAATAAAAGGAATTCCTCGTACAAAAGGGAAACCTGGGAAAAAGAAATAAAAAATATAATAATTCAAAATGGCGTCTGGCCACTTAATAACTGGCTGACACCATTGGGAAATATAATTTAATTTTTCTTTAGCGCCGTACTGTTCATTCGTAATTCAAATGTGTATTTCTGTCCTTGTCTGGCGTTTCCTCGGTTGTGTCCCCCCCTCGCGCCCGCCCCCTCAAACTTCCGTTTGTTCGGGCGCCCCGTGTCACCCAGTGTTCTGGACAAGAAATATTTGCGATATTGTGTATTAGATGATTTGTGTATTCGCATGTACGTGGTGGGAATTTATAGAACGTACAGTCGTGTAGAAATTGTTCGATGGTTACATATTGTTAATGCTACTCTCATCAAAAGTTTTTAACAAGCTCGAGAGCGATGTAGTCTGTTTATTCTGCCCCTGATGTATTTCTTGTTATTAGTACAAGTTTGAGATACATGCAAAGAGAAATTATTTTGCTTCTATGCTCGTTTGGAATAAAGAGTAAATATCAAAAGGTATCATATCAAGTTCTGAAAGGTATTTACCTTTTACAGAATTAATAAGTAAATTATACGAACGGCAAGGCAGTTTACATAAACGTTTTAACGAAAAAAAAAAAAACTTTTTATCTAAGCACTCGAACTGCCACCAGGAAAACTAATAGTAGCTCCACCCTAATTGCGTAACACACTATTACTCTCAATTAGAATCATTTTGAAGCTTATTGCTAATCCATTGCTTCATATGTTCGCAAAATTTGCCTGCTCAACAACGCAAATAACGCAATGAATGTTGTTGAACTGTCAAATTGAAACCCATTGCTACTGATAGTGTGTTAGAAAGAAAGAAAGAAAGAAAGAAAATACATTTATTTAGCACAGACTGTAAGACACACAGTACACTTGAGACATACATCAGATAAAAACAAATAAAAATCAAATAACAAAGTGTAAAGTCCGATGTAAGAAATTAAACAGGAAGGTGTGCCTCACGGCTGCGCCAAAAAGGCCCAGTTCAGCAAAAATGCCAGACAACTGGTGCCTGACGCTGGTTTTCAACTGGACCAGATTTGTGAGGTAACGGATGTATATCAGTTTTATACTGGAACGTGACGTGTGTATGCATACTTAAATAAATAAAAAAATAAAAAAATTGTATCAGATAAAAAACAATAATGAGTATGTATAAATAATGTTACGCAATCACCCTGCTGGCTATGCAGCAGTTGAACGATTGCTGGTGAAAGAAGATTAGGAAAAAAAAAATGGAGATTTTTCGTTACCAGCCTTAATTAGCAGAGAATGTCTAAGGCATTAGTACTTAATGCCTAGGCATTAAGCCCTAACCCTTTTTAAGGTAGAGGCAGTATACATGCCACCAACTATGTAAATTATTTTTATTTTTTTAATTTAAACTTATTGTTGTCCGGGCTTGGATTTTTTTGGGCGCGAATTTCCCATTGATGTTCCCAATTGAAAAAACACTTAAAAATCTTTAAAAAAATATCATTATTAACATACTAAATATTTATTACTGTACCATGTCTAGTTTTCTCGACCTTATAAAGGTTTAAGAGCAGTGGTGGTCCAATGGCGATGGCTGCAACTTACGTGTAGGTCGTGGGTCCGAACCCAGACAGGCACTTTACTTTATGTAAATGATTTCACCGCTGCTCTCAAAAAAGTGAAAGACAACATCGTGACAAAGCCGGCATGTCTTACAACCAAAAAATCGAAGACATGTGACATCTATACCAACCCGCACTGGGCCCGCGTGGTGGATTACGGCCCACTCCCTCCCACAGAGAGGAGGCCTGTGTCCCAGCAGTGGGAATACTATATATATACTGATTATGCTAAGCCACTCTTGTAGGTGTCATATGTTTGTTGTGCACAAAATTTAATAAATAAATAAATAAAACAAGACATATACCTAGTTGGACTGCTTTTTCAGTGACTCGGCTTCAAGTTCATAACAACGAGCAAAACTGTACAGCCCGCAGGTACCATAAAATCAAGAGATTAAAAAAAATGAATTCAAGAGAAAATTAAAGTCACTTTTATTGAAGAAATGTTATTACAACATATAAGATTTTCTCAAAGATAATAGTAGTTCAAACTGATATGTGATTATATTTTATTGACTTTAAGTAATGTATCCAATATTCTATCATGACATTACATATTAATGAATTTTATTGAGATACATTTCTTTGATTTTTTTTTTTTGAATTTTTAAATTGAAGAGTTATTTTAAAAATAAATAGCGTAGAGTCATCTCAACACCTCTCTTCCTTGAATTTGTATATATTTATATATCATAGTAAATCGTATGTATGTGTTTATAACCTATTTATGTATTTGTCTAGTTTTAACAGTTTTTTTTTTAATCATCGTCGTGTCAACCAAAGCACCTGCCACCCTTGGTTGACTGGTAGAGAGTGCCTAAGGCATTAAGTCCGCCTTTGTACCTTTTGTGCGAAAAGTTTAAATAAATACGTATAAATTATTTTTTTTATTGATTTTGAATTAATATTAGGTTAAATTATTATAATTAATATGAAGACCAATAATGTTGGGACCAATGTCGAATGTAGTGTTAGTTTTTTCTTGGCTTTACGATGGCTATTTAAATTTTGTGTTACATTTATTGTTAAAACCACTGTTCGACATTAATGTAAATTTTTTGAAGAATAAATAAATAAATAAATCTTACCACCGCACATTACAAAACAAATTGATACTTATGTCATACACCTAGCTCACACATTACCGTAAATTACTTCCTAAAATCAACATGCAGAAGAAACCTCAAGGCGACTATAACACTATGCAAAAACTTATTTACGGACGTCACCTAGAGAGCAGGTGTGAGAGTACACAAGACAACATAAGCTTATACAATTCCAGTTTCAGCAGACCTCGTATTGGACTGGCTTTTCGTTCAATGAGAAGTCAGCTTATAGTGGAAATTTGTAGCTTGATATGTCGTCGTGCGTACCTAATATTCTAATGTTGGTGAGAGGGTCCCTCCATCTATAATAATATCCCTCCCACGCCTTTTTACGTGAAACTAGGTGATATAGTTGGTAGGAAATATCTACGAGTATATCGAACTAATAATAATGCTGAAGAGTTTGTTTGAACGCGCTATACTCTGGAACTAGGTACCAGTCAGATTTGATTTTTTTTTTCATTCGATAGCTCAATTTTTGAGAAAAGTCTCAGGTACTCAAAATCACACTAGGACCCTAAAGATTCGAGCAAATATAAAAAAAAACACTCAACAGAACGCTGAGCAAAATCGAAATATTAGCGCGAGCAGGTGATGCGACGCGATGCAAGGGGTCGATCGCGGGAGCAAGAAATTTCATGCGGACAACGTCAGGAGCTGAAGCTAGTGTAGAGATAAGTAGAACGATCTTTAAATTGAGTTGGATGAATGAAGATTAATAATAATAATAATAATATAATAAGCTGGCAACACCAACGTCAACACGTCAATCAATTGAATAATTTTCAGATAAATTAATTTTTAGAAATAGTTTTTATTCTTACAGTGAAACCCTACAACCGAAGCCCAAATAATATCTGATAAAGAAAATTCTAATTAAAAAAAGTACCTACAATGGACCAGAATTTTGATCAAAAATTACCGAACCGGAGGTGACATCTGTCATGTCACCTCCAATAATACAAAGCAAATAAGAATCATAAAAATGTGAAAATGTTGACAAGGTCAGCTTCACGACGTGCACGCCCACCACCTCCGGACTCTTCGCTCAGCTCCGCCTCGCCGCCACCGGTACCCAGCCCCACCATGAACGCTGTAACGACACCGGCTGCGGTAGTTGCGTCGAGCTCGAGCGACGAGTATTTTTCCCCGCTGACGTCGCCAACACTTGTACGTCGGCAGGGAAGAGGCCGGCCACCGAGGAGCTTGGGACTTAGGGGCCATCCGACCCCGAGCCGGGTCCCCGCTGCCGGTGGTTGTGTGCAGCGCATGAGATGGACTCAGTCTATGAATGAGAACGTCATGCGCGCATATTACAGGGCTACAGAGGGGAGAACTAACCTCACTGCGTACCGTGGTAAGATGCTGACTCTGTTTCAGGAACTAGAGCCAACCGTCAACGTCACGGCTCAACGACTGTCGGATCAGGTGCGAGTCATCCAACGCAATCATAGGTTGGACGATACCGCACTTGATAGGCTGCGCTCACAGCTGAGCAACCATACCATCTCAACTCCGGCACAGACCGCGGTACCGGCCACTAATACAATTCCGCCGCCATCCAATCATAGTGCTGAAGACGAAGATGATAGGGTTGATACAGTAAGTAGCCAGTACAACGCCCGATTGAGGAGCGCACTGGAGGATGCGTTTCGCGAATATAGATCCACTCCGACCGAATTTAGACCCCGATTACCACGCTTACCTATGCACAAAAAAAATAGGGCACTGGTGTGTGCCTTGGACTCGCAGCTTAAGAACGTGTTCGAGAGCAGCGAAGATCTCGTTGATACACACTCGATCCTGTATTGCGCGGCTGTTACGGCATGTCGTTTAGCTAACGTCAAGTTTCCAAACTGTGACGGAGCTACTCGACCAAAACCAACCGTACCAGCCTGGCAGTGCAGGATCGAGCGTCGTATCGATGAGGCCAGGGCACTCATCGGCAAACTATACTGCTTCAGGGAGGGCAATACACGACCACGAGTGATGCGCTTTGTGAGGCGGGCATTCTCGGGGACTGGAATCAGCCCTCGAGAATACATGACCAGTATCACAGAGCGCATCGACTTCCTGAAGCAGAAAGTTTGTGCATGGGCGAGCCGTATTCGGCGATATAAGCGGCGGGTTGATCGGTACACGCAGAATCGCATGTTCCAGAGCGATGAAAGGTGGGTATATAGAGCTTGGGAGCGACCTGAGCAAAACGTGACAGACTTGTACCGCCCAGATGATGCCACCACGAATGCATTTTGGCGCAGCATCTGGTCGGTGCCCGTCTGTCACGCCGAGGGTGGCTGGATGCAGGATGTCGAGCGAGTGTGTGGAACTATACCAGAAATGGAACCAGTTATAATTACGCCATTAGACGTAGCCAGAGCAGTCCGTTCGTTACCGAACTGGAAATCACCGGGGCCAGACGGACTGCATAACTTCTGGTTAAAATGGCTAATTAGTTCACACAGTCGTTTGGCATCTCAATTCCAGTCATCCTTAGAGTCTGGGTCGCTACCGCAGTTTCTAACAACAGGCGTTACCCACCTGCTCCATAAGTCAGGTAGTCCCGCGGAACCCAAGAATTATAGACCGATCACATGTTTGTCGACGGTTTATAAACTTCTTACATCCATTTTGAGAGCGAAAATTAATACACACATTGACAGTAACTCGATTATGTCTGCCTCTCAAAATGGATGTAGGAATGGGTCCCGCGGTACTAAGGAGCTACTCCTCATAGACATGGCCATTAGCCAACAGGTTCGTCGATCCCGCAAGGATCTGTCGACATGTTGGATAGATTATAAGAAGGCCTACGACTCGGTGCCACATACATGGCTCATGAGGGTGTTGGAGTTGTATAAGATAGATGCAACTCTACGCACCTTCCTTGAGTCGTGTATGGGGCAATGGCAGACGGTCCTTCACTATCCAGGGTGCCGACGGATCCAGGGGAATGATGAGCCTGTATGGATTAAGCGGGGAATATTTCAGGGCGACAGTTTGAGTCCACTTTGGTTCTGCTTGGCCCTGAATCCTCTAAGCATACTACTGGAGGATTCAGGTCTAGGCTATCGGTTGAGGAGAAATGGTCAGGTCATATCTCACCTCCTCTACATGGATGATTTGAAACTCTTTGCCCCCAACAAATTGCGTCTGATGGAGCTACTGAAGGTCACTGAAACTTTCAGTAGTGCCATCAGGATGGAATTTGGTGTAGACAAATGTGCAGTCATGCATGTAAAGCGAGGGGAGATTATGGAATCCGAGGGAATTCAACTCTCGGATTCTATAAACCTTAGATCCCTCTCCTCATCCGAAAGCTATAAGTATTTGGGTATGTCGGAAGCGTTAGGCATCAACGATGCTGACATGAAGCAATCGTTGAAGGAACGTTTCTTTTGTCGCCTGAAGAAGGTATTAATTAGTCTTCTTTCAGGCGGAAATAAGGTGCGTGCCTTCAACGGTTGGGTCATGCCGGTTTTGATGTACTCTTTCGGCATACTCAAATGGACTCAGACCGAACTCGACGCCCTGGATAGAAGGGTCCGTACACTGCTGACCGCAAACCGGTTGCATCACCCACGATCATCGGTGATGAGACTGTATATCCCGCGGAAGTGCGGGGGTCGAGGCTTTTTAAATGCGAAGACCCTTCACAACCGCGAGGTATGCAGTCTCAGAGAATATTTTTTAAAAACCGAAGTGAGTATGCACCGTGATGTGGTCGCAGTAGACAAAGGACTGACCCCGCTCTCCATGGCTAAAGAGAACTGGCGCAAACCTGTGGTACTTACTACAGATGACCGCAAGAAAGTATGGCAAAACAAGGAGCTTCACGGGCGCTTCTATCGGGCTCTTCATGAGCCCGGTGTAGACTTCTTAGCGTCCGTGTCCTGGCTACGTTTTGGTGACCTTTTCGGGGAAACTGAAGGTTTCGTCTGTGCAATTATGGACGAAGTTATCTTGACGAATAACTACCGGAGACATATTATGAAGGACGGGACGGTTGACGTGTGTCGGGCATGCCACCGCCCGGGTGAGTCCATCAGACATATTATCTCTGGTTGTTCTCGTCTGGCTAACGGCGAGTACTTGCACAGGCATAACCAAGTAGCCAGGATTATTCACCAGCAACTTGCTTTGAAATATAAGCTTGTGGATTCTGAGGTACCGTATTACAAGTATGTGCCCGACCCAGTTCTCGAAAATGACCATGTCACGTTGTACTGGGATCGGTCTATCATCACTGACAGGACCATTGTCGCCAACAAACCTGATATAGTGGTGATAGATCGATTAGCGCGCCACGCAATGATTGTCGATGTTACCATTCCACATGACGAGAACCTCGTGAAAGCTGAGAAAGAAAAAGAAATCAAATATCTTGACTTAGCACACGAGGTTGTTGACATGTGGAATGTGAGCTCGACTATCATTGTGCCGATTGTTGTATCGGCCAATGGCCTGATGGCCAAAAGCCTCGATCATCATCTATCGAGGCTCTCGTTAGGCGGTTGGATCAAGGGCCTGATTCAGAAGGCAGTACTCCTCGATACGGCTCGCATTGTGAGGCGGTTCCTGTCTCTGGAGCCCTAACCACCGGTAGCTTGGACCCTATTCCCGACACCGGTGGATCACTATTTTTTTATATTTTTAAATGTTTTTATACTTATTTTTTATATTTTAAGGAATGTTTAAAAATATAACAAAATAAGATAACTAAATAAATAAATGACATAATAATAATAAAAAAATAATAAAAACAAATCAAATATCTTGACTTAGCACACGAGGTTGTTGACATGTGGAATGTGAGCTCGACTATCATTGTGCCGATTGTCGTATCGGCCAATGGCCTGATGGCCAAAAGCCTCGATCAACATTTATCGAGCCTCTCGATAGGCGGTTGGATCAAGGGCCTGATTCAGAAGGCAGTACTCCTCGATACGGCTCGCATTGTGAGGAGGTTCCTGTCTCTGGAGCCCTAACCACCGGTATCTTGGACCCTGCTCCCGTCACCGGCGGATCACTATTTTTTAATATTTTTAAATGTTTTTTTTTGTACTTATATTATAAGAAATATTTAAAAATATAATAAAATAAGGTAAAGAAGTGAATAAACGACATAATAATAATAATAACTTGTTGACATGTGGAATGTGAGCTCGACTATCATTGTGCCGATTGTCGTATCGGCCAATGGCCAGATGGCCAAACGCCTCGATCATCATCTATAGAGGCTCTCGTTAGGCGGTTGGATCAAGGGCCTGATTCAGAAGGCAGTACTACTCGATACGGCTCGCATTGTGAGGAGGTTCCTGTCTCTGGAGTCCTAACCACCGGTAGCTTGGACCCTGCTCCCGTCACCGGCGGATCACTATTTTTTAATATTTTTAAATGTTTTTTTTTTGTACTTATATTATAAGAAATATTTAAAAATATAATAAAATAAGTTAAAGAAGTGAATAAACGACATAATAATAATAATAACTTGTTGACATGTGGAATGTGAGCTCGACTATCATTGTGCCGATTGTCGTATCGGCCAATGGTCTGATGGCCAAACACCTCGATCATCATCTATAGAGGCTCTCGTTAGGCGGTTGGATCAAGGGCCTGATTCAGAAGGCAGTACTCCTCGATACGGCTCGCATTGTGAGGAGGTTCCTGTCTCTGGAGCCCTAACCACTGGTAGCTTGGACCCTGCTCTCGACACCGGTGGATCACTATTTTTTATATTTTTAAATGTTTTATACTTATTTATTATATTTTTAAGAAATGTTTAAAAATATAAAAAATAAGATAACTAAATAAATAAATGACATAATAATAAAATAGTTTACTTTCTCCACAATAATACTCTTAATAAATTGTTACCTTATTTCTACGGTGACATATAGGAGGGGCATTATATTGTGGGAGACTGGTGCCTAAACTAGGCTCAAGGCCTGTATTTCAGGTCACTAGGACTCCTTTATTTAAATTTAACAAATTATGTTATGTACTCGTACAAATTAAGAATGGTTTGGAATTATTTCTAACTACCTTTCTTGGCCCACGACTTCGCCTCCGTAGGTAGGACTAGGATGTTTTCTTAGGATGACCTAATTCCTAGGTTTTAGGTTTCCTTATAATTTTAATAAAAAAGTAGTAATAATGATTTTAGGCTTATTAATCGATTCGCACGAAATTACTCGCCCGTAACGGGAGAATTGGCTAACACATATTTCTGGAGTTGTCGATTCGCTTACAAATAAACTTCGTGCGAGCCGCCTATAACAGAAATAATTTTATTTAAAAGTGACGACCCGCCAGTTTCGGGCGAGTAAATTCGTGCGATGCGACTAATAAGCCATTTTCTAACCCCTTCTGGGTTGGTAATAAGGTAGTAATTAGGATTTAAGGATCTTAGTGAAGTATGCCATTTGAACGTAAATGAGGCAAAAGAAGTATGTAAGGATCGAAGCAGGTGGCGTTCTATAGTTTCTGCCTACACCTCCATTGTAAGAAGTGGGTTTATGGGTACCTATGTCGTTTATGATATATCTTTTTTTTATGAAATATTGGCGACCAGCTTTGGCGTTTCCGCGGGTGCAACCTAAACGTTTTTTTTTTCATGTTTTTTTTTAAACGATGGCGAAATCATAATCATGTAGATTCGAAGGAGGTATTAAGCGAATACTCGGACAAACGGTTTTGTTTTTAACTCTTTAGGAAATCATATTAAAGAATAATCAGAACCATAAAATGCGCCATCTCGATATTGTTACTCAAAGTATTGGGTCGCGTAGCACTCCGTAGTCGGATTATCCTTCGCGCTAAAATACGAGGCACTCGTAGTCGCGTAGCGCTACACTATGCTACAAACGATGGTTCTCTTCGAGCTACACTTTTGAGATGGAAAGTACGGCTGCTCACTACTAGATGGCGCTGTCCCCAATAATAATAAAATAAGGCGCTAATTATAAAATAAACACGCTAATCCAAAGTAGCCTAGTATTCGAATAAAAATATGATAGAAAAAAAGGAAAGAATTAAAACGTTATTTGCCTTCATTGAATACTTTTCATTTTGTTTGTTTGTGTAGTTCAAAATATCAACATGAAGTCCACAACAAATTATAGTGGTGCCCAAAATCAAACTGACAAAGGAGATATGATCCTCACAATTTCAAATTGCTACTTGCAAGGTCCTGAACCTGTAACCTGCAGGGTAATTGCGTAACGCACTATCAGTAGCAATAGGTTTCATTTTGACAATTCAACAACATTCATTGCGTTATTTGCGTTGTTGAGCATACATATTTTTCGAGCATAGGGAGCAATGGATTAGAAATATGCTTCATACTTATTCAAATTGAGAGTAATGGTGTGTTACACAATTAAGGTGCTAGCTGTCATGTCATACCAAAATACGTCATCCATAAATCCCGCATAAGTATACAACTCAAAAATAATGACTTATCGCTAGTTATTGAGTCATTGTTCGTATACTATTTATTCTACTTAAAGTGTTATTTGCTTTTGTTATTTACAGAGAGATATAACGTCAGCGGGTAATTGAACGGCTGTGTGCATAACATTGTAAAATACTTTGATAGTGATACAATAAGTGTCTAGTCAGGTACAGTCGGTAGGACAGATAAGGAAACCTACACACTAATGTCTACTCTTAAAAACTTTAAGGGCCTTATTACTAAACAAGGTTTAATCTTTAGACTCAGGTTCATAAAGTATAGTAAATCATCATCTGCCATCATCTGCCTAGCCTTATCAAAACTATGTTGAGGTCGGCTCCCAGTCTAACCGGATGCAGCTGAATACCAGTATTTTACATAGAGCGACTGCCTATCTGACCTCCACAACCCAGTTACTGGGTAACACGGTACCCCTAGGTAAGACTGGTTGTCAGAGTTTCGGGCTTCTCTGACTACCCGTAACGACTGTCAAAGATCTACGAATGACAGTCGGGACCAACGGCTAAACGTGCTTTCCGAGGCACGGAGGGGTCTCGGTATGTAAAGATGGTCACCCATCCACAGACCAACCGCGGCAAGCGTAGCTTAACCTGATCGATCGACCTGTGCGGGTGTTATTATTTAGCCAGGGGCCCCTCAAAATAAAGGTTAGTACATAAAGTTCAAAATTTAAAAAAGTCTTTAATAAAGGGAACTTTATTAAAACTGGGTTAGAGTTCTAAATTCCAAAAAAATATTTTAAACCAGAGTTGTCAACTTTTTTTTTTAAACTTTACTGCAGTTAGAATAAGGTTCGAAATACAAAAACTGGCTCGAAGTATGAACCAAAGTTAGAACTCGTTTTGTAATGAGACTGCAATAATTCTGCTAAACAGTTATCTATTATTTCCGGCCCTTGGTTTTAATCATCTACCAACCCTCACTGGGCGCACGTGGTGGATTATGGCCCACTCCCTGTCACAGAGAAGAGGCCTGTGTCTCAGCAGTGGGAAAGTTATAGGCTGTTTATGTTCAGTTCTAATTCCAGGTTGGGCCACGTGTTTTCCACCGGAAAGTTCTTAGTAGCTTAAGCTCGCCCACTATTGTATGGGACTTATACAGAAATGGTGAATGGTGGGTTTACTGTAGAGATTATAGGCTATTTGGTGCTTATATGCAACCTCCGCGAGTTATTGGCAAGAATTACGAGACAAACATTAATTTATATAAGAAATAGCAGAAAAAACAGAAACGCGTCAGATTTAGCGGACAGTCCAAGGTAGAAGATGACAAGATAAAGCTGTATTAAAACGTAGAACCATCTTCTAGGAATAATTATATCGAAAATACTGACAAACTGTTGTATAATTTCTCATCCCGGTACAGAGAGCTTGTAAAGAACTCACAGTACATACACACCTATGCTTAGGGCCAAAAAAAAGAGAAATAGGTAGGTACAAGCGTGATGTTATGATGATGGTGGAGTAATTAGTTATTTCTTTTGTTGACTGTACTTCGGTAGCAGTGTTTCATTATTCCTTAGATTTTAATGTCGGTAGGAAAAACTTTGATGTTTTATAATTTTCTGGCAAACAAATATTAATTTATGGTTTAGTTCGATACACATGAAACATGTTTGTCGAAGGACCGATGGCCGGTGGAGCAGACGAATCCTAGAGTGGAGACTGCGTATTGGTAAGCGTAGTGTGGGGCGCCCCCTAGATGCCGCTAGATGGACCGACGAACTTAAGCAGGTGGCTGGGACAGACTGGATGCGGAAGGCGGAGGACAAGGTGTTCTGGCGCATCCTGTGAGAGGCCTATGTCCAGAGTTGACTACGATATGCTGAGTTGATTGCTCTGACACATGACCATACAGTATTAGTTATTTTTATCTACGAGACTAAAGATACGGTCATACCACGAGAGACTTGTAATATCACTCCTAACTGCATTTACCGCAAAATAAATATGGATGACAATATCGTTACAGATCAGACCAAATGCCCTACCGATATTGGTTCTAAGTGCAAGTGAATCAACGCAAATGTTTATCTACCTGTAGCACCAAACGAAACAATTAGAAAATAGAACTCCACACAATTGGCGCATAAACTGTAAACAGCCGCGGAACCATTCGCTCTAGTATTTGCTGAAAGATTGAAGGCAAATCCAGTTTTATCTTTAATATCTCTTATTATTGTTAGAAGAGACGCTCTGATAGGAACACTTGCTATTTACGACACGCATTTAACACTTGAAAGACGTTCGAAATGTTGAAAGTCAGAACAGTTATTCCTGTGTCTCCAATTTATTTCAATGTGGCAGAGTACTGTTTGTTCGGGATCATATTAGGTGTTATAATAGGAATTATTGTGTATTATAATATTGTTAATAGGAAGTATAATACGGTTGCCGGGTTCCTGTTTGGTGGGAAGAATATGTCTGTTATATCGATTACTTTAGCTCTTATTTCAAGGTGAGTGATATTTTTTTATTTGTCAAGTGTTTACATAGTTTAAAAAGCTAACAGTCCTAAAATAATAATAATAATAATATGTACAAGTATATAAAAAGAAGGGCTTATAATCAAAGGGCATCAGAAAATTCGTCCATAGCGCTGTCAATAGCAAACGTGCCCAAAAAGCTGGCAGCATTGCCACGTTGTATGGCAATGCTGATTCTTTGGCCAAAAAATAGGCCAGCCCTCTGGTCACGTCAAGAGTCGACCATCCGCTTGGCGATGTCCCGAAATAATAGGTGGCCACTCGGACCCCATGGCCTTAATGTTTCAACTCCAAACGGCTCGAACAAATAAGTTCCGAAGAGGTTGGAGTATTTCCGCCGTTTGAGGTTTTCCGCACCTGCAGCAGACGCACCAGCACAGCCCACCGTGCTTAGAAGATGGGACGGAATGATATGTATATATTTTTTGTTGATTGAAAATATTTTACTGTCTTGAAGTTACGTAAAACATGGTGCATATTGTTCGTATTTAGATGGTACACAGATTTTATGTAGGTGAGACAAAGGCTTGATCGAAAGGTCTAACTTAATAGACACAACACATTAAGCAGACGTACTGCAACATTCCTTCATTCTTCCACTTCATGGAAGGCCATGTACGAGACTTTGGACTTTTTTTCGCCTATTCCTTGCTGTGGGATAGTTGAAAATTGATTTTGTTGTCATTTTTGGACTTAAAAATTACCATTCCGTTGTGATCTTGTTGTCCTAACTGCAGCCATCTACAGTCTTCTTTTATTTTCGTTGCTTATACAACATTATTTTTAGTATATGGCAAACCCGAAACACGTCTAGTATTTTTATGTAAAGAATCTATGTACAAAATTTCAAAACTTTATCATGAAAAATCACTTATCTTGTTATGTTACCTGATTGTCCGTAAAAAAAGTTGGTTACCACTAAACACGCGCCGCCGGTCGATCGGCTGTGACAAGTGTTGTGCGCATAGGTATCATTGCGGATATGTACTTAATGTCGCTCGGTGTCCAACTTGTTACTAAGTATTTCATCGAATAATTACACAGTATTATTAAATTTACAGAAAGCAATAAATTAAATATAGTAAAATTATACTGGATGCTTTTTTTTACAGACTCCATATTTTTACAGGGTATTCTACTCATGAATATTAACAACTTTCATTATGGGACCAACTCTGAAATTACCAAAACAAAATCAGCTGTTTAATACAAACGTTCAATACCTACTCGACCAAAATGTATGAAACAGCTGATTTTTTTTTCGTGATCTCAGAGTTGGTCCCATTGTGAAAGTTGTTCATATTCATGAGTAGAACACCCTGTAAAAATTTGGAGCCTGTAAAAAAAAAGCATCCAGTAATAGTTTTATTCCAGTAGTAGTTTTATTCGTTATAATATTATAACGAATAAAAAATACTATGCTAATGAATGAATGACGCTCAAGTTTTATCTTATTACAACATTTACCTATTACAACAGACAACAATGGATACTATGGATTTCTACTCCAATAGACAATGTTATCGCATCCCGTGCTTGTGACTTTCCATTATAATATTTGCCACTAATTGTATTTACCATCTTCTGCCTATTCATAAACAAATCCTATTCTTCCTGTTAACGTCATAATTCTGAGATTTTGCCTAAATCTTCAATTGGAATAAACACAGTACCTATGTTATGTATTTTTCTGCCATTCATTTGTAATTTTGGCGCTAAGCTACTTCCGAACTTTGTCATCTTTCTAACAATTTATCTCTCATCTCCTTTGGTCTTCATCTTTTCTTATAAAAGTAATACTAGATTCGTAAGGAGCCATTGGCCCATACAATCACAATACTGCCATGACATTTTTAATTACTGTGCGCTATTTTCAAACTCTTTATTATCATAATTCTCATCTGTAATTTATTTATTTAATACTTCAAGCACATAAATGTACAGAGGCGGACTTAATGCTATAGGCATTTTCTGCCTGTCAACCTTTGGGTGATGTAATCTCTCTGTTATACTCACGACGTCACATCAAGCTATACATTCCCAGTTTTAGCTGACCTTGCATTGAATAGGCTTTTCGTAGAATAGAATAGAATAGAATGCTCTTTAATATGTACACCATATAAATTACAGACATAAATATAGAAATCTTACAAAGGGTGACACAATGGGCGCTCTTATCGCTAAGAGGGATCTTTTAAAGACAACCTTTGGATGGATTGAAAAGGGATGGAGGGACAAATACTGTAGAGTGTAGGTAGTCTGTGGTGTACCATTTACACGATACAATGAATACATACATAAAGTATATTATACTAATCTAAATAAATATACAGGGTAATTTGTAAAACACCAAAAACCTCTTAAGAGGTCATTGTACTCATCATTATGAACAACTTTTACTATGGGATCAAATCGCGAAAAAAAAATCAGCTGTTCCCTACATTTTGACGACTCGTACGAACGTAAATGTAGGGAACAGCTGATTTTTTTTTCGCGATTTCAGGTTTGGTCTCATAGTAAAAGTTGCTCATAATGATGAGTACAATGACCTCTTAAGAGGTTTTTGGTGTTTTACAAATTACCCTGTATACATATAAGAATAGACACGAAACAGGAGTAAACAAAATATTGATGCTCTTTAAGGACAGAGGAAGTGTTTTTCGTACAATGAGAAGTCAGCTTATACTGGAAATGTACAGCTTGATATGTCACCTTGCGTACTAGGTATTAATTTACCTACTACCTAGAAACTTTATTTTGTGTATCGTTAATCTAAACTAATATTTCACAGTTAAAAGATTTGATTTCTTGTATGTTTTATTTATAACGCTTTCACGCTAAAATGGTTGACCGGATTTGGATCAAACATGATATGTAGGTAGACCATGACCTGAATTAGAACAAAATGTACTTTTTATCCCGATATTCCGATATCGAGATATCGAGACTTATATGGAAGAAACCACGGGGCGCAGCTAGATACATACTAGTTATTTTTAATATTATTTATTTACAAGTTACATATTTTTGTTCCAGTCATCTGACAAGCATCACTCTACTGGGCGTTCCTGTAGAGATATACCTCAGAGGCACGCAGTACTGGGCATCAGCTCTCTCACTCATCATCGTCACCTTCCTGACAGCTGTCATTTATTTGCCTGGTAAATACTTTACCTTCTCTGCTATCATTGACTTTAGGTTTAGTAGCGAAGTAATCGTTCAAACAGGGGCATGCATTGGCATCATGCCAAAGGATATCTGTAAAGGGCGATAAGGATTTATCAGATTTCTAGGTGTTTATTAAAAACTGATGCTGTGAACAGCTTAATTTGAGATGTATCTAATTTCATTGTTTGACTGTCATGGGAAATTCTGCAGTCTAATCAGAAGCTAATGCATATTTGTATGGTACATACAATGAGTCGGGTTAAGCGCGGTAGGTTAGTGCTCATACACACGAGCGGCACGCGTCAACGACAGAGGTAATTGTAGCGGCCGCCATACCGCGACGACATGACAGTCGTCAACCCCCATGAGCACTTAACGATTCAAAGCTTGGAAAATGAGGCTTAAAATAAAAATAAAAAATGTAATAACAGCCAATCTTCAATTTGTTTTTAGTGTTTCACAAGCTGCAGCTGTCATCAAGCTTCGAATACTTAGAGATAAGGTTCTCAACACACACGCGGACGATAGCTGCTGTGCTGTTCGTCGTCAGCAAGCTGATGCTGCTGCCTATTGTGCCATATGTGCCGCTCATGGCCTTCAGATTAGGTAACCACACAGATTTTATCATCTTCATCATAATCATCTGCATCGTGACTTCACTCACTAGCAGTGGGTAGTGTAGGCGTCTCATTTTGTGTCATTTGCCTCGCCGCTGTATTTTATACTTTAACCAAACACTTGGATGACTGTCCGCCAGTGCGCAGCCAGTTCTAAAGCCTTTAGAAATGGCTACGCAATTGGATAAGTATAAAAAAATATTGGGGTCACTTTTTACCAGATAACTTTAAATTTCTAAGAAAGTATTGTTTTAAAAAAATAACATGCATACTCAGTAATTTAAGCTATGTTATCTTACTTAGAGAAAGCAAGAGCGAGCGAAGCGCTCTAGTTAAGCTGTTATTATGATTTATGTAAATGCAAAAGCGAGCTCGAAAGCGCATTCATTATACAAGTTGTCCCTGGATGTATGGATCAAATCGAATAGGGGCGTGGGCAGTCATTTCCAAACTTTTTAAGCCTGAGAATGTCGGTGAATTTTTTTACGGCTGAAAAATTATAATCATAATTTGTTATTTTTCTTTTTTTCACTTCGCATAGTGCTCAAAGAAAAAAACCTATCAGGGCTATCAATTTAATTTTTTTTTTCAGGATGTTGTATAAGAGTGGACTTTCCTGTGGTAATGCTTTTACGCAGCTAGAAAACATTTGTTCAATAAGAAAAAAAAAAAAATTACTGCGAAGACTACGTTCTGGCAAAAATTTTATTCAATTTTCGAACAATAATTTTACTCAATTGCACCGACTTTCTCAGTGCTAAAACGTTTGGGAATGACCTTGCCCACGCCCCTATTCGATTTGATCCATACTTCCAGGGACACTCTGTATGTATAAGAGTGTCCTATAATATTTTTAGGAAAGCAAAATGGTAATTATTTGAGGTTCAATTAAATATATGCCATATTTAATTACTAATAGGATAAACTACACCACTATATCTACTATGTCATTTCTTTCAGTAACAAATCCATTAGCGGGGCGAGTAACAGCTGTTTTATGCGTCGTTTGTGCAACATTCAGTGCAGTTGGTGGTCTACGAGCAATAGTGTCCATTGGTATCATGACGACATTCCTGGCCTTAGCTGGTACTGCCCTGCCAAGTGGTTTAGCACTATTGCCAATGGGATTCAAGAGAATGTGGGAAATTGCTAGTCATGGTGGAAGACTAGTTTTATATGAGTAAGTTCCTTTTTTCTATAAACTGTAAATACCACCCCGTCGTTACGTTTTATGATATTTACGTGAGTTGACTTGAGATACAGAATTGTACTGCAACCAGTTTCATCCTTTTGCTGGTTCTGTGCGAATAATTTTGGTTTTGAATGAAAACAGCCGGTCGATTCTGTAAAAATCTCACCGTGAAATCATAAGTGAAGTGAGCACTTAATAGTGTAAATCTCTAGCGAATGACAGCTCACTCCACGCTCACTTCACCCACGCTTTCACGGTGAGACGGTTACAGAATCGCACGGCCCAGTTAAAAAAAAATAACATCTTTGTTATTTTTTTTTAACTGGGCCGTGCGATTTTGCGAGCAACAAAATCTTTGATTCTCTCGGTTTTGAATTTATGATCTAGATAAAGATATCTAGATCATAAATTCAAAACCGAGAGAATCAAGATTTTATTGCCCGCTTAAACACATAAGGAAATCAAAACGAACAAATCGATAAATTAAAGACGTGCTTAGAAAAAAGCCATGGCTTTGTTATCGAGAAGCAATGCGGTTATATTATGTTGTTTCATTGTATCTTTTCGATATTTCATAAGGACTTGCCATATAACTTATTACTTATTCATATCCTAATTATTTCCAGCCCGGACCCTGAACTTGCTCACCACACATCCTTCTTTGCTGTTACCCTAGCTCTATCCACAAACTGGCTATGGAAGATAGCACTAAGCCAGTCTACTTTGCAGAAGCTTCTGGCTGTGCCTACAATAAGTCAGGCCAGACTCTGCCTAACTATATCATGTGTTGGAGTGATACTTATGAAGCTGCTGTCTTGCTTCCTTGGACTGGCGTTGTACGCGTGGTTCGCTGGATGTGACCCGTTGCTTACGGGGCAGATAAAGAAACACGAGCAGGTAATTTAGCTAGCTTTATTACTTCTATTAGATAACGTCTCATTTGCATTATACGTACGATTTGTTGTAAAAGAGCGAAGTCTTCTAACACAGGCACATCTTGCTTAAAAGGGGGCTTCAATCACAATATTGTAAATACCAAGACCTGTTTTGCAAATAAACGATTTATTTATTTATTTATTATTGAATATCTTGCTTTACTATCAAAGGTAGTCATCAGCTGTGTGAAATAACGTGATAGAACGATCATGTTCGACGACGTGATGATATCACAGACAACACATTCCTTCAATCATAAGCGCCCATCTTTGATCAACAATAACACTTGATTAAGAATTAGGAAAAAAATTGCATCGCTCGCTCAAGTGACCGCGATCGCTTAGACTTACTTAACTTGATTATAAACCTTAACTTTCAAACATCAGTTTATTATCCTTTGCAGATTGAAAAGTAATAAGAACAAAAATATTTATGGAAAAATAAAACATAATTTCTAAGCAATAAGGTTGAAAAAACAATGTTGCAAAATAAAATATTTTTCCTGCCGTTTTCGATGCGCTTGTATTCAAACCGCGTGTAAATGGTTTTCCCAACTTCTTCTTTCTCTTCGTAGCACTCTTGTCAGAGCGGTCGTGGTCCTCATGTAGTTTCTTGTCTCGGGGCTGATGTGATTTGCTTCACGATTTCTCCCCATCTCTATGTATACCTCAATGCCTGAAACTATTTCTGTCCTGATTTTGCATCTTAGGAAGGAATTTGGGTCTTAGCATAAACAGCCTTAGCAACGTTCCCACAGCTGGGAGCTGGGACGAAAGTCTCCTCTCTGTAAGAGAGACTGGGCTGTCACCCACCGTGCGCGGGCCCAGTGTGGGTTAGGGATGTCATGTTCTCGGATATGCCGGTTTCTTCGCGATGATTTTCATTCACCGTTTTGAGAGCAGCCGTGCGATTCTGTAACATTCTCATCATGAAAGCTTGGGTGAAGTGAGCCTGGAGTGAGCTGTCATTCGCTAGGGATTAACACTATGAAGTGCTCACTTCACTTATGATTTCACGGTGAGATTTTTACAGAATCATGTGAGAAAAATGTGATGAAATAAAAGACACAAAGCAATGTGCCTCAACCCGCGACCTACGACACGTTAGGTGGGGTCTTTGCCACTGGACCATCACTGCTTGGGGCTTTATTTGGTTCTACAATACCCCAGTGGTAGCCACTACATACAGGCGGAATTCGTACATAGTGAGAGTGAGTCGTATGTACAACGCAACCTGCCAGGAAGCTGATATCGACATTTTCAATACTAGTGTTGCTAAATTGAAGAAAATGTTATCTAATTGCTTCTTCGAGCGTAGAAAGTAATTCTACTGTTCTGTCTTAAATATTTATAGTCATTAATGTTCTGTTTCATATGATAATATACTATATTTGATTATATTATGTTATACTGTATTATATATGACTATATTTTATATTGTGGTAGGTATATATGATTATACAACGTGTAACGTTAAATGCGCAAAACCTGATAATATTTTGATCAGAATAACGAGCAGAATTAATTGAACCACTTTTTAATATAGGTCACATTTTTCAAAAAATCTTCATTAATAAAACGTTGCTGTGTCTATTTATTAATAGGTCAAGCAAGCCAATAAGAATAATGGAATTGTAATAATAATAATAATTATAATAATCCAATCGTCACCGCGCGGCGCAGCGGCCCGGTGACGACTCCTTCCCTCTATAAAGCGTCGTCGCAGACGTATGAAACGATTAGAATGGCTAGTAAAACTAAAACAGCACATAAAACCTCTACAATTTTTTTAACCGCTTATTTTCTCTGTGAAATAGGTCAATTGAATTAAAAATCAGTTGGGGAGTCTGAGGTTTTGCGCATTTAACGTTACACGTTGTATATACGTATATACTTACTACACGTGGAAACTTGTAATTGGCCCTATTTTTTATAATTTTACTACTTACTGTATCTGTTTAGCTATAAGTTTTCCTAAAAAATAAATAAATAAATAAATATTTTTCCCCGTAACCCTGATTGATAGGCATTTTCTATTGCAGCTTGTGCCTCATTTTCTCAACAACTTATCACTCATGTTTCCGGGCATATGCGGAATTTTTATCATCTCCATTTTCAGCGCAACTACTGGGTGAGACACATGAATATTACTTATTCAAAATGTATCCTTATTGTTACATTTCTAAAGGTTATATTAGGTTACCGTTCAGATGTTACTTGTTACAGCTGCATAGCTTCGTTGATAAATTCAATTGCTGGAGTACTGTTTGAAGAATTTATAAGGCCATGGATGCCTCAAAGTACCAATGAGAATGCCTGCTGTAAGTTTATGAAGGTGAGTTTGGTATTCTTGTCAGTGAACTGGGCTAGAATCATCAGCCTTACTGTCCCTTACTTTATTATGATGAATCCTGTTCCTGTTCTAAACCTCTCAGATAATAACAAATCTTACCTATTAACTAATTTTTGGTTATCATTCCAGTTTCTCTGCGTGCTGGTTGGCCTATACTGTGGGTCAGTTGTATGGTTTGCAAAGGAACTGGATCGTCTACAGCACGTCGCTTCAGGAGTCACTGGAGTTACAGCTGGAACTCTGCTTGGGTTGTTCACACTTGGTATCGTGAGCTCGAGGGCTAACTGTTCTGTAAGTCATTGTTTTCTTTATAAAATCAGTCGTCCAAGAATGTATGTATTTTGAAAGTAGTAAATGTAAGAATGTTCGATTGATAAAAGCCATCAAAATACAAAAAGAAACAGTGCCATCTATCTATCTATCTCTGAACTGCACACAATAGTTCAGACGCACCTTTTCATCGGCCCTTAGAATTTTGTATTTGGTGTCTCTCGTCCGCAACAACATTATTAGTACGCTTAATTTGTCACAGATGGCTCTGTTTCAAATAGTTCATTGTTTGTAGGATAGATGGCGTTGATTGTAATTAAAAATTAACTTTTGATTTGGCTTTACGCTCTGTCGAAATAATACCTACTTTTTAAGGTTTTTTATACATTAATTCCTTTAATTTTTGTTTTAGGGAGCTCTAAGTGGTTGTTTGTTAAGTCTGATCCTCTGCGGTTGGTTGCTCATCGGTGCTGAAAATGCTTTCGCCACTGGAGCACTGACCTTTCAGGGCAAACCACTGGCCACTTCAGGCTGCGGGAAAGCTAATTACACCCATGTACCAACCAACATAAGCACAGTAGCCCCTAATGCTGCGTAAGTAGTTTATTAAGGTAAACGTAGGTATGTTTAGGTATGTCCCAATGCCCATGATTCTGCCTTACTGAAAATGAGAGGTTTTAAAATTACTTACTCCATTTGCAGACCATGGCATAGGGAAGCATAAGAAAAAAATAAAGAAATATCCCCTGTGACTGACGGATAAAAAAGTGAGATTTTAAAGGTTCCGTTTTTTATTTGAAATTCGGAAACTTAGCATGAAAGAAGGTAGATTGTATTTAGCGTAGACTAAAAGACACCTAATTATATAAATTAAATAATGGCGCCGATTCTCTTGTTGACAAACTAAACTAATTTTAAGTTCAGTACATCTTTTTCTTTCTATTAAAATTTATTTATTAAAAGGACAGAAGACCTAGACCATCCTATTCCATCCTATTAGTTTAGTCCTGTTAAATTAGTCAGTGCCGGACGTAAATTGACGTATTTTTAGTAGCCAATTTTTCATTGTCGTCTAAACTTGTCTATGGAGTATCTTAATTTGACAGGACTATTAATTATCTTCTATCCTTTTCTTAATGAAATAGAAAGAAAAAGATGCACCGAACTTCAATTTAGTTTAGCTTGTGAGCAAGGGAATCTCCGCCATTGTCTTTTGTTGTCCCGCTGATGGAGTGAGAATATACTATTCCCTTTACGATTCGAGGATTAGTATGAAGGTTATGCATGAGCAATGAACGGTCTAGGGTTGCCAATCAATAGCATGGCTAGTGCATAAGCTGTAGCGTTTCACTCTAATAGACCAATTCACTAGATTACCTACAGCTTCATATAAAATTAACACCTTTCCCAGTAGATATTATAAAATTACTCTCTGCTATTTTCTCCTGGGATCACTTTTCAGACCAGGCCATTAGGGCCAGTTTCTCCAACGGATAACCAGTGAAAATCAGCGCTGATGCGGGTCTAGCATAGCATCATGCTGAGTGGAAGACTTCTTGTCACAGTCATGACATGCAGCCGTCAACTATTTCTGCTTTGTGCTCGTGATTTTAGAATTATTTTGTTTTATTTTTCCTTATTATTAGAATTCATTATCTTTTTGTATGCACGTCTTTCTGTGACAAATAAAACTGTTTTTCTTTCTTTTTTTCAACGAAAATTCAACCAATCGCAGCAATTTATGCGCGCTTGATTTTTGTTGAACATTTTCCTTCGAAAAACTGGCCCCTTATTTTGTATTGCGTCTAGCAAACTCTGGGCACTCAACCTCGGACCTCGTTTAATCATTCTATAATGTGCCCACACTGCTCGGACGCAAGTCGTCTCTCTTTGGGAGGGAGTGGGCCGTATACACCACGCAGGTACAATACGGGTTGACAGATGTCACATTATCTTCGAATTTTTGGTTCTAGGACATGCCGGTTTCCTCACTATGTTTTCCTTCACCGTTTTGATCTCGAACCTTGGACTTCACTGTCTAATAATTCGGTACCATGACATAAGCTATTCTAGCAAAGTTTACATCAATATCTGCAAAAGAAGGGCGTTACAAAATTTACAAGTCCCCATTAGGCAGTGAAATAAAAATCATATCAGCTACTTTATGACATTAGAACGGTTTTATTACAACAGACTTCACACTCGGTTTGAGGGACAGTCAACCACGCGTCCATTGTTCAATTTGTCGCTGACGGAGTCTTTATATCCGAGCAGTAAGGTTGACTTTTGTAGTTCAAGTGAGTGTTGACCGTACCTAAGCAGAAGTTTTAATCTTCGCCCGTAAGTTGGATGCGAGCTGAGTCACTTTTATTCCCCCTTATTAAAACTTTACCCATATTACTATTACTCGATTCCCTATTCTTTTATGAGTTTTCTTCGTAGAAGTCTTTTTTTAAAACCGCCTGTCTTGGGCTAACTATTCTATGAGTTGGAGTTTTTTTTCCATAATGCTCAATTCCATAAAATTTTAAATTGTAAGTCAGAGAAGTTACTTTTTTCAGTCTCCGTATACGAACTACCCACCACATTTACGGTATATAAATGAATTGGCAAAGAAGTTCTCTTCAAGGGTCTTCTGGATAAGTTAAAGTTAGCCATAACTTGTCCGGAAGTAGGTAAACAGGCCAATAGTTTCAAACTCAAAAACTCAAAACATTTATTTCAAATAAACCAAGTACAGGCACTTTTGAATTGTCAATTTGTAATGTTTACTCATAATTAGTATTTATATTCAAGCTACTACAATCTGTCAAATTTATATAATAGATTTTCAACTATATCGCCAAAGCATAAGGTTCAAGGTTGATTGGGAAAATTTGACAGTTTCGGGTAGCTTAATGTGCTGGCGTCTGTATGTCGGTTAGTTCAGGTTATATTAGGCAATGGCGGGTTGATAAAGATACAACAACAGAATATTGACAATGCTAGAACGCGGCAATTTCAAATTAACTTCAACACAGGGCTAAGTTATAATTGCCACGGCTGGCTCGTGGATGGGTGACCATCCTTACACACCAAGACCCTACCATGCGTCAGAAAGCACGTTAAGCTGTTGGTCCCAGCTGTCATCCGTGGATATTTGGCAGTCGAGTCATTACGAGTTTTCCAAAGCCCAAAAATCTGACAACCAGTCTTCCTAAGGGGTATTGTATTACCCAGTTACTGGGTTGTGGTGGTCAGATAGGCAGTGACTCCATGAAAATACTAGCATACAGCTGCATCCGATTAGACTAGAAGCCGACCTCAACATAGTTGGGAAATGGCTAGGGAGATGACAGTGAATCTGAGACTAGATACCTAAATATAGTTTTTCTTCTTTTCAGAAACCAGTTTCCAACGAAGCCGTTACAGTCTCTCTTCCGAATCTCCTTCACATACTGCCCTTTCGCCGGCGCCGTTTCAGTTCTCCTAATCGGGATCCTAATGAGTTATCTCACGGGAAAATCCAAGTCGGAATCAATGAACCCGGATGTATTCTGCCCGTTAACACAGAGCATTCTCCACAAATCCCTGATTAGGAGCCCGACGGCATCTCTGGAGGCGAGACCGAATACACAAGAAGTGTATGTGGCGTTGGATGAAGCTCTGAAACATTTGAAAGAGGTTATTGATCGATAAAATAAATATCTGTTAAGAAAAAAAAAATGTTTCATTACATAACATAGGTACTGGCCCAGTGGTAACGGCCCTGGCTTACGAGTTGAAGTTCGTGGGTTCGAACCCAGGCAGGCATTTTACTTTATGTAAATAATTTCATCACCACTGCTCTCAAAACGGTGAAGGTAAAAACCATGAGGAAGCCGGCATGTCCTAGAACCAAAAACCAGGGCTCTGAACCGGTTTAAAAAGAGCGGTTAATTTCGATGAAATACCGGTAAATATATCGTTTCCTCATTAACCGGTTAAACATGTGAACTGTTCATATGTAACCCAAATGACAAAGGTTACCGGTTACATAAGCACAAACGGTTTTGACACCCAAATTAACCGGTTAATTCCGTAAGTCGTAAATATTTTTCGTCTACTTTTTTAACACTTCCAACAAGTTATAGTGACATTAGTACATTTGGTACCCCAGAAAACATTAGGAAAAAAAATGTTTGATCTGAGGACGTCAAATACAACCGGAGAACTTAAATGGTGCGGGTAGATTCATGTTGCGACTTGCTTAGTTAGGGGGCGGGGGGTGTTTAACCGGTTAATTTTCACTTTCAAAACCAAAATTCATGAAAAACCGGTTTCCCGCAAAAACCGGTAAAAACCGGTAAAGTGCAAACCTTAACCTAAATCGATTTCGGTTTGGGGTCATTGACCGTAACCGGTTAAGAATTTCAACCGGTTTCCGAGCCCTGCCAAAAACTCGATGACATGTGACATCTACCAACCCGCCGACTTTTTGTTTACCATGTTTGGCATTAATGGATGTCTAAACGGTAACATACTCACTGCGATTGCCTTTTGCCCGTATTATACTTAGGAACTAATGAAATAATAGAACATCAGAATATCATAAGCCAACTTTTTGATCTTAAAAGTCACGTAACTTAAGTGTGCATATACAACACTATTTTTAGTATATTGCAAACCTGAATATATTTTGCTCAGAATAAGTAACTGAATCGATTCCAATAATTTTACACAATGTTATATTTTGTCCCAAAAATATTTAAAAAAGGTAACAAGTTGGACACCGAGCGACACTAAGTACTATTGAAGACAAAAGTGCATGGAGAGCCTAAGGTCGACTTTTGACTGTGAGGTTTTGCATTACGTTTCATTACTTCTCAAGAGACGGCTAGATGGCGCTGTTCAAACATGAAAATAACACTGCAAAGCTTAATACCTTATTATGCGGAGGCACATAATAAGGTTTTTAATATCTAAAATAATTACTAAGAAATAATAATATATTTATATTCAAATAAACATAAATTATTTTATTTTCTTATTTCCGAGTACTTAATACAGCGCCATCTAAACCAAACCAAACCAAATAAGCCAATTGGCATATTAGTTAATTCGACTACAGATGGCGTAGATCATAAATAATAGAAATCCCTACATTCACAAAGCACTTCTAATTTTCGCTTAATTTAATAATTAGATCGGTAGCTCACGTAGATAAGCATGACGGAATAACAGAGCTCGTTCCACAGGGCACCGGTTCGAAACTCAGTTCTCTTTACACTTTTTTATATTTAATTATTATATAATATAATTTATATTCAATTTTTTTTTATTTTTATACGTTTTTTTATTTTATTTTTTGTTATAAATAATATAAAAAGTATGAGGTATAAGATGTATAAATGAATAAAGGCATAATATACTACTATAATTATAACATTATATATATATATATTATATATAAATTAATTTCATAATTGGTGGTAAGTATTAGTATTATTAGTAAGAAACATTTACAATAAGAAGAATTAGATACATTTTTCTTACAGATTAAGATTTACTAAGTTTTATTCTCGTAAAGGTTAAGAAATGAAACTATTTTAGTGATATTACAGTTTAAGACATTTAATTCTCAAAGAAGAATACAATTTATTTATTTCTTTCTTTCTTATACAGTGTATAACCTAACCTAACAGTTTTACACCCAATTGACAATTATTTAATTTACTTTTTATGAGAAATACAAGTAAAATGTATAACTGAATAAGTCTATTACAAAATGGAAGACATTAAAAAAGTAAAACTGTATAATAGATATTATAAGTATCCTAAATCAAAACTGTGTTGTGCTATTCTTCTATTATTTAGTTTTATTTACATAATGTTATAATAGCTTTCACTATATATGCAACCTTAGTTCTGTAAATAAATATTTTACCTACTCATAAATTATAAAAATATTACGTTTTGCATAATTATGGTTAGTGGTATTGACTATAATGATTGATTTGTGCATTATGTTATGACTAAGGTCCATAGCTTAAGTATTCGTTCCAGAACGAGGAAGAAATTGAAGCTAAACCTAAAATCAATAACAATTGTAAGACCGGGTTATAGCTGTCATTTTGGGACCGAGTTGTTTATAATAATAAATAAATAATTTATTATATTGGACAGGAATCTATATTTATATTGTTTTTATTTTAATTTCTTATATTATATAAGAAATCAAAATCATTAGTGTAATAACATTTTGTTGTTATAAAGTAGTGAATAAATTTATCTCACACTAAATTTGATCACTGTAATTTATCAAATAAATCATAGCTACCCCGGTCTTTGTTATTACTCAATCCAATAGTCAACACTTTATATTATTTTTTTAATATTTCGTTACCCGCCATTTTGATCGATTACATTTTCAATGGGGTTTAAATCTGGCGATCTCGCAGGCCAAGCAATAATCCGTATGTCCGATTGCTGGCTAAATCACTCTTGCACAATTATGGAACGGTGTATAGGACAATTATCCTGCACGAACGTTATCACTGGCATGTCTTCTACAGGAAAAACACTCCGCATGACGTCATTCAGCACATCTATGTAGTTTACACTGTTTGCACGACTGAGTATTACAGTAAGTTCTCCTGGTCCTGCAGCACTCATCCATCCCCAAATGTTCACTGTTATACGACCGGATTCAGAGTTAGGCACAACGTGATCACTATCGTAACGCGTATTATTCCTACGCCACAACCTAACTCGCCCGTGCTGGCTATACTTGAAAGTCTTTTCATCACTGAAGATGACGGTGCTCCAGTCGAAATTTCTGTATTTCAAAGCGAACTCCAATCGTGCTCTTTTATTAGCTTCGGTTAGCAATGGCTTAATAGCATGTCGACGATAATGCAGACCTTCACTATGAAGAGCACGACACACCGTCCGCAAACATGTATCAAACAACTCTGAGTAATATCTTGTTGGTGTAAAGCCATTTTCCTCATAACCTTGCACCATAAGTTGCCGCTGGTCTGAGTCAATATGGCGTCTTCTGCCAGATCTACTACGGTGTTCCAACGAACCCTCTTCTTGAAACCGCTTTATCCATAAAGTCTTTACCTATAAGGGAAATATATTATTTATTATTTTCGTGTATCGATAACCATGGATAATAAAATAAATAACGAACAGTGATTTTAAAACATTACTTACGTTTAAGCCAGTTTCTCTCGAAATTTCAGAATAATTTAAGCCTTGATTATGCAATGCTATTATTTGGGCCCTCGTAGCCATATCAATATTTGAACGCGAACTCATGATAAAAATAAATATTAAAAACTTGTTAAACGCAATCGTAACTGAACTCACTCAAAGATAGTAAAGAACGTTATGATTGAACAAAAAGATTTAATTGTTATGCAGTCAATATTAAACTACCCTCAATTCTTTTGAGATTTATGATACGGGTTAAAGTCGCTAAACAACTTCAATATAACAAAGAGTACGATAATTTCAACCCATTGCGTAATGACGCGATGGTCCAGTGGCTAATGGTGTCGGTAAATTTTATGCCACCGAGTTCAAATCCTAGTTATTACGTGCTTTGCTTTATAAGGTTTGTAATGTCGTAGGAGAATTTGTGTTAAAATTAAGTAATATTGTAACAAGCAAAAAACAAGATAATGTTCTTTAACGAGAGATGTATATTTTCCAATCCAACTCCTATACTAGCGCCATCTATGTCATCCAAGACATATTATTAAGGCGATGAAACCCAGTACAAACGATTTTGGTTTGGAATTCTCCATGCACTTCTGTCTTCGTTAGTACATATCCGCAATCATATGCGCACAACACAGGTCACAGCCGGTCGGCCGGCGCTTGGGAGATATGAGTGAGACTCGCACATACCGGGGAAATATGGCACAAACTCAACTTAAACTCAAACTCAAAGCATTTATTTTAATTAAATCATTTACAGGCACTTTTGAGCTGTCAAGAAGTCGATCAGTCAGAAAACATGAAGCTAGTTGCCCATTCCAAAGCGTAGTAGGTACCTATGGGGAAGAACGGGCAAGAAACTCCATGGACACTCTTTTAAATTATTTTATTACGAAAATATTAGTCACATCATTAATGTTGAATTTATAATTATAAGTGAGAACGATGCAAAAAATGACGTACACGTTAAAAGTGTCCATAGTACAGCAAATAGTAACAGAACAACAATCCAAAAATAAGCCGAGGCAGCTAAGTGATGACCAGTCCCAACTGACGGCGCCCGTTCACGAACATGACGCATGGGTCAGCACCATTCACAAAAGAGAGGAGACCTATTTGTACTCAGCAGTGTGTGGAACCAATGATGATTATGATTATGGTGATGATTAACAAAAAAAGGTAAATATTATGTTCTACATAAAACCAGAAATAATAGAATATCTTCAACTGGATGGTGTATAAATTAATGGCTGATAAATAAATTATTGTCTATCTACACACAAAAGTAGTATAAGTTTGTTATGTTGTATTTATTTATAGTATTTTTAAGTTATATTATTATAGTATTGTATTTGTGATAATTTTGTATGTATTAGTTTATAAGTATGTTTGTAGTAGTATGTATTGTTTTTTTTTTTTCTATGGGCCTTAGTTGCCTGAAATAAAGGAATAAATAAATAAAAATAAATAAAAGAAACAATTGAATGTGAAGATCGATACTAACGTTGAAGCAACGTCATCATCATCTGCCTAGCCTTTTCCCAACTATGTTGTGGTCGGCTTCTAGTCTAACCGGATGCAGCTGGATACCAGTATTTTACATGGAGCGACTGCCTATCTGACCTCCACAACCCAGTTACTTACGGGCTTCTGACTACACGTAACGATTCTCAAAGGTCCACGAATGACAGCCGGGACCAACGGCTTAACGTGCTTTCCGAGGCACGGAGGTGTCTCGGTATGTAAATATGGTCACCCATCCACAGGACAACCGCGGCAAGCGTAGCTTAACCTGATCGATCGTCCTGTGCGGCTGTTATTAGTTAGCCACGAGCCCCTCGTTGAAGCAACGTGATACTCCTAAAAATTAAATACCGAAATATTTCCAAATAAAAATTATTGTAACAAAAGACGATGAAAGGCCTAATGGTAAAATTTGGGTATAAAATGTCGGATTTCGCCGAAACCCTTCGCAGACACGTTCGATTAATGGTTCAAGTGTGAATGCGATTTCACGATCGACTGCTCACGGCACATTTTTGGCATTATCTTCCATTATTCATGATGTTTCGATGACATATTGAATGTCATCAGGTCAATGAGAATTCTTAGAATTCTTCTTCTCAATCCTTCTATTACAGCTTTCGTGATGATTTGGTGGTAGGAAACGAATTATGGTTCTTGGGTTAGAATGTATGGAATGTTTGTATAAGTATGCGGATTGTGTCCATGGAGTTCATTTCCCGTTCTTTTCCATAAGGCCCTACGTTTTGGAATGGGAGACTAGTTTCATCTTTCTGACTGACTGACTCCTTGGACAATTCAAAAGTAATAATAATAATAATAATTTATTTCATAAGCCTAATACAATAAGGAGAGAGAGAAGGGTCAACAATGCATTATGAACTTAATTATCTTATAATCCTTATATTATTAGGCTAAGTAATTGCACGTTGTGTGAAACTCCTGACACCCAAACTAGGACATGTCCTGTATCTTAGGTGTCAGTAAAGTGACTATAAATAATTGTTAAAATGAAATATGATTTGAGTTTGTGTATTTACAACTTGGCATAATACTACACTAAACTATTTGTAAACTACATAAAATCAAACACCCGCAAGAAACAATCTACAAGAACGAATTATGTGGTTTATAGGACAGGGGAAGAATTTTAGGGGACACATTTCCTTCCTATTAAAAATATGAGATACCGTTCTATAGTATTTTCCAATCATGTTCATGTTAGATTCTTTTAAAATCTGAATCCGACTAAGGGCCCTTTCCCACGGCAAGTTCCCGTTTTTTGCAGGTACGGTTTTTTGCAGGATCCCGTTTAGTAGTGTAGAGCTTGCCGTGGGAAAGGGCCCTAAATCTACTGTAATGTCAGATATCAGATAAAATCTTTACCAATAACAAAACACCTGTACGTATTGGTAAAGATTTTGTCAGGCATCATATTCTACGTAGACACAATTCGAGGTTAATATTAAAACAAGTCGGTGTACAATGACAAAAGAAACCCAACAATGACGTCTCGAAACCGAAAGTCACTGCGCGCCAAGACAAGACCTACCCTCGCCTTTTAGTCCTAAAACCAGATCATGAGCTATTTGCAACGTCACCCACAAAGCAAGTCCCGTCTCTTCACAGCCGCAGACATTGTTTTCTATGAGACAAAGGGAAAAACATGCACGGTGGAGGTGCGTGCTACGTTTTAGACACGCCACATTAATTCCTAGACCGCAACTCAGACTGAGAGCCTACTGTCTCGAGTACTCCTCGCACCGACAAAACGCCTTAACTCTAGTAAAAAGTGTAGGGGCATTTCATACCTCTGCTGGTTGGAATAAAGGTTGCAACAGCCTATATTTTGGAGCAAGGATGTACCTTTATAAGACTCATTTGTTGCTTTTAGACTAGAAAATTGAGAGTGCCTTCGAGTGACTCCTAAAAGAAAACGTATGTAACGGTAATGAAGGACGATTTTTTATTTTCATCCCGTGTTCGCGATTTGTACTTTCTTTTTTTTTGCGTTTTGTTAATTAAGTAAACGTTATTTCCTCTTTACATTATACTGAGTGTGTAAGTAAGTTCTATTTCATTTACGGAAAAGGATTTGTTTATTTTTTCACTACTTACTTGTTTTTATGAGTGTTTAAGGCTAGTTATACGCTTGCCCTTTTATTTATAAGCGTTGCTCAAAGTTAAGAGATATTTAAACGTCGAAAATGTATGGTTAAACAATCGCTAATCATTACTTAACTGTAAGCTACGTTATATACGTTGACAGGTAGAAATTTTCAGAATTACCTAGAATTTTTTTATTTGTTCATTTAATGTTCTTGAAATTTCTTTTGACGAAAGTATAAAATCGGGCGAAATTTCCTGCCACGTTTCATAACGCTTAGCTAACATCGAAGGCATACACATCGAAATAATGGATCTTTCAAGAGAACAAATCAGACTGTTGTTACTTCACGAATGCCGATTGGGACATTCAGCAGCGGATGCGACAAGAAACATATGTAAATCGATGGGAGATTTTACGGTCACTTATCGCACAGCTAAAAATTGGTTTGATAAATTCGACATGGGAGACTACAGTTCAAAAGATTCACCTCACCCCGGCCCTGTAGTTCAGACTGACATAGAACGATTACGACAACTCATCGAAACTGATCCCCGTTTGTCGACACGAGCACTAGCCGCTCTGAGTGAGGTCAGATTTTACAGGGCTGAAGAAAAAAAATGTCAGCAGAATAAATTTCATTTTTGATATCTTATATTACTCTGGCAGGTACTATTCATCATCATCATCATCCACAACTCGACTTTGCCCATTGCTGGGCATATACCTCTCTGGTAATCCAGGTTTTGCCCGCGATGGCAATGCCGTCTGCCCAACTCGCCGCCGGACGATCAAAATCTCGTCTTCCAGTCATTGGACGCCACTCTGTCACAGCCTTACTGCACTTGTCATCACTGTGCCTTGCCAGGCGTCCTGCCCAACTCCATTTGAGTTCCATACTCGTACGCTATCCGGTATCGAATTATCGAAGACCTTCAAACGTCTTCGTCCCTCAACGTTACCAGTACTATTACAACCATTGTTTTAAAAAAACAGGGTAGACAAAAGTCTTGAATATTGCAGAAAACACTACTACACCGAAAGTACGCACCAATCCCCTTCACAGTACATATTTATATCTCACGAACAGTGAGTTACGGCATTACACCTACATTGATACATATACAATACATATGCACTGGACAGTGATAACAAAGCTAAGTTAAGCCTATATACGGCCGTATCGCGTTACTGAAGGATCGAAGCGGCTAGACGCATACGTCACTCCAGTGTGCCCAGGAATTAATGTCCCGTGCCACTGCAAGCCCATAAAAGGCAAACCGCAGCGCTAATCGGCTGACCATTATTATTTATGAATTATTACGAACTAGCGGCCCGCCCCGGCTTCGCACGGGTGCAATGCTGATCACTACACAGTCGCTTTCCGCTGTCTGTCTGTCCCCATGCATGCTTAGATCTTTAAAACTGCGCAACGGATTTTGATGCGGTTTTCTTTAATAGATAGAGTGAGTTAAGAAGAAGGTTTATACATCCATAATATAGTAGAGAAAGACTGATAATTTTAGAGCCATTATTTCCCGTAAAAAGTATACGATAAAAAATGGTTATTGTGGGTTATCCCTAAGAGATAGACATGTACCATCACGGACTTTTTTGTAGGCTTTTTTAAGGCGTAGAATACTTTAGTACATTATTTTCATCTATCTCGAAGGGTTTAGCCAGCGTTTACAATGTAAGCGCAAAAAAATGTGTTTAAATACGACATCACTTTAGAAACCTCTAAAATTATAAGTGTTTCTCTACTATATTATGCATGTATTATACATATAAACATTCCTCTTGAATCACTCTATCTATTAAAAGAAACCGCATCAAAATCCGTTGCGGAGTTTTAAAGATCTAAGCATATATAGGGACAGACAGACAGGGAAGCGACTTTGTTTTATACTATGTAGTGATGAAGGGTTCATTCGTAATAATTCATCGGTCCGCTGTGGACGGTAAAGCTTGTGATCTATGGGTATTGTAGGTTTGCATGTATGTGGTATGGCTTTGTGTCAAGCTTATCTGCAGTTTTAGCAATCCGAAAGTTTGGGATGAAGATTTTGCTGTATTTTTGGCCGACAGTGTCGTCGTAGTTGAGTTATAACCTACTTAAATATTCCAGTTATTTTATACAACGTTTAACGTTAAATGCGCAAAACCTCAGGCACCCCAACTGATTTTTATTTCAATTGATCTATTTCAGAGAGAAAATAAGTCATTAAAAAAATTGTAAAGGTTTTATGTGCTGTTTTAGTTTTACTGGCCATTCTGATCGTTTCTTGCGTCTGCGACGACGCTTTGTCGAGGGAGGAGTTGTCACCGGGCCGCTGCGCCGCGCTGTCATTGGCTTAATAGGTAATAGGTAATACGGGCTGGTGTCCGCAACTCCACGTCAATGCGCGTATTTTGCGTACGGGTGGGAAAATCGATCATTCGATCCACCCCAGCTCCTCAAGGAAGGCCAGCAACGCCTTGATGTTACTGACCGTCTCACGTAGGGTACCTGGGTTACCGAAGTATTTTGCCCTGTAAGTGGCGACCACCGGGCAGTTTAGAAGCACATGTGCCGCTGTCTCGTCATCCTCCATGCAGGCCCTGCACAGAGGACTGTCTATTACTCCTATGACAAAGAGGTGTTTATTAAATGACCACGGAGAACCTGTCTCGTGAGGCGGCCATCCGTTGCGGGAAGTGCTTCCTTAGCCTGCCTGCACTCGCCTTGTTCCGTCCAAAGTTTGTCATGTTGATCTCTGGTGCGTTTCCTTACCAGAGTGCGTAGATACCTGAAGGGGAGCGGCACGATGGGCTCAGACCCCACCGGTGCCATGCTCGACCCCCTTCTGGCAAGCTCGTCGGCTGCATCGTTGCCTAGCGAACCGCTGTGTCCTTTTATCCATTGAATGGTTATTTTATTGAGGTTACCCACCTAGTTGAGGCGCTGGTGGCACTCATATATTAGCCCAGAGTCGACTGTATTACTATTCAGCGCTTGCAGTACAGCCATGCTGTCTGTCATTGGCTTGCTTGACCTATTAATAAATAGACACGGCAACGTTTTTAATGAAGTTTTTTTTGAAAAATGTAACCTATATTAAAAAGTACCTAGTTCAATTAATTCTGCTCGTTATTCTGATCAAACTATTTTCAGGTTTTGCGCATTTAACGTTACACGTTGTATAGCAACCCGCTCCGGCTTCGCACGGTTTTTACGGCTTGACAGAATATTGAGATTTATTTATTGTATGTTAGTTTAATAGTAATGTATTAAACACATAACAAATATTCCGGAATATTTTTTATATATTTTAATGATAGTGAAAATCCGCATCAAAATCCGTTGGGTAGGTCAGAAGAACAACGCGATCACACATACTTAAACATAAAAAGCATTTATAAAATTTACAGAAAGGTGCATATAATAAAGACTAAGAAGATAACAGTAGTAACTTACCTATACCTACGTAGCTATAACATAATCAGCCAGTATCTTGATGTTCCCACTGCTGCGACACAGGCGTCCTCTCTGTGAGAAGGAGTGGACTAATCCACCACGCGGACCACATGAGTAGATAAACGGAACAGAGACAAAACTGCATACAAGCCGCGTGAATCTGTTGCACTACTAGAAGCATGCCGGGCATGTGTGCGTGGCCACTGGCCGCTTAACGCTTGACGCTGGCACAACCAGTTGACAATCTCAGGGTCAGTGCGACGGACGTTTGTTTTGTTAGTTGCAAGTTTCAATATTTTAATGTAAGAACGTGGTATTTTATTATTAATAATAGTTGTTTATTGTACTGTGAGTAAGAATAATACTAGAAAAAATAAAAATATATCATACCTTAACTATGCCAAGAATATTTCGATCTTGAAATAAATATTGTCAATGTTGCCAACGAAATACTTAATCGTATTAAAGATTGTAAATTTGATATGCCATGTGAGTGTCTCCCGTTAGATTACTTGAAAAAACTATATGTTAGAATCAGAATTTACCACACACTTAAAAGAAACAATAAATGATTAAAAAACAAAAATTATAAAAAGAAAATTATTAGAGTAAGTTATTTAGAAAGTATTATATCATAATGAATAATAAAACTATTTAAGAAATGTTTTGTTTAATTTGTTTTAACCTATTGTGACAACCCTACCAAAATAAGTAACAATTTTGCACGTTCTTAAGAAGCTTTGTCTCTGTTCCGTTTATCTACTCATGTGACGCGGGCCCAGTGCGGGTTGGTAGATGTCAAATGTCTTCGAATATTTAGTTCTAGAACATGGTCTCTTCACGATGTTTTCTGTCACCGTTTTGAGAGCAGCGGTGATGAAATACGTGGGTGGATCAAATATAAACCGGACTTAAGTAAAAAAAAATACGCACGTATTATTATACTCGTAAAAAAAAGGAATATATTTTATTTTTCTACACAATCTCCCCTTCTATTAACACATTTTTTCCAGCACAGGGGATGTTTCTTGATGCTAGTATCGAAAAATGTAGTCGGTCGTGCCTTTAGCCAATTGCACACAAATGATTGCACTATCTGGTCAGTGTGAAAACGGCGTCCTCCACTTGATTTTTTTTTGTGCCATTTCTACACTTGAGTTCTTGAAAGCGTATTCTTATCGAACTGTAGAGTCAATGGAGTTTGATGCCCTCCCATGTTAAAAAAAATATGATAAGTCGTTGCTCAACAGACTTATATACCTCCTGCTCATACATGATGCTACTGGCGCGCAATAAACTAAAGTGAGCCGGAGCAGTATACCCCCCTCCCCTAGATGATCCCCCCTAACACATACAACAGCACCAAGCGCGTCACTTCACTCAGCGACCAGTAATAAAAAAAGTCCTGTTTATGTTTGATTCACCTAATAATTTAAACAAAGGAAAGCGCCTGTCAGGGTTAAAACCTTACAAGTCGTAAGTTGCAGCCGTTTTAACTGCGCCTCCACTGCACCCTTCCACGTAGCTGCATTATCGTGGTCCAATTAGTGACATTTCGAATTCAGGACATTTGCCCGCCATTTTTTAGCTTCATCAAGTGTAGGTAGTCTTGATCAGTAGCAATGGGTTTCATTTTGACAGTTCAACAATATTCATTGCGTTATTTACGTTGTTTAGCAGACAATTTTTTCCAACATATGGAGCAATGAATTAGCAATATGCTTCAAAATGATTCGAATTGAGAGTAATACTGTGTTACGCAATTAGGGTGCGGGCTACTGGGCACGCCACAATTGCGGCGATAAGTCCCCTCTTTGACGAGTGGTTAGAGAGGCGCCACGGCGTCCTCACCTTCCGCCTGACGCAGGTCCTCATCGGACACGGCTGCTTCGGGAGGTTCCTGTTCCGTATAAAGCGGGAGGAAACGCCCGGGTGTCACCACTGTGTGGATCGCCCGGAGGACACGGTGGAGCACACGGTGGAGGTCTGCCCGGCTTGGGCGGAGCACCGCCGCGACCTCACGGCGGCGATCGGCGGCGGCGATCTCTCGCGTCCGGCCCTGGTCCAGGCCATGATACGGAGCGAAAGTGCATGGGAAGCCGTCACCTCCTTCTGCGAAGCAGTAATGCTTGCGAAGGAGGAGGCGGAACGCGTGAGGGAGAGGCAATCTTTGCGCCCTCACGCCCCTAGTCGCCGCAGGAGACGCCCTGGGCGTCGAGAGTCAAGAGCCGACTCCTGGCCACCGTAGACGCGGGCTTGCGGACGGCGAGCAATGGGCAGTTCATCGTCCGATAAGGACCAGGCCCGGGTCGACGCGCGTTGTGTTCCACGCGCGCCTCAAAGAGATGTCAGCAGTAACTGACGGGGTCCGCTAAGGGCCGATGCCTGCCAGGGTCGCGGATTGTTCGAAAGAGTTACCGTGTCCCTTGGCACAGGCAACTGAAGTAACACGGGTGGGTTTTAGTCAGTAAAAGTCTGACACACCCTCCCGCTCCGCCCAGAGCGGGAGAAGTTATTTGATAATTTCCCACCCGAAAAAAAAAAGAGGTGCGGGCTACCAGAAGTAGCCTATGTCCTTCCCCAAGATGACATATATCTCCTTGGCAAATTTTATCAAAATTCGTTCAGTGGTAAACCGAGAGAGGTATTTTCGCATTTATAATATTAAGTATAGAATGAATACTTTTACCTTCTCTGTACGAGTATGAGAAGGCCTTTATCCTTTACTGGGACAATAATAGTCTGGTATTATTAAGTAGCAGCAGGATAAATCAAAGCACGCGCAAAAATGTTTGGATTTAACCAAATCTGTGTTCTAAGAAGTGACAAAAAAATAAAAAAACGAAAAAAAAAATACATTCATATTTTATAGGCAATGTAAAAAGGAGGCTTTTATAATAAAACTCAACAAAGTTAATAAGCAACAGTGTTCCTTAAGCGAGCCGAGTGTTAGCCCACGTTCTCACGGACGTAAAAATATCGCGGAAGGTTTTTTCGCGCACTGGATTTTCGACGCCAGTTGAGAACCAAATAGAGCGCATCCCAGCGCGTCAAAAAAACACACTCTTGGATTTTCAACTCTCGGCGCTAAGTATTGCGTTGAAAATACAGTGCTCGAAAAAAAATCGCGCCCGTGCGAACTTGGACTTAGATACCCGACGCAGAAAATGGAAACACTAATACAAAAGGAAGTCAACGATATTAGCCCCGAGTCACTTCTAAACACTCCCGAGCTCTCACGTCCGTCGGCACTTTTTTACTTATTTTGACGGATAAAATGCCATTTACGGAATAACCTTTAAAAGCGACGATTCCACGGTACTTTGAAATGCCTAAGAGAGTAATTGGGCATATCAACCGTATAAATTCTGCACAGTATTTGCATAAAATTTTACTGCGATGAAAGCTGTTTGGTCTATTTCGTTTAATGTTGTTAGTACGGGAAATTCACCGTTAGTGGAGTGGTTTTAAGCATTAAAGTTGGATGAAAGTTTGACGCGTTGTCGTTGCGATTAAAATGTATAACCACTCGTGGTTTACATGAGTTAGTCTTGTAAGAAATCAATTTCATAGCTGATAGCGTTTTACATTTGTACGAGTGGTATTAAATGAATCTGTGACTTACTAAGTCGTTCTACTTAATCTTGATTTCAAGTTTGACAAGCGTCAGGAAATAGATTTGATTCATAATGCTACTTACCTACTCGTAGAACAAACTTTTAATTTGTTCACAATAGATCTTACCGAGAAAGTACAGACGCCAACACATCAAGCTACTACAAACTGTCAAATTTTCCCAGTCAACATTGGACCTTATGCTTTAGCGATGAAGTTTAAAATCTATTAAAGAAATTTGACAGGTTGTAGTAGCTTGATGTGCTGGCGTCTGTACCTACTTAATTAAATAATACCACCCTATTATTGCCCCACGGCAGGGCAAAGGCCTCTCTCTTCTCATACAAAGAAGGCACAAGCATTGATTACTACGCTTGTTCAAGATGGCTAGACGATTTCAGACTTATAATATTTATTTGCGGTGAAAAGCATAGATGGTTTTTATGCCATCATGCGTAAGCGTTGTGCATCTCTTATGAAGCGCAGGCGAGCCTGCTCGAACAGCCTTCTGAGCGTGTTCGTGGGCTGCTGGGACTCGCCGATGTGGCGGCACTGGATGTGACTACATACTGCGGGTGGTCACGTCCAGGGCTTGGCATAAAGTGGCACTCCTGTGCGGTGCCACTTTGTGATTTTTATTTCATTCTGTGGCTTTGTTTTTGTATGTACTAACAATAGCTTTATAAAGTTTGTTGTGTTACTAACATTATATGGACTACGTCTGAAATAAATGTGTTATTCATATTATTACTATAACTTGTATTATTATTATTACCTTTGCACGAGCGAAGAAAAATTGCAGATCTTGCTTTCCTATTCAGTATAATGAACGGGTCTACTGACGTCTCTGGGCTGGTGGCCTAGATTGGACTTCGTGTACCGTCTGTGTTTCTTCGGAGACCTCATCTCCTTCATGTACAGACGCCAGCACATCAAGCTACTACAATCTGTCAAATTTCTTTAACACATTTTCAACTTTGTCGCAAAAGTATAAGGTTCAAAGTCTATTGGTAAATTTTGACAGTTTCGGGTAGCTTGATGTGCTGGCGTCTGTACCTTTTATGAGAGCTATCTATAGGTAAAATACATATATTTTAAGAGCATGTCGAATGTTCAATGTGGTGTGCCGGAATTTTGAGCTTGATTTAGTCACAGATAGTGTAACTTTTTCTTTGAAGTGTAACTTTATTCTGTAATGTGTTTTATTTTGGTTTGTTCTCTTCAGTTGTTTCTACGTTTAACTGTCACGCTGTTTATACCGTTTTGTCTATTTACACATGTTTTGTCTATTTTTTTATTTTTTATTTTTTTTATTTATACATGAGTTTATAAAAGTGGAAACTTGTAATTGGCTTTCTTCTACATATTACTTCTGACTATTAGCTGTAAGTTTTCTTAAAATTAATAACATAAAATATATAAATAAATCCAGGTTTCCTCACGATGTTTTTCTTTCACCGATATCAATAATTTCCAAGATAAATTCAGAAAAACACACATTAAACTACAACAAGAAATTATTAGGTCATCCCACTTCCAGTGTCATATTTTTTTATTATTATTATTTTACAAAAACTGACTACTATACTATATAACCTTGTGACACTAATCAATAATCTCCACCACTATTAATCACTCGCTCCCAGACTGCTGGCAAATCTTGAACACCATTTAAAGTACCACTTTCATTTAATTCATCAATAATGCTCTTTAGTTTAATATCTAACTCCTTTTTGCTATTGTATCGAGTACCCGACAATTTCCTCTTCACATGGCCAAAACAATTGAAATCACAAGGATTCATATCCGGCGAATATGGCGGCTGAATAATTTCAATCCATCCTTTATCTTCAATTAAATTCTGAACTATTTTTGATTTGTGCGGTCTGGCGTTATCATGTAAAATTATAGGACTCGTTATATGATGTTCGTCTGCCCAAATAGGAATATTTTCTTCTAAAAATGACTTATATCGCTCTCCAGTCATAGTTGTATTTTCATCATAAGTTCTCCAAAAAGCAATGCCTCTGACATCCATAGCTACTATTAGTAGTATTTTTCGTTCATGTAGCTCTGCACGTGGTAAATGTTCAGCTGAAGTGCCCGGTTCCACCCAACATCGTGACTGAGGTCTTTGACGAGGAGTATAAAATTCGACCCAAGTCTCATCAAGGCATATGAATCTATTAAGTATATTTTTCTTACGGCGATACCACGATAAATGGCTACGCGCAGTTTCATAACGAAACTCCTCCTGATCCGTGTTCAGAGTGTGGGGCACCCACACTGCACTTTTATTGACCAGGCATAAATCCTCCGTGAGTACTCTATGTATAGTGGAATGAGGAATGTTAAGTTGAGTGGAGAGATCACTGACACTGACCCTACGTGACTGACGAAGTCCGTCCTTGATATTGTGCCTTGCTTCTAATCTAGTCGATGATAATGATCGAGGTGCTTGCGGCTCATCTTCAGCTGTGGTTCTTCCTTGTTTGTACATTTCAAGCCATCGCTGTACGGTTCTTTTATTTAAGGCGTTACGACCAACACACTTTACCAGTAAGTCGTGCGCAACTCCTCCAGAGTAGTTGAGTAAAGCACAAAAATTTAGAAATATACGTTGCTCCATTACATTAATAGATTTTTTTAAATCTCCCATTTTAAATCAATGCACGTCTTGACAATACAACACACCCAATTAAACTAACATGGTTGTACAAGACAACACATGTATTAACTATTGCATACCATTGCGCAATACATAAATATTGGAAATAAAAAATATGACACTGGAAGTGGGATGACCTAATAGTAACACAATCATCTTGAATACTGATAACAACATGAAGAAGAAGGGCCCGTGGCTAAAT